>OX451217.1:130420126-130856215 GCA_949628195.1 Phasia obesa
GTAGTCGGTATCCTGATGATGTCTATGTGTTTAATGCACCTAGGTTTTAAAACAGAGATATCATCTATTTAAAAATCAAACGCATTTAAAAAAATATGTTACTCTATATACACACATACATACATATGTATATTCTTAATATTAAATATATGTCTGTTATGTTACAGTCAAACAGTTCAGTTCTGTTTTTGGCGTTGATAAGTGCGGACGCGATTTTTTTACCTCGCATTAACAAAAAACAAAACATACATTGTGTGAATAATTTCAAACAAAAACAAAAAACAAACCTGTTTTAATACAACAACAAAGTTGTCTGTAATTTTTTTTCTTTCTTTCTCTTTATTTTTTACAACGGCATATTGAATTGCTACTTTAAAAATAAAACAAAAACAATAAGGGCTAATGAGCCTTTTTAATTTAAGAAAAAAAAATGTAGACAATATTCTATTAAATAAAGACAAAAAAACTGAAAATAATTTGTGTGTAAATTCTACGCAAGTTATACGTGCCCAATCTTGTTCGTCGCTTTTGCTAAGCGATGACAATAATATAACTACAAACAAGTCGCCTTCCGAATACAGTGTTACCAAGATTGCACCAATGTCCAAAGTACTTAAAGATAAGCAGGCTAACGGAATAAGTTCCCAAAATCGTTTTGCTATTTTAGATAACGAAACAAGTGAACAAAAAACGGCACCCAAGTCGTTTAAACCGCCACCAATTTTTTTAAGGGAAAAAAATTCGAATGAATTAATAAATAAGTTAATTTCAGTTATCGGGGAAAATTCATTCTATGTAATTCCAATCAAGCGTGGTAACATTGATGAAACAAAAATTCATTTTATAGACGAAAGTAGTTATCGTAAAGCAGTAAAGGAGTTTGAAAGCTGCAATAAGAACTTTTATACCTATCAGCTGAAGAGTAGCAAAGGCCTACAGGTAGTTAAAGGTGTAGACTCATATGTTAATCCAGTGGAAATAAAATCTGGCCTCCAAAAAGCAGGATTTAAAGTCAAAAGTGTTGATAATCTCAGAAATCGAGAGCGTGTCCCTCAACCTCTATTTCGCGTTGAACTGGAACCTGGGGATATTAGATTAAAGAAGCACGAAACGCATCCCATTTATAATCTAAAATATCTGTTACACCGCAGGATAAGTGTAGAGGAACCACATAAGCGGTCAGGACCCGTTCAGTGTTTAAATTGCCAAGAATACGGCCATACAAGGGCTTACTGCAAGTTGCCTCCGGTTTGCGTTGTGTGTGGAGAGCTTCATTGTTCCGCCCAATGCGACAAACCAAAGGATGACTCCAAGGTTAAAAAATGTAGCAATTGCGGTGGAAATCACACTGCTAACTACAGAGGCTGTCCAGTTTTTTCTGAGGTAAGGAAGTCAACTCAGAAATTAAATACTCCTGCTAGGCAGCCACAATACCAAGCAAATGCTCATTACCCTCAGTTAGCTCAACCCACAACCAAACATGTTTCATACGCGGATATATTAAAATCCAATCATGTTTTAGCACACAAAGCGACACCTACAAACAATTCTACCCCAAATATGCATCCAGAAGCTAAAGAACAAACTCCATCTGGTAACTACAATCGTCTCGAAGCAAGTATCGAGACATTAGTGCTGTAACGCCCAAAGTCACCACGCTCGTTTTGAGCAACACAGAATATTAGTCACCACGCTCGTTTTGAGCAACACAGAATATTTAATAATGAATTATATTTTTTTGTAATTATAAAATTATTATGTACGCCATATGGCGTTTCTAAATTGCATATACTGTATTTTGGTTATAATATATATTATTATTGAATATTAGCAGTTAAGTTTAAATTTAAATCTAACGGCCGAATGAATGAAAGCGCCACCTACAATAATTAAAATATCAACACTGTAATAGTGAGACGTACTGTAATGAACACAACCACGCAGCTGTTGTTGACATGAACATTAGTATACATGTGTATGAGTGAATGTGTGTGCTTGCTTGTGGGTATAAAAGCACGAGCATTTGCATTAAGTAGGGAGTTAGTTGGTGACTTACTAGACGGTAAGTTCTCATTTGGTAAGGAATTACTAATTCCCCAAATGAACCATACAATCTAGTGGTGGCCAATAAACTGGTACGAGTGAAAAAAAAAACACCAACAGAAGTACTGCTTCTACCGGTGTTAACCCATCATTTGGCCGGACTTATAGCGGAATTACTCGTTCCCTGTAAAGCCACCATTTGTGTGGAACCTCGCTTTAGCCTGCGTGTAAGGAAGACCAGGGTGCTAACGGAAGTTCTGCTTCCACCAGTACTGTGGTCTGTCTGTGGACGCTGTAACGTTTTTTTTAAAGTTAATTTCTTTAAAATTAGATTTTAGTCTATTTGTTTTTTTTTATTTGTTATAAATAAACCACCTGGATTACGGTTTGAACAACAAGTGTTTTATTTTTTAAATCAACCCTGGACGCTGCTGAGCCTACCCCAGCAAACAGCGCAAAGCGTGTCGTTACATTGGCGCCCGAGCAGGGACTTATATAGAGTTCTATCTGAAAAAAAACAAAAGCATACGTAATCATTTAGCAAAATGTTAAAGACGTCGTGGGTCTACGCTTTGAAGAGGGACGAGTTAGTCAAATATCTCAACCAGTTTGAGCAAGACTACACCGGCAACGTGTAAGACCTACGTAAACGGTTGGCAAAATTTCTAATGGCAGAACATACAGAGAGCCGTAAGCGTGCACTGCTGGAAATACAGGCCAGATATGACAGCACGTCAACCTCTTCCTCAGGCACACCTCACGTAAGAATAGACGTACCTCCGGAGGGCTTTAAGACTGCCCCTTCGTCTCCAGCAAAAGAAGGTATAAATAAACCAATGACTGAGCCGAACTTGAGCCCCATACTACCAATGGCAACAACGCATCACAATCAAGTGATACCATCGACCAGTATGATGACAACGAGACTCGCCCCTGATATTGAGGTCAATGATGGAGTTATGGTCATCGAACTGGTGAGAAAATGGGGTCTCAAATACAACGGAGGGAAAGACCCGTTGGAATTCATTGAGCGAGCCGAAGAGTTAGCTGCTATGTATGGAGTAAATATGAATCAACTGCCAGGTGTGATGCCCGAAGTCTTGCGGGAAAAGGCGCTGATCTGGTATCGAAACAACAACCGGCATTGGGATAGATGGGAGAAATTTAAAACGGATTTTTACAAATTCTTCCTACCCCCGCACTACTTTGAAAAACTTGAGGATGATATTAGAAAGCGAACCCAGCGTCCTCGGGAACCCTTCAAGGACTTTGTGTTGGCACTACAGGACCTGATGCGGCACACCGAGTTGACAGAAAAACAGAAGCTTGATAGGATTTTCCGCAATGCCCATCCGGACTACCAGTGGTATATACGCCGAAAAGATTTTGCTGATCTAGAAGAGTTGATCCAGTTAGCGGACGATCTAGAGAGTATTCCCGCAGTATCACGTACACGGGAGCAGCATCGTATGGTCAGAGAAGAGCTATCTACAGGGAGCTACCCTACACACCACTATGCGGGAAAGAAACCTAAGGCAAATGATACCAGGCTTATATGGGAAGAGGAAAAGATAAAGGCTATTATTTTGGTGCAAAATCAGCTGATTTCATCAATTATTGACACTGGAGCCACCAGAAGTTTTATATCTCCTTCACAACTAAAACAACTAGCTAACATACCAACATGCAAGCCTGTGAACATTGAAGTGTTCTTAGCTGATGGATCGCGGAAAGTGATAAGGGAAGCTATCTCGCTGAGCGTAACTTTCGGACAGAGGACAGTCATGTGCCATTTTCTTGTCATGAAGGAAGCTATGGAGAACCTCATCCTGGGATTGGACTTTCTACAACTTTGTAACGCCACGTTCATCTGTGCCGGATTGGAAACCACATATGAGGCAGAGGACATCCATCTTGGGGGACAAGGAAAACCAGTGAAGGTAAGCAGTATTCGTAATGAATCATTAAGTGACGATAAGGAAAAGACAAGACCCCGCAAAGTGGAGCCTCACAACCAGCAAAGAGAGGTCACGTTATTTCTAGAGAAGGAACTGCCCAAATTTCAAAATATTAAAGGTCTTTCGAACATCGCCAAACACCGAATTGTCATGAAGGATGATCGGCCAATCAAACTCAGATATGCGCAGCGTAACCCGGCCATCCAAGCCATCATTGACGCTGAGGTGAATAAGTTGATTGCCCTTGGGTGTGTTGAACCATCGTGCAGCCCATACAGTTCTCCGATTACGTTAGTAAAAAAGAAAAACGGTACGTGGCGCACTTGCATGGATTTTCGCCAACTGAATGCCAGATCCGTACCCGATGCGTACCCCCTACCCAGAATCGACACCATCCTCAACAGGCTTCGGAATGCTAAATTTATAAGCAGTCTTGATTTAAAAGATGGTTACTGGCAGATCCCACTGGAACAGGAAAGTAAAAAGTATACCGCATTTGCTGTTACAGGCCGTGGGTTATACCAATGGCGCGTTATGCCTTTTGGGTTACACTCAGCACCTGCAACTTTCCAGCGGGCATTAGATAGCGTAATTGGGCCCGAAATGGAGCCCCATGCATTCGCTTATCTCGACGACATTATTGTGGTTGGGTCAACATTCGAAGAACACATGGCTAATCTAAAGGAGGTCTTTCGGAGATTACAAGCGGCCAACCTAAAAATAAACCCAGAAAAGTGTGAATTTTTTAAAGCTGAAACAAAGTACTTAGGCCATGTCATCACAAAAGACGGAGTAAAAACCGATCCGGACAAAATAGCGGCTATTGTCAACATGGTTCCTCCAACAGATGTAAAGGGTGTACGTCGTTTCTTAGGAATTACATCGTGGTACCGACGCTTTGTGCCAAATTTTGCTGTTTTGTCCAAGCCATTAACACATCTACTTAAAAAAGGCAAACACTGGAAGTGGAATGAAGCTCAACAAGAGGCATTCATTAAACTGAAATCCAAGTTAACCGAAGCTCCAGTCTTGGCCTGCCCAGATTTTACTAAAAAATTCATACTTCAAACCGATGCCAGTGAACACGGGTTAGGTGCTGTTTTGACTCAAAATCTCGATGATGTTGAACGGGTAATAGCTTATGCTAGTCGACACCTCAATGGCGCCGAAAAGAACTACTCGGCCACAGAAAAAGAATGTCTGGCAATTGTTTGGGGCATAAGGAAAATGAGACAATACCTAGAAGGTTATGATTTCATTGTCGTCACAGACCACCTGGCTTTAAAATGGCTGAATACAATTAATAATCCGACCGGTAGGTTGGCGCGATGGGCCCTCGAGCTGCAACAATATCAATTCGCCATACATTACCGTAGGGGAAAACAGAATGTGGTGGCCGACGCCCTATCTCGCCAACCAATTGACACCATCAATTTGCTGCAGGCATCGTGTGAAGGCCCATGTCCATGGATCACTCAACGCATGGTGGACGTGCGACAGTGTCCGGAAAAATTTCCGGATTTTGTTATAGAAAATAATCAACTTTACAAACGCTCTTCACGGGATACAAATGATGAAGATGGCACTCCGTGGAAGTTATGTGTTGCCTCCCCATTAAGAAAGCAAGTTCTACGAGAAAATCACGACAGTGCCACTGGAGGGCACTTGGGTATTAGGAAAACAATGAACAAAATTGCTAGCCGTTATTTCTGGCCAGGAATGGCCAGAGACGTAAAAAACTATGTCCGCAAATGTGAATCATGTCAAGCCTATAAAACCTCACAGCAAATGCCTGCTGGTCATATGCTCACCCGTATACCGGAGGAACCCTGGGCAACGATATGTGCAGACTTCGTGGGGCCCTTGCCTAGAACAAAGCATGGGAATTCAATGTTATTAGTGCTTTTCGATAAATTTTCCAAATGGTGCGAACTTGTGCCACTACGGAAGGCTACCGCAGAAGGGCTGGTGAAAGCCTTCCGCGAACGAATCCTAGCCCGATACGGGGTACCCAAAGTCATCATCACAGATAATGGTGTCCAATTTACTTCCAGAATTTTTAGAAGGTATCTGGAAGATATTGGAGTACGTCAGCAGTTCACCGCACCATATACACCCCAGGAAAATCCTACGGAACGAGCCAATCGAACCATAAAAACTATTATAGCCCAGTTCTCGGGTCAAAATCATAATACCTGGGATCACTATCTACCAGAAATTATGTTGGCTATTAACACTAGTGTTGCCGAATCCACAGGTTATACCCCGGCGTACCTAACGCAAGGACGAGAACCACGTCTTCCGAAAGCCCTGTACGACGAAGTAACAGAAGGAACCGGAGCGCGAAAGCTATGCCCAGAGGAACGAGCTCGCGAACTCGAGGAAGTATTCCAGTTAGTAAAAAGGAATCTGGATAAAGCGTCACAAAATCAGCAACGACACTACAACCTTCGACGACGACGTTGGACGCCACAAATTGGTAGTCAAGTGTTAGTACGGCAACACCCACTGTCCAAAGCTAGTGACAATTTTGCCGCGAAATTAGCACCAAAATACGGGGGACCATTTGTCATTAAGGGATTTGTGTCCCCTGTTATCGTTAAAGTTCAAGCGGAACACAGTAAAGACGAACGAACAGCCCACCTAAGTGATCTGAAACCATACCACAATTAAATACTACCAGTGGCTACAACCTTAACCACCTAGCTAAGTGCTCGTTGTCTGAATGGGAGGGTAGTGTAACGCCCAAAGTCACCACGCTTGTTTTGAGCAACACAGAATATTTAATAATGAATTATATTTTTTTGTAATTATAAAATTATTATGTACGCCATATGGCGTTTCTAAATTGCATATACTGTATTTTGGTTATAATATATATTATTATTGAATATTAGCAGTTAAGTTTAAATTTAAATCTAACGGCCGAATGAATGAAAGCGCCACCTACAATAATTAAAATATCAACACTGTAATAGTGAGACGTACTGTAATGAACACAACCACGCAGCTGTTGTTGACATGAACATTAGTATACATGTGTATGAGTGAATGTGTGTGCTTGCTTGTGGGTATAAAAGCACGAGCATTTGCATTAAGTAGGGAGTTAGTTGGTGACTTACTAGACGGTAAGTTCTCATTTGGTAAGGAATTACTAATTCCCCAAATGAACCATACAATCTAGTGGTGGCCAATAAACTGGTACGAGTGAAAAAAAAAACACCAACAGAAGTACTGCTTCTACCGGTGTTAACCCATCATTTGGCCGGACTTATAGCGGAATTACTCGTTCCCTGTAAAGCCACCATTTGTGTGGGACCTCGCTTTAGCCTGCGTGTAAGGAAGACCAGGGTGCTAACGGAAGTTCTGCTTCCACCAGTACTGTGGTCTGTCTGTGGACGCTGTAACGTTTTTTTAAAGTTAATTTCTTTAAAATTAGATTTTAGTCTATTTGTTTTTTTTTATTTGTTATAAATAAACCACCTGGATTACGGTTTGAACAACAAGTGTTTTATTTTTTAAATCAACCCTGGACGCTGCTGAGCCTACCCCAGCAAACAGCGCAAAGCGTGTCGCTACAGTTTTTATCCTTTGGGTAATTCGTCATGTGGGTCTGCTTGTCTGTGTTCGGGTTGATATCAACTTTACCAAGGCACCAGAAGAGATACAGAAAATTTAAGCCCATCAATCTGCCAGGGATACTTTCGATAATTTTGCTAATATATTTTTTCACTCCGTATTAATTTTTGTTGTTGTAATGATTCTCATTTACTTTTTTTTGCTAAATTAATTTTAGATCGCGTGGAGAGCATACAGGCCACGGGGTATTAATAACCTCCTGCAAGGGGGATTTTTATTTTTTTTAGGTTGGTAGGGTTTTTCTGATTTGATTTGTGTTAAAGGCTTTTATAGAAATCAATACATTTAGAGGTAGCCGATACACCCACAGGGTACCCACTGGGGTCAATATGAACCATCAATTTGCTTTAGTCAGACCATTCAAACGGAATTTAGATTGCAGGAAAGTCTTACTTTTACAAAATATTTTCTGTAAAATTTTTACAAAAACCCTTCGATAAAATTCTTTGAAAATTTTTTCGATAAAATTAAAAAAAATTTTTTTCGATAAAATTTTTATAAAAAATTTTCGATAAAATTTTTATAAAAAGTTTTCGATAAAATTTTTATAAAAAATTTTCGATAAAATTTTTATAAAAAATTTTCGATAAAATTTTTATAAAAAATTTTCGATAAAATTTTTATAAAAAATTTTCGATAAAATTTTTATAAAAAATTTCGAAATAATTTTTAAAAAAATTATTGAGAAAATTAAAAAAAATGGAATAAATTTTTACAAACAAATTGCCATACAATTTTACAACTAATTTTTGATAAAATTTTTAAAAAAATTTGCTATACAATTACACCATAAATTTTTATTAAAATTTTTCCAAAAAATTTCGATAAAATTTGAATAAAAAATCTTCGATAAAATTTTTACAAAAATTTTCCAAATAATTTTTAAAAAAATTATTAATAAAATTTAAAAAAAAAGTTTTCGATAAAATTTCTATAAAAAATTGCTTTACAATTTTACAATAAGTTTTTAATAAAATTTGTACAAAAATTTGCTATAAAATTTTACAATAAATTTTCAATGAAATTTCTCCACAAAATTTTTCCAAAAAATTTTCGATAACTTTTTTTCGAATAAATTTTTACAAAAAATTTTCTATATAATTTTTATAAAAAATTTTCTATATAATTTTTATAAAAAATTTTCTATATAATTTTTATAAAAAATTTTCTATATAATTTTTATAAAAAATTTTCTATATAATTTTTATAAAAAATTTTCTATATAATTTTTATAAAAAATTTTCTATATAATTTTTATAAAAAATTTTTGATATAATTTTTACAAAAAGTTATCAATATATTTTTATTAAAAATTTTCTACATAATTAAAAAAAAAATGTCTATATAATTTTTACAAATAGCTTTCTATAAAATTTTACATTTACAAAAATCTTTGACAAAATTTTTACAAAACATTTTGATAAAATTAAAAAAAAAAATTATTTATCTTTTTATTATATTTGTAATAATGAAGTTCAAAATCATAAAACTAAATTATAAGTATAAGTATTGTACATTTGGGAAACATAACAGAGTAACACGAAGATTCCACTTTGATTTGACGGAGGGATACTCTCTAACTCCCCGAACTTTACTGGTTTACACAGATGGTTCCAAAAGGGGAACGAGAGTGGGAGGTGGAGTCTATATAGAGGAGTTTGGAATTAGGATATGTTGCAGACTTCCGAATGACTGCAATGACATACAAGCAGAAATATCTGTTATTAAAAAGGCGGCTAACTGGCTAAAGCACCACAGGATATCAGACAGGGATATTTGGATTTGTACTGATAGTAAAGCCGCTATCATGTCCCTTATGGGTGTGTATAGCACATCAAATCTTGTCCTTGAATGCCGGACATCCTTAAATGAGATGGCGGATAATTCGACAGTCACCCTTAAATGGGTGAGGGGACATGGGACTAATCAAGGCAACTGTGCTGCCAATGAACTAGCCAAGAAGGGAACACTATTGCACGATGATGCCATAGACATCCATTGTGGCATTCCCCTCTCGGCCTGTTTACACCGCATCAACTTTGCCCTTCACAACACAGCTCAGGCCAGATGGTCCAATGAGTCGACTTGCTCGATCGCAAGGACAATCTGGCCCTCGATGGACCAAAAGAAAACGGTCTCGCTATTTCGGCTGCAGAAAATGCAAATACGCAACTTAATAGCAATAATCACTGGTCATTGCTTATTTGGAGCCCATGCAAGCAGGATGGGTATCCCTTATAATGACTTCTGTAGAAGTTGCCAGGATGAAGAAGAGGAGGAAACGGTTGAACACCTTCTCTGTCATTGCCCTGCATTAGAACACTGTCGCCTACAATACTTGGGACGACGATATTTTGAAGGCCTTTCGTGTGTTTCATTTCTGGAACCAATCAGGATTAACTCCTTTTTAAGGAACTGTGGTTGGTTTTCTAACCCTCTTCCAACTGAAGTGACATAGTTGCTCATCAAGATATGTCACGTCCAATAGTGCCTTCACGGCTAACACCTTCCCTGTTTGTGACCTTCTACCCACTTCTCTCTCTAATTTCTCAATCTATAATGAACTTTGTTTTCTATCTTCCCTGTCTATCCATCCTCTTATCTGCAGGGATCACAAAGGGACCAACATAATGGACCCAAGTGAGCTATTTCATTCACTTCTCTTTCTCCTCCTCTATACAAGCTGCCTGCTTTACCTAACCTAACCTAAGGGAATATTGAACATTACTATAGTGAAGAATATACAGGATTTGGCATGGCCGAATATAGCACTCTTACTTGTTTTAAAACCATTTAATTTTTTCGCAAATGGTCTCTTTTATATATATTTTCAAAATAATCTTCTTTACAAAAAAACCCATTTTCCTCTTTGCCAGAACGATGTTATTCAGAACAAAACTCTCTACAGTTGTTATGAAGGGTCTCTAAGTTAAAGATACTATTAAGTTAAGAGCCTTTTTTGAATAAAATTAAGGTACTTTACAAAAGGTTCTTTTTCGCATATTGTAATAAAAAAAATGTTTTTTTCCTAAAATGTCCCTAATTAATGAGAGGGACTTTTTCCGAAAAGTATAATTCTTTTGGAAAATTACTTTTTTACAAAAAGAGAAAATTTTTGTAAGCGCGTAATAAAAACAGATCTTTACGCTTTGGTTGACACAAATAAACTGAACAATGTACTTTATTATCATGTTTAGGCTGCCAATGCAAGAGAGTACAAGTGTTACAAAATATAATAGAAATAAATAACTGTAATAAAATAACTGTAGTTTAACAATATTTGTCTTATATGTATGTAGGTATATAAACTCATGTATTCTTAGCATTATCAAATAAATACTTGTTGGGCAAGGGAAACGTGCCAAGCGGGAAGTGTGCCACAACATCGGCTATATTTTTGGAAAAATTTTTTAAAAAATAGATTCAAACAGGATTTTTTTAAATATTTTTTTTTAAATTCCTTTTTACAAAAACTAATTTTAAAACTGTTTAAAGTTTTCACAAGTAATGCTTACTTCTTTAAATATCCCTATTTCCACCAAAAGTTTAAATTATAGAAACTTCTATTGTGTACAAAAGAACCAATTACAAAATGCAGCTTATGATTATTGTTTACTTTAGATGAAAATATTTCGTTGTAATGTAAACGTTAATAATGCAAACTTGCTCATGTTTAAAATAATACGAGTAGTGAATGTTTCTTTTTTTAATTTATAAAAAAACTAACAAAAACTAACCAAAAATGTTTCTTTTAAAAATCTTCAGCAGACAAAACCGGTAAGTAGCCTTTAGGTCTCCACCAGCCAAATAATAATCTTACTCCTGCAACCTCTTTCCATCCCATGAATAGTAAGTAATATTTCGCAATAAATTTCCACTAGACATTTGCCATTGATAATAGTATTTTTTTTTCTATTTTTTTGTAGATAACCGTGTACAAGTACCAGCAATGATTTATTTTCTTTTTAGGTTTTATTTACTCTTTCCTTTTTCTATTGTGTTTTGTTAAGCTGAAGAAAAGAGGAGAATAACAAAAACTCCTGGTAATTATTCCATGCATAACAATTATTTTCCTTAACAATAAACCGAAAAAGAATTGTATACAATTTTAAACCTTCTTTCTAGTAACTGTCTACGAGGGCGATCCGATTTAAAGCAAGCTCAGTTGTCATAAAAATATTGCAATAGACATAAGTTCAAAATTTCATAAGTTTTGGACTGGATGAATTTAAAGATGTTTCGTACTGGCAAATGAACGTGATTATTATTTTAGAGAAATCAATTAATTCCCGAAAAATTACTTTTATCTATTCTGTGCGTCGGCGTGAGAAATCTTCTATAAATAATATATTTTTTTGTAACCTTAACGCTATTTCGACGAATAAAGTTAGAAGAGAAATTTTTCAGAAACTTAAAATACTGCTTAGAACCACCATCGTATATTTGTTTATTCTTGTGTATTGGCCGGTCGTTAGTTTTGATAACGAATGTGGTGGAAACCGAAAGATTCAGAAAAATGCATAAAAATACAAACAACAACAACATCAACAATAAAGTAAACGAACGTTTAAGTGTCTTTTTTTTAAGGACAATCACAGGTTTTAGTGCTTTCTATCTTTGCCGATTTGCTTCTTTTTTACATTTTAATTTAGTTCTTTTTTTAAATTTTTTTTTATTTATATTCATGTCCCTTTTGTGTTTTTATATATTTGTGATTTTTTTTTTTTTAGTTGCTGTAAATAAAGTTGTTGAGGTGAGACATTGTGGCAAATATTGCAGAAAGGTGTTGGCTTTTAATTAAGCAAAAATAAAACTGAAGCAGTTGTAGACAAAAATAAGTTTTTATATTGCAGTTTTATGATTTTCTAAAAAAAGATAAAAAATAAAAGGGAAAAACATTAAAATAAATTGTTGTAAGAAATTGAAAACGGAAGTGATTGTAATAGTAATAATTAACGTATAGAGTTTGTTCTTTCATAATAGTTTTTAATTATTTAGAACTTTATACCTTAATTAAAAATTACTAAATGTTGAAGTTTATGGATATTTAGTATTAGAACCATATCTCAGATAGCATTTGTATAAAGTATTTTATTGAAAAAAAGAGCCGAAGAGCTAAATACGATAAGAGTACAACTGTGTAAAATTATGTTGTCTTATTAGATTAATTTCAAAAACAATCTTTACATTTTTCTTTAGCTATGATTTATCTTGCAATGACAAATGTTTTTTGATGCCATGAAGGCTTTTCGATGCCATACATCACTGAATTGTCAAGAAGGATGACAATTTTCTCTTATATATCAGTACTAGCTGAGCTCACATACGTTCTAGGCGTCCTGACAATATTTTGTTAGATTTTGCTTTGAAAGTAATCCACCCCAAATTTGAAGACTCTTACGAATTTCCTGTACATAAAGGTAACCATCCCTTTCTAAAATTTATATAAAATTCTAAAATTTATTGTAAAGCTGTGTAAAAGGTGTTTAAAATATTTTAATAGCAATGTTATTCGACAAAGTAAAAATACACAACAAATACAAATTTTATTCAGTTGGCTATTTGGCAGTAAGTAATAGTTTGTAATTTTTTTAAAATAGCGCCATCTGTTGCGCAACCGTGTTTAAATTATCCCAATTTCAAGTCACATTTTTTCATTATTTTAAAACAATTCCATTAGCTTTTTGAGCTCTTTCAGGCCAATGGAAATGACCTCGAAAGTCTACTTCATTTACATGTGTTTACATATGAGTTTACACCATGCCAGTTTGCATAGCTCTTTCGAGTTTGAGATACATATTGTGTTCAGATATGAAAGAGAAAAAGTGGAAACTTATAAATTAAACTAATTTGTGTTCTAGTTCAAATATAACTGCCAGAATTAAGTTGAACTGATGGTTCAGTGGATTCAACTGTTAGCAATGAAGATCAATTTCTTTGGTATTTGAAGAATAATTTTGTCGTGAGTGTAATTGATTTCGACATTTTAAACGCACTCTGTCTGTTTTACAGCTGCTGTTCTTGATAATATCGAAAATATAATTAGGGTCAGCAAAACTCTCGTCATCAACACTTTCATCTGTTCTCTCTACAGAGTACAGTACAGTACAGTACAGAGTATTGAATAAATGAGTTTAAGAAATTCTTTAGTGAAATAAAAGCGTAGACTAGCGCTCCCATTGTCTGGCACAATCTCTTCATACATCAATCTTAACCACAACCTCACCAACAACCGGCCACAATGACGAGAGGTTCTCTGTGGGACCACCGGTTCCCAGTCCGTTGGGCACTGGTCGGGCCTCGAAGAGTACCCGTAATAATACAGACCTGTTATTTCAGATTCATGTTCCAAGAAGCATGACGTATGGTGCCGCCATTTTCCCTAAGAGCACATTGTCAAAACCTCCGAAAATGCTGCAGTGACATTATATTGTAGCCCGGAAGAGAGAGGGTGCAATGACGATTTTTTTTCAATCTGTGTAAAATTTAGTGGAGAATATAATGAGAGTGATCCTGAAACTTGTCCGCATTGCTTTTTTAAATAAGTTTATCGCATAAATTTATTGCAGCCATGTTAGAGTTAATGTTTTATTTTGACATTATCTGCAGAGACGCTGCCTTAACAAGCCCATCCTTATAATGCCACATTCGTTTCTTATTCTTACTTTTTCATTCCACTCTACCTATTTTAAGTGCTTGTCGGACTTTTGTTTTTGGGCCCCTTGCTCAAACCTTTTAGCCAGTACAGTATAGTTGTATCAGCCAACTATAGGCTAGTGAAAAAATCCTTCTGTGTATAAAATTCGGTTCTCGTTAATTGCACGACAGGGTGTCTCGGTGGGCTAGTAGGTAGTGTGCTAGTCTATTAGTCCGGTTAGTTTTCACTACAAGTTGGCAGGAATATCAAGTAGGAGCTTGGATATATTCTGGGTGCCTTCAAATGGTTAATTGCGTAAGTGACAGGTCACTGACTCTCAAGTGTTATCTGGCCAAGTTAAAAATTCCGGTAAGACGTTACTTGCAGGCTGTATTTGGAAAAAGAATTTGTACCACGGGCATACACATATTAAATAGAGATGCTTGGAGACCTTAGCCTTAAGCAAACGTCAGCAATTGCCATTGACTCTGTGATAAGGAAGAATGTCAACATGTATCAGAAATCACTACAGTCGATAGTAAAAGGCTAGTGACAGCACGGGACTCAATAAAAGTAAAGTATTCGTAAATTTCTAGTCAAATGCCAGAAATAATTGCGGAACGTAGAGGATTGAAGAGGAAGCCATTAAGATAGTGGTCTGCTTCAAAATAATAATGATAATAAAATCATAATGATTGTACGACAATTGCTACAATTATTGCTCTTTGACATTTTGGAGGTTCTGTAACCCTGCCAACAATGATCTCGAAATTTAATACCTGCCCGTCTCGAGTAGCCAATACACTTCGTTTGATACGAATGTATCAATACACGTATAGGAGGTACTGACAAAATCTCAAAATCAATCATGTGATCGTCAATTCAACTTGGAGCGTGGCAAACTGTGGCTTTTTCTCAAAATAGGTTTTAAAATTGCTCTTATTCTCCAAAGTTTTTCATTGCCATGGTCTCAAAAAATCTGTCCTGGTTGATTGCTTGCCTAACAATTGCACACAAAGATCTTGATTCCATTCTCTTCAGGAAATCATTACCTGCTGCTCACCAGTAAAACGTATGATCTAAATTAATTTCGTGTCAATTGATTTTAACTCCAAACTTTGTGTCGAAATTAAGTTGCTTACATAGCAAGACAGGCCCAGGTGTAATAAATGTGAACAAAATTTTATTTTTACCACTTTTTAATTGAGTTTTTAAATTGTACATTTATGCTGAAGTTTCGTATGAAAACGACTTTGAGAAATACTTAAAGTTTCACTAAAATATCTACATCATGTATAAAAAATTAAATAGAAATTTAATTAATGCCTGGCCGGGTACACATTATTCACTAAGAGTAAAAAAAAAAAACTTTAATTGAAATTTGTCATGAAAATTGGTAATTATTTTTACAACCTCAGGCGTTTTAATTTAACCTTCTAACACATGTTAATTTGTTATTAATAATGTTTTCATTTTACCTTGAATACGCCTACCTCCTACGTGTAATATATTTACTAATGACTTTATGTATTTAGTTTTGCATAATAACCAGCAATAATAGTAACAACAAAAAGAAAACAACCTATTCTCAATAACATGTTGTTAATCACATGTTAAGCACTAAATATTAAACACTTGTTTTAGAAATAGGAAAATTTATTATTTTATTTTTCTATATTTCACCAGGGTCAGATAAAGTTACACGCTATAGGCAGACATATATAATAAAATAATAAAACATTTAATCACATACTTTTTCACAGTTTATGGCTATAAATAATACTTACATCTAGCAAATGCATGTATGTATTAGTTGGTGTTATAGATACAGGACTTTTTTTTCAGAGATGGGTTGGTTGCAGGAAAAAAGGAACTTTTATATGTTAAATTCACTACTTCTATGCAATCGCTTTTTTTTTAATAACTAGCCAAAGGTTGGAAATCTCTGGCTGTAAGTTGCGTGATAAAAACATTTTTTTCTTTCTTCTCTGGTAATGTAAAAAGTTTTATTCAACAGTACTTATATGGGGCGTATGAGTATTATTTGAATTAAATATTAAGTATTCGCCTCGTATGTTATTGAACGTAGATGAACAACTGAGATATCAGTCTATCTCTCAAGAGCAGTTGAATGTATTGTTAGATTTCTGAACATTACACACTTACTTCGATGGATATCTAAGCTCTCAGTCTACTTCCCCGAATAAATAAATAATTTCTTGGTACCTCTTAAAACCATAGCGTGACATATGAGGATTAGAGTCGTCTAGATACCAGGGCAAATTTATTGTTCTGATAGTTCCTTTTCCAATAATATTAGCTTTTCTTAATGATATTTTTTAAAATATGCAACATAAATGAACTAACAATAAGTATGAAATATATTTCTTGGCTATTTCATTTGTTATTCATATCTGCCCGTGGTTAAGAGTAACGAACCTTGTTTTAACTACTGTTGATTGCTGGGTGCGTTTCTTGCCATGATAAAAAAATTTTACTCACCAGAATAAAAAATTAAAAATCACGTACCTGAAAGTAGAATAAAAAAATAAAATAAAATATTTCAAAAATGCAAAATTTTTCAAAAATAATTAAAAATTTCAAAAATGCATATAAAAAAGGCAAAATTAAAAAAAAAAGAATTTATTGGTTATTTATGGCAACATGCAAAATGATCTTATGGCAAATCTTGCAAAAATGAAAAATAGCCCAAGATATCGTCATTCAGAATAGAATAATAATTCGTATGAAAAGTAACTAAAAATTTGTGGTTTTTTCGTCGTTTTTGGAGATTAATTAATTTTGTATTTTTACTTTTTCGAAAAAAAAATTGCAACATTGATTTCCAGTAAAGATATTTTCTGGAAGGCACATTTCAAATTGTTCCAGAGGAAGTCTGCAAGCAGCGTCTGATTATTTATGTATATTATTTTGGCGAAAAAGTAAAAATGTTTTTTTTTTCTTTGTGATAATAGAAAATATTACCGTTTTTTTTATAAATAAGTTACTTATATCTATTAAAATTTTTAATTATTGTCATAAATGTGTTTATTGTTAAATTTTAGATTTGTGAAACTCAGGCAAAAAATTACTAAAAAAAAGTAAATAATCGAGATATATTATATTTTTGTATTTTTGTTTTTTTGTATTTTTATATTTTTTAATATTTTAGTAGTTATTATATTTTTATATTATCATTTTTATATATCTATGTCTTCATATTTTTATATTTTCACATTTTTATAATTTAATATTTATTATTTTTATATTTTTAAAAATATTTTTAAATTATTATATTTTTATATTTCTATATTTTATATTTTCATATATTTTATATACTTATATATTTCGTAACATTTCATATTTTTGTATTTTTATTCTTTTAATATTTTTAGTTTTTAAATTATTGTAGTGTTTTTAGCTTTTACATTTATAATATGTATATATTTTCATATTTTTTTATTTTAAAATATTTATATGTTTAAATATATATATCTATATTTTTAAATTTTTAAATTTTTTTATATTTTTAATATTTTAAGTTTTTATATTTTTATATTAAAATATTTATATTTTTATATATCCATGACTACATATTTTTATATTCTCAAATTTTTATATTTTAATATTTATTATTTTTATATTTTGAAATTTTTATATTTTTATATTTCATAACATTTCATATATTTTTATTTTATATTTTATGTTTCTAGTTTTTATATTTTAATATTTTTTTATGTTAAAATATTTATATGTTTAAATATTTATATATATTTTTTATTTTTAAATTTTTTTTATATTTTTATTATTTTAATTGTTTTTATATTTTTATATTAACATTTTTATGTACTTTATATCCATATCTATATCTTCATATTGCTATATTTTAAATTTTATATATTTTCACATTTTTATATTTTAATATTTTAATATTTATTTTATTATATTTTTAAATATATTTTTAAAATTTTTAATTTTTCATATTTTTATATTTCATAACATTTATTATTTTTAGTTTTAAAATTTTTATATTTCAGGTTTTTAGTTTTTATATTTTAATATCTTTTATATTAAAATATTTATATTTTTAAACATCTATATCTTTATATTTTTATATTTAATAATTTTTATTTTATTTTAATAGTTTAAGGCCCATTATTATTAAAACTTGCCAATAGCTAAAGTTAGGATTTTGTTGAAGGGATAAATAGTGTTTCGTTAATATATGTAAGTACTTTAAAGACAAGTTACAGTAATGAGCATTATCCTCGTTATTATTACGAAAAACTACTTATCGCTCCAACAAAATCCTAACTTTAACTAAACGCAAGTTAAAATAATGGGCCTAAATATTTTATATTAATATTTTTATATATCTATATCTTCATATTTTTATATTTCCACATTTTTATATTTTGATATTTATTATTTTTATATTTTTAAATTTTTATATTTCATAACATATCATAATTTTATACTTTTAATATTTGTAGTTGTTAAATTTTTATATTTTTATATTTTAATATTTTCCATATTTAAATTAATTAAAAAATATAAATTTTTTATATTTGCGAATTTTTATATTATACAATGTTCATATTAAAATTATTATATATCAATTTTTATATATCAAGTTTTTATATTTTTATATTTTTATATTTTTAATATTTCTATATATTTATTTTTTTTTATATTTTTAGTGTTTGTATTATTAATATAGGTAAATATTTATATTTTAATATTTCTATATTAAAATTTTTATTTGTATATTTATATCTGAATATTTTTATATTTTCACATTTTTATATTTTAAAATTTTTATTTTTTATATTTATATATTTTTGTTTTTTTTATATTTTTAACTTTTAAATTTTTATAAATTTATACTTTTAATATTTTTTCTATTTTTAATTTTCAAATGTTGTTATTTTTTAAAATTTTTTTTTTATTTTAATATTTTTATATTTTTGTAATTTTATTATTTTTATATTTCTAGTTTTTATATTTTTAAATTTTTCATATTTTTATATTTTGTATCTTTTAATTTCAATATTTTAATTTTTTTTTATTTTTAATATTTTTTATTTTGAGTTTTTATATTTTTGGAGTTTTATATTTTTATATTTTATATATTTTTAGTTGTTATATTTTTAATATTTTTTATCTAATTTTTTTATATTTCTATATTTTTGTTTTTGTATTTTTGTATTTTTATATTTTAGAATTTTTATAATTTTATGTATTATATTTTCTAAATAAAATATTTGTAAACAAATAAATAAAACTGCCCGATCTTTTTCTTGATAGATTAGTATTAATAGACACTATTAGCCTTTTTAAATACTAACATTATTTGTTATTTATAAATATTTCTTGAAATAAGCTAGAAATATATATTTAAAAAAAAATATAGAAATCGAATAGTTTACAATGGGGAAAGCATATCCATATTTCTATTACTCTAGTGCTCAATTAGCTCTTCAGTTGATTTTTTCCAAATTATCAGAATAAAAACTCAGATTCTTATACTTTAACTTTAATAGATTAAATGCAAAACAGTCCATAAAGAAAGGCAAATCTAAATTTCTAAAATAAAACTTAAAAACCATCAACTATTTCGATTTAAAAAAGTTTTATATATTTTTATTTAATAAAAATATAATTTCTGGTATTTTCTGGTATTTTTTCATAATTTTTAATTTTAGTTTCCATTATTCTTTTTTAGGTAATTTGAAATCGTTTTAAGGTGATTATGAGTTTGATAATTTTTGTTTTTAGGTGATGTTTATTTTATATACTTAAGTCATATTTTATCTTTAGTACTCTTTTTAATTTAACTAATAAACATAATATTCTATTTGTTTTAAACAATGGCTAACTTTTACACCACACTGTAGGTAAAACATTGACTGTACTCATTTAACCGTGTACTTAAATATACAAATGTGAGTATTATATTGTTTTTCATTCACTTAACATGTGTTATTTTATACATAAAAACTATTACATGCTGGTATTAATACAACAGCATATGTGTATGTATATGTGTATACTATATATCTTTATAGATATAATATACAATATAAAAATAAGCACGCATACACACAACTCTTTACAAGCACTTAGACAACAATAAAACTATATATTAAGTTTATATTGACTAATATCAGTTCATGTTAAAATCCCACTTAACATGAATTCACTACATTACAATTTTGTTTGCCTTTCGTTATCTCTGCTCTCGCCCCTTTCCGGCAATCCCTTAGCACTGTAGATATTTACAAAACAAACTGCTCAAGGACACGACTTAGTATATTTGATGTTATATAAAGGCCATGATGTTTTAAGTACAAATAAGTTGAAAAAACAAATTTGTTTTTAAAGCATAAAATATATTTTATTTTGCTTTATTTTTTAAGTTTTAGTTTCTATTGTTTTTATTTTATTATTTTTATCTTTTTTATCTTTAATGTGAATTGTTTTTGATGTTGTTTAGTTTCCATTCAGATATTTAGATCAAAGGAAACTTAGAATCTTTTTGGTAAAGTTCTGTCCTTAAATTCTATTAATACTAGTTTCTAATTTGCTCAATAGTATCAGATATTTTCAAGAAAATATAATAAAATAACATTTATTTTCATCCAAGAATTCACTAGTATTTGTTTTACTACAAATTAAAACTGTATTTCACTCCAACTCTCTGGGAATATTGACAGTTATGATTCCATCAAAACTTGTATGTCTTTCCAAAATGACTTTGGGTGACACTAGATCGTGACTAGACCATAACAAGAAGTCTTGGACAAGGTGACATCATCTGAATGATAGATAAAATATTGAAAAAATTAGAAGTTAATGAAACAGGCACAGTGAATACCGAAGGACACATCATTCTCGCATATGCGGATGATTTTAACATCACCGGAATAATAGGGCGAATTATAACGGGTACTTTTGCCAGAATAGAGTAGGATTCGTTGAAGATTGATATAAAGAAAATGAAGTATATAGCATTATTTTTCGAAGCCATATAAGCACTCACTTGAAATTTTACAGACAGTATTTAACACTATGTTCGCTATACTATATATATTATGCAAGTACAAAAAGTAAAACTCAAAGTTAAAGGGTGTTCCAATAGTGACATGCAATTAAGTTACATAACTCTTTTTTGGAACCGTTAAAGGCAGACTCTTGAAATTTTTACAGTGAGTGTATCACTATGAGCGCTATAATAAAAATACTAAAAATTAAAGAGTGTTCCGATAGTGACGAGATTTTCAAATACGTTGGTTTAATTGGTGTTCTCATCATGTAAAAACTAATGGATGGATTTTGACAAAATTTTGTAAGGAGGTACCTTGGTATACTGATTCCTATATACGATCATTTTTTTTACGCAAAAATATATGATTTCCAGAGAAAATAGGCCAATTTTTTTTAAAGATTTAAAGGTACTGTATACTTTAAGGCGTGTTTTATATTTGAAATCGGAATATTTTAAACACAATTGCGAAACTGATGGCGCTGTTTTAAAATAATCACAAAATTAATTGAAAGCGGTATATTTTAAACACGGTTACGCTTATCCTTTAACTACTGAGGTGAAATATTTTGGCGTAGTTCCTCTGTGGTGGTGGTAAATTTTACCCCATTTTAATTTTTAAAAATTTTTGCCAAAAAAAAATTTTTTTTACTTATTTCTTTTTAACTGGAATAAGAAAATACATTTCTATGGTTACTTTTCTTAAAACTAAAAAGACAGTACAAACATAACTTGAAAAAATTTGTACAAACAAAAAAAAAAAAAACTAGAACATAAAAGGCACTTTTTCATAGCAAGATGTATACATTAATAATAGAAAAAAAAAACAAACAAAAATTACATTCGAAAAAAAATTGAGATCAATCTATTTTACTCGTCAAACTCTTTATCTGCACAATTCCTGCATACGCTTTTACTGCATCCCATACACATAGGCTTAGAACAAAACTAGTAACTTCAGCAGTAGTTGGTTATGCTGTTGCCTTTGTAAATGCGGTAAAACCAATTGCCGGCTTAGATTTTTCAAAAAGTCTGCCCTCGATTAATGATCAAACCCGTCACAAGATTGTTATATAACACAAGCATTTGCAGCACTTACATCCAATAACCTATAAAAAATTGCAACTGGCCAGCGTCGTGTACGTCGACTAGATGAATATATGCTACTTTTGTCTATTTCTTCAATGACATAACTTCACTGCTTGCATCACCTTCTATGCTTATTTCATCATCCGCATTACTTCCTGGAATGCAAAAATCTGGGTCAGCAATTTCGTCATCAACATCACTAAAATCATGATCATCTTCCAGAAATTTTTCTATTGCCAAGTCATTAAGTTTGCTTGAATTCAACTTAGTCTATAAAAATAAATTGCAATACACTGTAGGAGAGGTCAAAATTACTCCACGAAAAACTAACACTAAACCTGAGAAGTGGTATTTTATTTTACATTAAATACTTACGCTGCGTCTGATGTGGGAGTAAAAAAAATTCCAATAAAAAAATACGTATGCCCGGACGAGTAGTAATTTTTACACCAGCATGTCAATATGTCCGCTTATACATTACCCACGATAGTCAAAACACAATTGAATAATAACAATACGATTAAGAGCAGATACCAAGAGAACAAAATTGAATGCGCTCAAACGAAGAGAGTAAATTAAAAAACAAAGTAAGACAGGGTAAAATTTACCATCACCTCAGTAGTTAAAGGTTAAATATGAATTGAAAGCGAAATGATGAATTCAAAGCAACAGATGGCGCTGTTTTAAAATAATCACAAAATAGATATTACTTACTGCCATATAGTCAATTGAAATAACAGCTTTACAATCATTTTTAGAATTTAAGAATTTTGTATAAATTTTATCCAGGGATGGGTATCTCCATATATACTAAATAGTCCAGAAAGAGTCTTCAAATTTGATGTGGATTACTTTCAAAGCATAAGCGAACTAAATACTGTCAGGTCACACACAACGTGTATGGGTACAGCTAGATAAATAATAAAGGGGTCCCATAAAATACACAAACTAATTAATACCTTGTAATTTTAAAATTGCATTAAACATAATACGGTGAACAACATGTGTGAGTCTGAATAGCTCTTGACTGATTTATTTATAAATAGTTCTACTTCTCCTTGATGGGGTCCCGTAGAAGACTTTTGGTTTGAAGTTGTCTCCTCTATGAGGCTGGTTAAGTTAAGGCGAAAAAACTCGAATGGATACCTGTCGACTTCGACAGTTTTTTTTTAAACTAAAAAGCTGCACATATAGAGCTGAAGGCTGGTGGTTATCTTTTTCTTATTATTGAGAAATTTATAATTCTAATTTCTTAACATTCCAACAAGAAAGTAAGAACCCTATAGCGGTTTTTCTTAGCCGGAAAAGATGGTGTTTGACTTCTCAAGAGCTGGACGGATTAAAATCTAAGGGAATAGACTCCTGCTATGAAATAAAAAACTGTTTCTTGGTGTAATCAAAGTAAAAAATAGTGAGAGGTCTGGGAATCTTGGAAACTATCATGTGAAAAAGATAAAAATCAAAGAAGTTATTACTTGCAAATTATGTCTGCTAGAGATAAATGTAAGCAATTACAAGAGACTCTTCACTCTTAATGATATTCAAGATACTGTAAATTGATGATGATGCCCAATAAGGGCACTCTTTGTTTTGTTTGTATTATTCCTGCTAAATTGCTTAATTTAGGACTTCAAAATTTCTTGGGTTATAAATATTTGTGTGTTCTTTTAAAAAAAATCCTGAAAACAATTTAAAATTAAACTTCATCCCAAATAATCTCAAATATCTTCCTGCTACTGGCTTTATGCTAACTTCTCTTTACCCACCCTATTTCTCCCAAAAAAATCCCCCCAATTGTATCCTGCAATCATTTTCCTTTAAGAGCTTTAAAGTTTCATTTTTTTGTGCTGAATTGCATTTTATTTATGCATTTGCTTTTATACAAATAAGTAAGTTGTTTTTCTATTTGAAAAATTGTGAAAATATAAAAAAAAATATATTTTTCTTATTCATTTCTTGCTTGGCTTCGCCATGAAATAAATATTGTTTTAAATTGCACTCTAAGAGCAAGAATTTTTTTTATTCTTTCTTTCTTTCTTCTGCTTTACAATAAATTGTAAAAATAAGTAGTGAATTTACTGTAATAATTTTTCAAATGTTGCTATTTCAACAATACAAAGAAATATTGAAAAATAAAAAAAAATTTAAGAGTATTTACTTTTTGAAAAAAATTTTATTTTATTTTAGCAACAAGAAAAACAAAAAAAAAACAAATCTCTTTGTATAAAACTACACAGTTTTCATACTAAAAATTTTTTTTTGTTTAACTATTGCTTGCCTTTGTTGAAATAAACAAGAATGTAAATTTAATAATAATCACAACTTTAAGTTAAAGTGGCAGAACAACTTATCGACCAAAATTAGCAAAAGAGGATTTTTTTTATTAAAAAATATAAGTAGTTAAACTCAATAGAGTGGAGAATTTTAAACAATGCAATACAAATTTCGAAAAATTTTAGTTTTATTCATTTGCATTAGCAATAGTTAGTTTCTATGGCAAATGTCTTGATGAAAGACGCTAACATCTATACATATAATAAAACAGTAACTCATTTCTTGTCTGTCTATGATTGCATCACGTAAAAACTACTAAATGGATTTTAATAAAATTTTGTGAGGTCCTCCTTAGTGTCTTACTCCAATATAGAATATTTTTTATCTGAAAAAATATCTTACTTTCAAGAGAAAGTGAAGAAAAAGGGCGTGAGGGAACGTCGATTTTTTTATTACCGATTTAAAGGTGCTGGATACCTTAAGGCATTTCTTATTTTTGAAATTGAATAATTTTTAATACGATTGCCCAACAGATGGCGCTGTTTTAAAATAATGAAAAAATATGAATTACTTAATGTCATATAGCCAATTGAATCAAATTTGTATTTTTACTTTGTGGAATTACATTGTTATTAAACCACCTTTTACAGAGCTTTACAATAATTTTTAAAATCTTTTATATAATAAAGTAGTATTTCATTTCCCTCTATCTGTCTGTCTGTCTGTTTGTCTTTTACGTTCGCAAAACGTAAAAAATACTAGATGGATTGTAACAAAATTTTGTGACGAGATACCCAAGTATCCTGATCCCAATACAGGATACTTTTTTTCTGCAAAAATATCTTCTTTTCAAGAGAAAGTCTAGAAAAAGCAGTGAAAGTACACAGTTGAACTAACCGGATATGCATACTTTATTTTTTATAAGGTAAAAAATACATAAACTGATATGCAGCATAGCTTAAGGTGGAACTAAAAATGCCTTCGACGGTATTAGCACATAGCGCTAAATCGCCGGCGAAGTAAATTAATAATAAGATGGCTATTCTAGCTTTAAACTAAAGTAAAATAATAATAAGATATCTATGCTACCTTCAAAATAATTCGCCTAAATAACACTGTTTTAAAAATAATCACAACGTGCAATAGCAGTGTTAACATAAGGGAAGCTTTACTATCACACTAACACACTAATTGTCTGAGTGATACTTCTCTTACAAAAAAAAAAAAAAAAAAAAAAAAACTAAAAACGTAAGGGTCTTTGGTGTGGATTGCTTTCAAAGCAAATTCGAAGCACTATAAATGTAAGAGTCTTCTTCTAGTTATTCTTCTTAGCAACTCTCTGGCCTTCTTGCCAAGAGGTTCTCTATGCACCATAGGAGACTGTCTACATGTAGTGATCTCCCTGCACCTTTTTAGATTTAAGAGTTAACCCACTGTAGGATCTTTGCTAGCGTTAGCCCATTTCACAGTACTACTCTCGAACCAGAAGTCTACAGAAATTCATAGCATATAACCTATGTGTCCTTCATGACCCACATCATCGTTACCTAATTAACAGAAGCCCACCTCTTAAGTTTTAAAACACATTCGTACAATTAATTTACTCTCAGTATTATTTGGCGAACAAATAATTTTAGGAAATAGAGCTGAAACTGATCACCAACTCCCTGTGATTTGAAATCATTAATTTTCTTGCAACCCAATTTTCTTATTGCCTAACTAATTATTTATGGTTTAAATTTGCAAATAGTCAGCGAAAGCTTAGTATGTAGAATGCTCTGGTTGAGGTAGAATTTTATTCACAAATTGATGGATTTTTGGATTAAGGATTACCAATTAAAGGTTTTAATTGCTTTCAGATTAAAACATAATTAAATAATTCATTGATTTAATTAGTTGCTTTTAAAGTGTTTTATTCTGTTTTAAACAAATATACATGTTTTTTTTTTCTTTTTTCATAAATTAAAAAGTTAATTGGACTTTAATTTAAAACTGATTAAAACCTTAAATTACACGTCCTTATCAGTGCATTATCATACAAGTAAAAACATTGATTGAATCTGAAAAGCAGCAAAATATATTCACCGGTTTAGTTTATCCAAAAGAATGCTGTGCTGACTTTGTTGGAGAAAACTCCACTTTAGACTAATGCTGTCTATTTACACACTGTGTAATTTTTTACGTCATGGCAAAATAATCATCTACGTAGCTAAAAAATGTTCGGGAAATTTTTCACTTTTGCGGCTACCTAAGCGCTACCTAAACGGTATTAAGAATCATTCCTAGGAAGCTCATATGTTCTAGAAAGTTGTTTACTGAGACCTTAGGTTCATTTTTGTAGTTGATTGTTTCCTTGAATTTTGAACGGTTTGCTACCTATGGACCTGAACAGGGGAAAAAAGGTAAAAAAATTGAATTTTTTAAAGTTTTTTGCGATTTTAACCTTGAAGATGAAGGTTTTTTGATTTTATATGTGAACAATTTTTGTTCTTTATGATAAGAGCTACAACTTTGCCTCAGAGAGTATATCAAAATTCCAAACGGTTTGCAAAATATGAGCTTGAGTAAATGATAATTTTTTTGCAAAAATGACATCGAGGCCCCACATCTTTGAGGGCCCATAAAAAAAACCTGGAGGACTTTGGGCAAAACTGGGAAACAGGGGCCTTTTTTTTTTGGTCTTTTGTCACGTAGTGGTGTCCGTATATGGTTATTTTTTTCCGTGTTGCACTGTGTTATCCAGAATCAGAATGAAATGAATGCAATCGAAGAGTAGGTATTGAACTCACTATTTCTTCTCGTGTTAAAATAATGTTTGCAGCTCTCACCACTAGAGACTCTCATACGTTTAGACATACGTCCAGTTCTATAGATCCCCGTTGCGTTGACTACTAGAAGAGATTTCGAATTATTTTCGTCCTTTCTTTTTAAATTAGAAAAATATAAAAAATGTTTGACTACCTGCAGAAGCTGCTGGCCCTTTCTGTAAGCGCTAATATTCGTAATTTTCAGGGGTATAAATCATTTTTAACTGCGGAAAATATGAACACTAATTTTTCAAGTGGATTTTTTTTATACAAAAAAAAAATATTTCACTTATATCCCTTATTCACCTGCTCGTTTATCCTTGACTTGACTTTGTGTATACATTTAATATTATTTTATTTCTTTGTGCATTAAAGTGTATAATTCTACTTATATGAATATGCATCTCGTACATTTCTTTTTGCTCTATTAAGATTATTTATATTTTGGACTTATGAAAAGGGTTTTCTAATAGTGGTGGTTAGATTTTATCAGCTAGTGATGGTAAAGTTATATTATATTTTGTTTTTATTTTACATATAATAAATAATAATAAATTATTAATAATATTAAAGTGTATGGTTGCTTGCCGCAACGATTACTTTTTTTTGCGATTTTTTCCTTGATCATTCTTTTCATACGAAAAAAAAAACTTACGTTTCCTTTACTTGCTTTGCGTATGTATATTGGTATGAGTGACTTCTGAGCTAGGAATAGGATGTCTGCAGGTTTCTTTCAACTGGGAGGACATTCGGCGCAAATAATTGAAACATTTGTTTTGTCCATTTTCACCATTTATTTCACTCTGCTGACTGGTTTCACTTGAAGCACAATAGCCTCAAAGGGATTTCACCAGCCCCTGTGACAGGTTATTGGTAAGACCCTTCTAAGATTAACGTTTTGGCTGTTATAAGTAACTAAGGCCGACTTAGCCCAATGTGCTAATGCACTTTTAACAATTTCCATGGGCGCTTATATTCAAGAGCTGTCATCATGCCAGAAATAGTCGATAAAATAGTCTATGAAATGATATTGAACAATAGGTTATTGAAAGTTTATGAGGCGCTTGAGGCTATAGGTCATTCAACTGAGCAAATGTATTGTACTTTGCATGAAATTTGGAATATAGAAAAACAATGACACACATGTCGAACATTCATAATTTTTACTATTCACTGCTAACCCATTTAGCAGTCTAAATCCCTTGCTTTCAAATTTGATGAAATTATCATATTTACCATATGATCAGGAGATTTGAATCAATCAAACAAACGAGGGCCTTATGAAAAATTATTATTTGGTGGAAATCAAAAAAAAAATCAGAAAAACAATATTTCAAATGTATTGAACTTGAGGGACACTATATTGAGGAAAAACAAGTAGGAGTGCTATATTCGTTTATGCCGAATCTTAAATACCCTTCACCATAGTAATGTTAAATATTCCCTTACTCTGTTATTTTTTCAGATTCAATTTCACAATAATATACATTCGGTTTTTACTTTTATAATTTTCAATTTTATAGACAATTTTTTGTAAAAATTTTATTGAAAGTTGTTTGTAAACATTTTATTTAAATTTTTGTTAAAATTTTATTGAGTTCTTTTGTCAAAATTTTACCGAAAATTTTTTGTAAAAATTTTATCAAAAGTTTTTTGTTAAAGTCAATTAAAAATTTAATTGAAAGTTGTTTGTAAACATTTTATGGAAAATTTTTTGTAAACTATAGAAATTTTTTTGTAAAAACTTTATAGAAAATTTATTGTAAAAATTTTCTATAAAATTTTTTGTAACAATTTTCTATAAAATTTTTTGTAACAATTTTATAGAAAATTTTTTGTAACAATTTTATAGAAAATTTTTTGTAATAATTTTATAGAAAATTTTTTGTAACAATTTTATAGAAAATTTTTTGTAACAATTTTATAGAAAATTTTTTGTAACAATTTTATAGAAAATTTTTTGTAACAATTTTATAGAAAATTTTTTGTAACAATTTTATAGAAAATTTTTTGTAACAATTTTATAGAAAATTTTTTGTAAAAATTTTATAGAAAATTTTTTGTAAAAATTTTATAGAAAATTTTTTGTAAAAATTTTATAGAAAATTTTTTGTAAAAATTTTATAGAAAATTTTTTGTAAAAATTTTATAGAAAATTTTTTGTAAAAATTTTATAGAAAATTTTTTGTAAAAATTTTATAGAAAATTTTTTGTAAAAATTTTATAGAAAATTTTTTGTAAAAATTTTATAGAAAATTTTTTGTAAAAATTTTATAGAAAATTTTTTGTAAAAATTTTATAGAAAATTTTTTGTAAAAATTTTATAGAAAATTTTTTGTAAAAATTTTATAGAAAATTTTTTGTAAAAATTTTATAGAAAATTTTTTGTAAAAATTTTATAGAAAATTTTTTGTAAAAATTTTATAGAAAATTTTTTGTAAAAATTTTATAGAAAATTTTTTGTAAAAATTTTATAGAAAATTTTTTGTAAAAATTTAATTGAAAGTTGTTTGTAAAAATTTTATAGAAAATTTTTTGTAAAAATTTAATTGAAAGTTGTTTGTAAACATTTCATGGAAACTTTTTTGTAAACATTTTATAATTTTTTTTAATTTTTATTAAAATTTTATTGAGTTTTTTTTGTAAAAATTTTATTGAAAATTTTTTGTAAAAATTTTATCGAAAATTTTTTGTAAAAATTTCATCGAAAATTTTTCGTAAAAATTTTATCGAAAATTTTTTGTAAAAATTTCATCGAAAATTTTTTGTAAAAATTTCATCGAAAATTTTTTGTAAAAATTTTACATAAAATGTTTTGTTAAAGTTAGAACCTTCCTACAATTGATATTGCGTTCGAATCGTCAGAATAAAGCACATTGGGGGGTAGTATTGATCTGCCATATATTATTATTGACTGCCCCTGGTTCCAAATGGGTACCCTGTTGGTCTATCGACCACATCTATGTGTAATGAGCTCTATAAAGGCCTTTAATACAAATCAAAGCAGAAAGTCCCTAACAACCTATAAGCAAACACTCCTTGCGATCTAATAGTCCCGGTTTAATATTTAACAAAAAAAGGAAAATAGAATCACTACAATCAATAAAATAAAAACAACGTGAAAAAAATATAGGTGGGCCTGTTTTTATGCCCACAGCTTCGAAAAGAAGAGTCCGATATTGCTGAATTTGTGGCTGGCTGATTGGTGGGCTTGAATTTTCTGTATCTCTTCTGATGCCTGGGCAAAGTTGATTTCAACCCGAACGCAGACAGACAAACGGACGGACGGATAGACGGACTTTACTCAAAATGTCACGGAATCATCAAATTGGCCTCACACAAGGGGCATTTTAAAAACATTTGTGTGATTAATGGGATATATGTGTGCCAGCCACCCAAATTTTGTTCTTGTTAAGGTCTGTTTGAAAGCTTATTTTCCATATTAATTTATGGAAATTTGATATAAAAAGAGGCCAAAGTATGGATAGTAAATAGACTACAAAGACTTGAATTTTATTTCTAATCACATTGTATAGATCTCACAATGGTTAAGAAAAAAAAAAAAAACCATACGAACAGCAGGTTATAAATATGGGATAATTCATAATGACGCTGCAAATTAAAAGTATAGTGATATCATTTGTAAAGAATGGTAAAGAGAACAACCACGCAGTAGATTTGTCCAAAATGTTTCCTTTACCTTCGGTAATATGAAAAAGAATTCGAAGGCCTCGAAATTTATTCCACTAAATTCATTTTGAAAATAATTGTATAAAATAAATCTAAACTATAGATCCAAAAGAATGCCATAATAAATATTTCCTATACACGTTTGTCCCTATTGGACACCCCTATAAATAAATAATCACGAATAAGCAAATTCATTTGCAAAATCATGCAAACACATACAAATAAATCATATACTTATGGTTAAAAGAACCATATAAAAAATGCTCACACTATCATATTTTTGTATAGACAATTTTATGTCTGTATATGTGGTGCTCGATAGATACATTCAGTCCTTATAAACATATCTATCCTTCTATGTAATATTCTGTAAACAAATTTTTTTGTGTCTTCGTTGGCAATCTACAACAAATTAAAGAGATCTAAGGAAAAGCAACTTACATAGATAGACATTTTTGAATATCTTGCAAAAAAAAAACTAAAAAAATCAACAAACTGTCGATTTAGTTTTAAGCAAATATTTGCTTCAATTTGCAGACTCAATTTGCTGAAATTAAAATTATTTATTGTTAAAAAAAATATATTTGTAGAAATTGACAACTTTATATAAAATAATAATTTATGAACAAATCTATATATATATGTAGTAAAATAGTTACTCATTTTCTATCTGTCTATCTGCCTTACTTTTTGTGGTCGCATCATGTAACAACTGCTGGATGCTGGAGAAAAAGCAGTGAAAGTATGCTGATTTTTTTTTTTACCGATTTAAAGGTGCTGCATACTTTAAGGCATCTTTTATTTTTGAAAGCAGGTTATGTTAAGCAATGTTGCGCAACAGATGGCACTGTTTTCAAAATAATGACAAAATATTATTTGAAAGCGGGATATTTTACACACGGTTGCGCAACAGATGGCGCTGTTTGAAAATAATAAATACAACATATGAATTACTTACTGCCTAATAGCCAATTGATTAAAATTTGTATTTGATTTGTATTTTTACTTTGTGGAATGACATTGTTATTCAAAAAAATTAAAAACCTTTTACAGGGGTATACAATAATTTTTTGAATTGTAGACTTTTATAAAAATTTTAGTATTTTGTTTAGGGATGTGTACCTTTATAATGGGTTAATCAATTTCGAGGTTCCCTACTTTTTTAAAGAAAAAAAAAAAAACACAGAAAATTCAAATTTAATGGAGAATGTTTATTATCATTTGAAAGATCATTCTTTGGCATTTATTTTTTGAATATTATATCTATCAAACTATAGCCGTCGCTACGTCCAACGTAGATGGTCCATCCGTTGAGTACAATTTTCGATGACTCCTTCGAGCATTTCGACTGGTAACTGGCGAATGACACGCATTATGTTTTCCTCCAAGGCCTGAATCGTAGCGGATGTGTACGCATAAACTTTAGACTTTACATATCTCCATAGGAAAAAGTCTAATGGTGTGATATCACACGATCTTGGTGGCCAATCGACCGACACAAAACGTGAAATTATGTACTCACCGAAATGTTTTCTTTCAATAAATCCATTGATTGTTACGATGTGTGGGAAGTGGCGCCGTCTTGCTGAAACCAAATGTCGCCGACATCACGAGCTTCAATTTCAGACAAATAGTCGATTATCGATACGATAACGGTCGCCATTCACAATTACGTTCGCACCGGCATCATTTTAAAAGAAATATGGACCAATGATTCCACCGGCCCACAAACCACACCAAACCGTTGTTTCTAGATGAAGTGGCAACTCTTAAATCTCTTCAGGTTACTTTTCGTTCCAAATGCGGCAATTTTGTTTGTTTACATACCCATTGAGCCAGAAATGGACTTCATCGCTAAACAAAATTTGCCTCGAAAACGTCGGATCTTCTTGGAACTTTCCAAGAGCCCATACAGCGAAGCGATTCAGGCGTTAGTCTTTCCATTATGAAATGCTAAACAACAAAAATAACATAACAGCATGACACGACTCACACGTGATCTGTCAAAACAAAAATGCTATGGAATAAATCACCCTTTATATAGTAAATATGTAGGAGTCATAAAATTTGTTTTGGATTGTTTCCAATGAAAAATCGAACAAAGTATTGTCAGGACGAGCACACAATGTGTGAGAATACAGCTAGTTGGTAACTAAAACAACCCTTCGTATATATCTCCATCAAAATAGTCATTTATCACCTTATACTCCAACGCTTTTCTATTTGTTTCATTCGAGAACAATTCTGTGACTTTTCGTACATCCAGCTCAATAACATTTAATTTAAGGCTGCTTCCCAAAATTGTTACCTTTTACTAGACTGCTAATAAATAATTAATTAGTTTATTTTTAATGAAAATGGATAAGAGTAATTTTATCCGCTGATTTAATATATTTTTTGTTTTCGTTAGAAAAGCATCACCTAAAGCAAACATTGGCTTAATAAATATTATGGGGTTTCTGAACTATCAACTTCAAGCGTTACAATAGTTAACAATAATTTCAATAATTAACGAAAAACATAATTCACCTAAGTTCCATTAAAATAAGCGTGTAAAAAACCAAAATATATTGTACAGCAAACAGTTTGAAAAATATTTAATGTTTGAATTAAACCTCATTTTTCGTGCTGTTCACCCCTATGTGCAACGTGTAAGTTTTTAAAATATAATTCTTGCAAAAAAAAACCGACTACAAAACAAATATATCTGCATCAATTCTAAACTAAAAATTTAAAATCAAATACTTTTATACTTGTTGCTCTAACGGACATAGTAATATACGTTTCGTACATTGAAATGTCTATTCATAACGGTTCAGCATATAAAGCCATATACGACAAATTACGTCAAATATGAGGACACCCTTTATTTTTTTACACTTATTATAACTGACACAGTAATAAAAAGTAACGCTTCCAAAGATATGGCCATATAGCTTAAACAGTATCACCTAGGGGACACCCTTTAATGTACAATTTTAAATTAAACACTTATTTTAAAGGACAGATTCTTTGTAAATTTCAAATTTCTGTCTAAAACGGTTCAAAGGTTTGGCCATATGCATAAATTTACATCAACTATTGAAACACCCTTTAAAATTTTAAATATTTATAAATGTTATTATGCCGGACATAGTAGTGGAGATTCTGTCTAATTTTCAAGTGTTTGTCTATAACGGTTCAAAAGATAGGGCTAGATAGGTAGAATTATATAAATTATGGGGACACCCTTTAGTTTCCAAATTTAAATTATATACTTGATGTTATAAAGGACATAGATATACAGGTTCTTTGTAAATTTAAACCGTCTCTCTGTTACGGTTCAAAAGTTTTGCAATAGACATCAAATTACATCAACTATTGGGACACCCTTTAACTTCTAATTATAAATATTTAATTTCTGATTATAAATATTGGACATTCTGTCCAATTTTCAAGTGATTGTCGACAATGGTTCATATATTTAAATTGACTTCACATATGGGGACACCCTTTAATTTTTAAGTTTATTTTTTTTATTAATTTCTGTTATTGGCATCTATAGTTATATCCAGTTTTTTTAAATTTTAAAAGGGTGCCCTTTACGGTGCATAATACACGTAAAAAACACGTATGTTGTATGGGAACACCCTTTAATATTCAAAATTCTAAACTTCTTTTAAAATGGGACCAATCTGTAAGCATTTCCTTTCTAATAAAGAACAAATTTTTTAAATCGGTTCAGAAATGACTGAGTTCTGCGGGCACAAACATAAAAAAGCAACATTCAGACGAATTGATAACCTCCTTCTTTTTTGAAGTCGGTTAAAAAAGCGAGTGAAGATAAAAAACAAATATATTGTAGAACAAACAGTTTGAAAACTATTTAATGTTTGAATTAAACCTCATTTTTCGTGCTGTTCACCCCTATATGCAACGTTTAAGTTTTTAAAATAAAATAAATAAAATTTGAAATCCTTTTTTTAAAAATAGCAATCATTGTTAAACCCACAAAATGTTCCTTAGGGAATAATAGCTTCCTTCTATAATTTTTGTTTTCCATTACAAATACAGAAAACAGTTTGCTGCTAAATATAGAAATTAAATTTACTCAAACGATGTCTTTTTTCATCTAACACCCTTAATATGAATTTAAATTTAGTCAGAACCCTGGGGATATGCTACATTTTTTGCACGTTTATGTATAAATAACTAAGAAAAGATGGAGTGAATAAGTGAAATCTAAAGAAAAGGCGCAATAAAAATCAATTTTGAAATCAACAAAATAAAATTATGAAAACATATTGTTTTAGGCAGTTTTTGTTTTACATTTTTTTTTAAGGAAATATAATATTGAAGATATTTTCCGAGAGTTAGAAATAGAAAAGTTTATTTGTTTCAAGTATGAATTTTTTATGTTGTTGCCTCCCTAATTTTCATGTATGTTTCGTTTTAATGCCAAAATCAATTTGTTCAATGGCGCCAGTCCTAAATAATTCATGTTATTTTTTCCATTTTATTTAATTTTTTTCTTCTCCATTTTTATCTTTTCTGTCGCTTAAGGATTTATTTTAATGCTGGTAGTCTTAGCTTAAATATTTTATTTTATTTTATTTTATTTTATTTTGTTTTCTACGAATTTAATTCAATGTTATTGTTGCGGAAAATGTTTTAGGAAAAAAAAAAACAAAATTAAAGAAAAAAATATATATTTTTTTTTTGGTTGGTTATAAATTATTTATGAAAATTCTAATTAATTATATTTGTTGGGCATTTTTAAGACTTTGTTTGAAAAATAGGTTTTTGGATGGTAGGAGAAAAATTAAAATAAGAAAATAATAATTTACAATATTTATTAAAAAGGAAACTGAATTATTTCTTTAACATTTTTTCTTAATTAAATTAATACTAAACCAATTTTAGTAAATAAAGTTGTTTTAATATAATTTCTAGCATGAAAAGGAGCTGAAAAAAGTTTAATAATAATTTTGTAAAATTTGTACTCAACATCAACATCAGCTACACGGAAAGCTGGAATACAAGATGGACCTAAAGGATGAAGAAATGTCCTAGAATATTTGTTCTCTTCATGACATTCTGCTTTCTTGTTAATTCTGTTAATAATATTGGCTTTAAACTAAGAAAAATCTTAAAGTAACTGATCCAAGGTTTTAAAAAATAAAAAATCTCAGCAATAGTATCGTGTTTAATTTAGGTTTGCTCTACATAGGCTTTTCATAGGGTTTTACTTAACCTATTTTGGATTATAATATTCTATGACACCTATTTATTATTGAAACTTATTTATTTAAGAGAGAGAAACACATACAAATAATAAGGAGAGGAAAAAAAAAACAAATAATAAAATCTTAATGACAAAATATATCATCCCTTGCTATTTTGATACCCTTCACCACAGGTGGAAAGGTAAAGGGTGTTTTTTATAGAGGTATATAACTTTAAGTTGGCATTACTTTTCAAGATGGCGACCGATTTAACAGCTGTCAAGTGATTTATTCTCAGTTTGCTTTGGCAAATCATTATAAATAGACTCACACCTGAACAACGCTTGCAAATGGGCCGGCCCAAAACGAGATTACCGTTGTTCCCGATTTTCATAAGCGAATTTTGTTTAGCGATGAAACGCACTTCTGGTTGAATGGCTACGTCAACAAACAAAACTGCCGCATTTGGAGTGAAGGTAATCCTCAACTGTATGTCGAAACACCGTTACATCCAGAAAAACTGACTGTTTGCTGCGCTTTATGGGCTGGTGGAATCATTGGTCCGTACTTTTTCAAAAACGATGGTGGCCAGAACGTTACAGTCAATAGTGATCGGTATAGAGCCATGATTACTAACTTTTTCATTCGTGAATTGAATAACCATGATGTTCAGGAAATGTGGTTTCACAAAGTCGGCGCAACATGTCACACAGCTCGTGCCACAATAGATTTATTGAAAGACATGTTTGGTGACCGCCGAATTTCACGTTTTCGACCTGTGAATTGGCCTCCAAAATCTTGTGATTTAACACCGCTTGACTACTTTCTGTGGGGCTATGTAAAGTCATTGGTCTATGCGGATAAGCCACAAACGCTTGACCATTTGGAGACAACATTCGCCGTGTTATTGCCGATATACAGCACAAATATTGGAAAAAGCCATAGAAAATTGCACTTCCAGATTGGACTACATCCGCGCCAGCTGTGGCGGTCATATGCCAGAAATCATATTTTAAATGTAATGCCACAAGATTATCTTTCGCATAAATAAAATTCATGACAATCGAATAATCCATCGTTGTTTTATTGCAACTTAAAGTTCTATACCTCTCTAAAATACACCCTTTATATAAAAAATTTAATTTTCGGCCCCATAAATTGTTTATATACTGGATCCTTATACATAGAGAAGTTAATTAAGCGATGTCCGACTGCCCATGTGTATTCGGGTTGAAATCAATCTTACCAAGGCACTAGAAGAGACACAGAAATTTTAAGTCCACGAATATGCCAGGCATAGTTTCGAAAATGTCCCTAATGAAATTCAGCAACATCAGACCATCCAATTGGAGGCTGCAAACAAAAAACCACGCCCACATATATTTTTTTCGGTTTTAATGATTCTGTTTTGCCTTTTTTTATTAAATAAATATTAGACCGCGGGGAATCAATAACCGCTAGAGAGGGCCGATTTTGCGATTTTTAGGTTGATAAGGTTTTTCTGCTTTGATTTTTATAATAGGCCTTTATAGAAAGCAATACATATAACGGTAGCCAATAGATCCACGGGGTTCCCATTGGTAACCAGGAGCATTCAATTGGCTCCTAGAGGAAAGGGGTGTGTAAATACAAAATTTTTTTAAAGGATATTTTTAGTCTGATCAATCTAACGCAATATAAATTGCAGAAAGGTCCTAATTTTTATACAAACAAAATTTCAAAATATATAAAAAAACAAAAAAAAAATTGTTTTGAAATTTAAAAAAAATTAAAATATTTCTTTTAATTTTCCAAAAAAATTTTTCGAAAAATTTGCAAAAAATTTTTGCAAAAATGAAAAAAAATATTACAGAAAATTAAAAAAAAAATTACAAAAACTTAAAAAAACTTAAAAAAAATTCAACAAAATTTTATCAAAATTTTCAACAGAATTTTGAAAAAAAATTTTACAATTACTATTTTCCAAAAAAAAATTTAAAAAAAATTTGAAAATAATAATAAGAGCCGAAATTATATTGTTGTGAAATTGTGAAACATAAGAGGCTAACACAATATCTAAGATTAATATGGTGAAGGGTATATAAGATTCGGCTTGACCGAATATAGCGCTCTTACTTGTATATTAAGCATATTGTTGCACTTTATGGTTAACATGACGATTATTCAACGTTTATTAGTCAAATCTTAAAGAACGGTTTTAGTGATTAAATACCTGTAACACAGCCAAGAAAGTAAGTCCTATTGCTGTCCTTGAGGGCTTGTAGAGGACCAGAGGAATCCGAGTGATTTAGCAACTGAATTTATTAGGTAAAGAAACATGGTAGCAGACATCGTCGTGTGTTTGTTAAAAAGATTCAAAAAGAGTTGAAAAAAGACATTGATCTCAGCAACCTACTTGGTTTATCAAATAGTTACTAAGACAGTAAAAGGTGCCTGGTAGGCAGTAAGGTAGCAGATAGTCTATCAGTTCGAAGGTAATGGTTCGATTTTCACCAAAGATTCTAGATTGTTTGATTAGAAGTTGTCAAGAAGGCCAGTGAGATATGTTTGGATATTATACGGGTACCCTAAACTGATTGGCTACTTAAGTGTCAGGTAATTGGTTTTCTGGGATTAGTCGATTTAAATACACAACCGGCAATTGTGTGGTTTCCCTCGTGACGTTATTCCCTAACTAACATTATGTGTGAAATGGGAAAATACCGTATTAAAAATGTGGGTGATATTGGGCTTTAATAAATGAGTAAGAGCTGCAAAGAGCTGCTGACAGCACGCGACTCAATGAAAGAAAAATACTAAGTCCAATATTACCTGTTGGGTACCAGAAATTCCGGTAAGTAATAAAGGGAGTCAAAAAGGGACACATAAGGTTACTGGTCTGTTTTAATTTCAACCTATAAAATAACAATACAAAAAAATTAGCTGCAACGACGGCTATTGTCATACAGCTGATATAACAAAAGATATTCAGCAAGATTCATTTATCAGCATAATTATTTCGTGCAAAGTTGGCGTAATCTAACTAGCTTATTTGATGCTGCTACAAATTAATCATTAAATTGAAGATTAGCGTCAATAATATACTAAATTGATTTGACTTTAACGTCTAGCGAGCTATAGAAATACAAGTAGTTTTAAAAATACATGCAGGTTTAAAAATAAAATAAGACACTGAAGCAGGATTAAGAGACCTTAGAAAGCTTATACTAGAAAGGTTTTTGCTTCCTAACCGATTTTTCTTTAGGGGCACCTGAAGCCAAAAGTCCCCCAAGGCATCTCAGAAGCATGAAAATGTAAGGGAAAGGCCTTTGGTATCTTAACTGTGGGCCGTAATGAGTACTGCTGGGCTCACAGAGACCAGCGGCCTCTGTTTCATAATTTGTATAGCGAAATTACATGTTTATTAAAATATTTTAAAAATCTTTTACGGAGCATTATTAATTTATTTTTTAGAATTTTATATAAATTTTAGATTTTTATACAGGGATGGTTACCTTTATATAAAACTAACTTAATAGTTGGTGTGGATTAAATTCAAACCAATATCGAACACAATATTGTTAGGACACACACAACGTGTGTGGACACAGCTAGATTTTAAATAATTGTTAAAATTAAAAAAATAAATACTGAGCTTCTAAATACAAAAATGAATTCATTTAAGAATATTTTTAGATTTTTACAATGCCTAAAAAAGTCAAGTTAAACTTACTTAATATCTTTAACAATCCTAGCCACAAAATTATCCTGTCAAGATTTTTTTTATTTTTAATGACAGATTTTCCCCCATTTATAACCACAAGTAACGTGCCTTCTTTAGAACCTTAAAAAATGTGTCAACCAAATAAAAAAGAAAAAAAAATAATAATTTATCATGACATTTCTAATTGGAAATGTTAAACGAAGTGCATAAAAATTGTTAAACCATATGAAATTTGAAAAATAAATAAAAACAAGACAAAAAGACATTGTGGTAATGAAATGCTGTTAAAATATTTTGGTGTTTGGTTATAAGGGTTTCTTGGAAATATCTAGACACTGATCAACACATTCACAAAATTACAAAAGGCACTAAATAAATATTTAAAACACATTTTTTTATTTTGTTTTCATGTCTTCTCCTTTAGAACCAAAACAAAATAATTATATTATTTACCAGACAACCGCCTCACAGTGGCTGAAAATCGTTTTTCGTTGGCCAAAATTCTGTAACTTTTGAACCGATCAAAATATTGAAATAATTTTTTTTTTAATGGATAGATATTTAGCTCAGCTTGATTCAGTTTTAATTACATTAAAATTGATTGAGGACTTTTTAAGGAATTCGAGGTCAAAGTTGAACATTTTAATTTTTTTAACTTTCAGAGTGAAATATGGGTTTATTCTGTGTGTAACATAGTAAAATATCCCTCTAAGATCCAAAAAAGTATATATATTCTTGATCAGTGATGAAATCTAAGACGATATAGCTATGTCCGTCTGTCCATACGTCCGTCTGTCCATCCGGCCGTCCGTCCATTCGCCTGTCTGTATGAACACGATTCAGTCTAAACGAAAAGAGCTAGACCCTTGAAATTTGGTACATATATATCTTGAAGGATAGGGCAGGCTAAGCTCGTAAATGGGCCAAGTCGGACCTGGGGGAAAAAAATTCCCCTAAGAAGAACTAAACCAACCCCTGAAAAACTACACATTTTTACAAGTTTTTTTGTAAATTTATTAAGCAAATGAAACATTTTTATGTTAAAGAAGGTTCAAGGTCTTTACCCTGGAGCCAGAAAATCATAAAAATTTATTTTTGTCTCCGCCCCCTTTTTGTGGGCGTTTATATAACATATTATATGAAAAATTGTGTCAATAATTAACAAATTGTATTACCTAAGCCTAGATTGCATAAAAAATTAATTTTTAAGCTTTCATGACGAATGGAAAATGTACTCGGATCTGCTGCGCTACCTTCACCTCACCCCCCCCCCCCAAAAAAAAAATTTTTTTTTTTTGGTTAAGCAACAAGAAAATATAATTTTTATTCATTTGACTTAAATATTAATTGCAAATATTCCATATATTGTTCTGTGCTATTTCTGTTCTTTAGTAGTTTTTTGGCTTCTTCATCTAAATCCCGATGGTCCACTTTCCATTGATTTCGAATACTGGATATGAACGGATCTGACGTTGCCAATAATATATTAAATAGATCTTCATTTGTTGAATTCCGTGAAATTTTCCTAGTATTGTGCTCTCTATAAAATATGTAATCCTTGTTCCTTTTTTCCTGAGCCTCCTCTGATAGATCTCCAAGTGGCACCAAATTTTATTTAATGACATCTTCACCATGATAATGGATTTTGTGAACTGTTGCAGACATATTTCTCCATGGGTAGTTAGTTGTATATATTTTTGCAGTTTCCTTAGCATAATCTCCAAATTTTCTATAGTCAATTTCTTCATTGCACGCAAGTACTACTAGTATTATTCTAAATCTGAAAATAAGGTTGAAATCCACTCCTGTTATTTCAGATGCTGTTTCTGAATCTGAAAAGAATCTTCTTGCGGTATTGCCATCATTTGTATTGCCTGACCCTTGTTTTGGCTGATCTATAATCAGTCCACGTTTGCGATATTCATCTTGAACATGTTTCTTTTTTGAACTTCTTAACTCTTTGTTGGTCACGTTGTTTCTTATTGATCCTGAAGACCCGAAATCCAAATCATAACTGAATTTTAATATGTGTTCCATAAGTCGTATTCTTGCGTGTAGTGGTGATAATCCAAATTCATATGCATCGGTATTATCTAATGATTTTGCTGGGACTTGGTTTAATTGGGTTGATGTTGCTTGGCATATAATGCAGCTGGATGCAGCCTTCGTGTTAGTCAAAGCCTGACCCACTTTTCCATCTATCATTGTCAGGACTAACTGGTAGCTTACTTCAATTTGCTGCCCATCTAACTGTAATTGTAATGGCTGTAGTGCTGTCATTTGGGCCTTGATATCACTAATTTCTTTATTAATAACATCATTTGTTTCTTTTTTGAATTGAAATTTGATTGGCCTGCAGTATTTCGTAGAAGATGGTGTCTCATTTTTCCAAATATCCATTGTTTGCGTTGTACTAGTCGAAGGCTCTGAATCTTCCAAAATCTTTTTCAATCGCAATGGTACAAATGATACCATGAACATATCTGAGTCAGAAATATTTTCACATACAGCTTGTTTATATTGTTTTTGTCCCGAAGAACCATCACATCCCCATTTACAAAAAAGAATTAACTTTGTGTTTCCGTATTTCTTCAACTCATTTCCTGTTATTGATTGCAGCAAGCGTTCGGCTGTGTGATCAAGTAGAGATTGTAGTTGTACCTCTGCCGAAATTGGTGTGATTGTAATAGTGTCCTTTGATGGCAAACAGTCCATTTTAGCAGCGGTTATGTGATGATATGCTGGATATATATTTGAGCCTTTTTCAATCGCACGCAAAAAAGTGAAAATTTAATACACCATTGTATATGAATTTTTTTCGAGTAATTTCATTAAAATGAAAAAAGTGTTCTACAGGCGGCTCATGGCGGGTGCAAAAGTATATATAGCCTTAAAGAGGACACTTTCACCTTTCTCGTGGTTGTATACGTTTCTTGTTCCCTTTTGTTCCCTAGAAGTTCTATTCCACTAAAGTTTAAATTTGAGGAAAATATAGTAGTTTCATAAATATTTCATAACGCCCCTAATATTAAACGCTATAGCTGTGTCTACTTACAACAACTAAAGACAATAATCCTACCAACATTATAAAAAAAACCGCAGACCATTATCGATGATAGCTTGCGAGTAGTAACCATTTAATTTTGATAAAAAACCAAAGAAAAACACCTTTTTCTGAAATTAAAAAAAAAGTTGAGTTTGACAGCATGCCACGCCCACAATTATCAATATTTTAACATAATTTTTTGGCTACCTTAATTTGGATATATCAACTACAAAATGACGTAAAAATTTTAAAAATCGGTGACAAAAAAAAAAATTTACTTTTGGCCAACGAAAAACGATTTTCAGCCACTGTGCGCCTGTAAAATTTCAGTTAACATCGCTGAATTTTCTAATTTTTTATATTATTTATGATTTATAATATCGTGTTTTAATGTTTTCGACTGTTTTTTATTGAGATTTAAAGAAAGACATTTTTGTTAAACCTTTAGTAACATATTACTTAGTGTTTTTTTCAGACAGGATCTTTTCTGACATTTTTTTAAAGGGGTTCTCAAAACGAAATATTGTTTTTGAAAAAAGAATTCTTATTGTATAAATATAACTGGGATAACATTTCGTCGCCTATAACGCAATGATTACAAACACAATTTAAAGAAGTGACAAAACTTTACCAAATCTCTGGTTTTGTCTGGACATTTGCATATCCTTTGGTACCAGCTAGTATCAACTTTCATTGTTTTTCACTTTTTCAATGATAAAGTCACTATTATTTAGTCTTAAATAAGACTACAGCAAATTTCATAAATTAATTAATTTATAAATATTTTTTTTTTGTTTAAATTTAGCAGCTGATAGTGAGACCATATTTTAACAGAAAAAAATATAAATTAAGAGAGAAGAAATATTAAGAAAAAATTAATTTACCATAAAATTATCCAAATAAAAAATTTTTATTTGAATTGTACGCTATAAATAAAGAAGAAAACTAAAAAATAAAAAGTAACTCTATGTTAAAAAATTTTAGAATTATAAAAGAAAAACGGGCAGTCTGCACCAATTTAGTCGTCGATGTTCGGTATATGAATTAGAAATAAACCTATCGCGGAGTTCGTTACGCACGTCGAATTTCATCGACGCACTGATTGTGTCCAGTTTCATAAACACAAAATTCTTTTAAATTTCCTCGACGAATATTCAAAACGAAAAATTCATTGTTCATTCCAGTTGTGTTTGTAACAAACCAAAAAAAGCAGATACTAATTATTGTGTAAAAAAATAATTTATGCAAAAAGTAATTTTTGTATAAAAAAGTAGCGTCTTTAAAAAATTTATTTGTGCAAAAAAAATACTTTTGCCAAAAAGTAAATTTTTCCAAAAAGTACTCTATGAGAGTATGAGAGTAAAAAAGTACTCTATGAGAGTACTTTGTAAAATTTACTATGTGTAAAAAATTACTTTAGTGAAACAATACAACATATTAATGTTTACAACAACATGTAATGTTTAACCCTTCCTTCTTCTATTATTTTAGGCTTTCATTCAGTCACATGCTATCAGCCTCTTCCAGCCACAGCCTGCAGGTATAATCTTCTCGATTTTCATCTTGGCTAGATGATACTATAAGTTTCCGTGCCCTGTAACTAACGCAGCTAACCAGCTTAACCTACTTCTATTGTATCTGAGCACCTTACTGGCCTTTCTGTTAGGGGGCTCTTTGAGCACTATTTCAGCCTGTCTACATGTAGTACCCTCCCCCCACCGTTTAAAGTTAAGGGAAATCATCCATTGAAGGTCCTTCGCATCTCACAGTGATACTCTGGGTTTTGGTACACATAAATTTACAGCAGTTCCCCTTTCTGCTAGTTACTTTGCTTTTTCAATCGTAGTGGTTCCCATGTATTCTTTGCCCCACATTCTTTGCCCTCATTAACCGAAGCATACCTGATAAGTTTTAAAACAAATTCCAGCAATAAAGAGTACATATTCATTTGGCTCATGCGTTTTATAACCAACCTTACCTTTGGAAAGGGTTAGTGTGATAGTAAAGCTTCGCTTATGGCAACACTGTAATTGAACGTAGTGATTATTCTTAGAACAGTGTTGCAAGCGCCTCTTGAGTTATTTAGGCAAATTAGTTTGAAGCTAGCATAGTCAATTTATAATTATTTTACTTCACCGGCGATTTAGTGCTATATGGTAATACCGGCGAAGGAGGGCTCTGTGATATGCATTATTATAAGGAGAAATTAATACATATCAGAAGAATTGTTGTTGCAACGGCTGAATATTGAACTCGTGACCATTGCTTAGTAGTCAACTTGATATCCACTTAAGCATCCCTATATAAATTTATAAATTTTATAAAGAAATATAGGTATTTCCTTGAATTACTATAAAATTAATAGACAAAAAATTTGGTGTGTATTACTTTAAAAGCAAAATCGAACAAAATAATGTCAGAAAGCACACAACGTATGTGGGCACAGCTAGTTTTACACAATAATAAATTATTAATCACTGCTTTTAAAGTCTAAAGATAATTTTCTACAAGAATTTTCAGTTTTATATCTTAAACACTTTACTCCTTAGTTATTTCTTTTTACCAATAACACTGTCCAAAAAAAAAATTTTTTTGTAATGTTTCCTTCACTTCATGAGTCAAATCTTACTAATTTTGGGTCAAAAAAAAAACGCAGATGACAATGAAAAAATTTTATTAGCTCTAGATTCTGTGATACACCATGGGTCAAAATATATAACGTTAACAAATTGAGGCAAATCAGTAAATTTTAAACCATAAGTTTATCAACATTATAAATTAATTTGGAGTTGAAAATTAATGGCAGAACACTTGGCAGGTTGGATATTATTACCATCATGTGGATTTCATTTTTCTTTTGGCCTGTCTTTTGTAGGTGAGTTCTGGAGCATCCCTACACACGCACCAACAGTAATCTGCAAGCATTGATTCATTCCAACGGCCCTTATATCTTTGTTCCATTACAGAAATATCCTGATGGAATCTCTCACCGTGTTCATCACTGACCGCACCACTAGGAGGGAAAAAGTCTAGATGAGAGTGGAGGAAATGAATTTTGAGAGACATGTTGCATCCAAGTTTATGATATTTTGTAGAAGTATCCTCACCAACTGAACATAGTCGTGTTCTCTTTTGTTCCCCAAAAAACCTTTAACAACTCCCTTGAACGCATTCCAAGCTTCTTTTTCTTTCCCCACCAAAACTCTGTCAAACGCAGAAACTTCAGAAGCTCCCAAATTTGTGGCCCAACAAAAACACCTTCCTTAACTTTTGCATCACTTAGGAAAGCAAATTTTTCCCTCAAATATCTAAAGGCCTCTCCTTCTTTGTTCATGCCTTTGACAAAGTTTTTCATCAAACCGAGTTTTATATGTAGTGGTGGAAGAAATATATCTTTCGGGTCGACGAGAGGCAGGGCAACAACATTTTTTTCACTAGGGCCAAGATTTCTTGCAGGCCAGTCTGTTTGAATGTAATGTGATTTCCTATCCCTACTGTCTCACATACATAAAAAGCAGAAGTATTTAGTATACCCCAGTTGCATTCCTAAAAATATAGCGATGACCTTTATATCACCACAGATTTTCCACTTCCACTATCTGAAGAACTAAAATCACGTATATAATCTCAAAATAGCTGTACAACTGTTGGTTTTGTGAGTTAACAGGCGTACCAACATCCAAAAACTAAATTTCTCGACGAAGTGAAAGCTGAGCATTAAAAAATGACAAGAGCTAATTGGTCATTTTCGAGGTGATTCTTGAACTCAGGGGGTGAAAATACATAATAACTGGGTATTTTTAAGCCCGAAACAATTTCATTGTTGTTCAGTGTAATTTGTTCTATAAAATCATGCCTTATTTTAAGAATATATGTATATTTCAGGAAGTGAACACATAATTAACAAATTGCAACTTTTATTTAATAATAATGTAATAATAACAAATTAATAATTTATTCTATCAACTGTATGGTCTTGAACAACCATAATCTGATTTGCAGTTCAAGAACAAGAAGAAACGACTTATTGATTTACCCTCGTACGTTATTAACTATATTTAAAAATGTTGGTTTTCTTATTACTTCTTAACTTTTTGTATTTTTTCGTCCTCTTTTTTTTACACATACTTAGGAGTAATAATGTGTCTAGTCGTATGACTAACTTCTCCTTGGTTATAGCACATTGGGTATAATAAATCTGGTATTATGTAATTTTTATTCATTTTACTTTGTAAAATTAAATTATAAAAATTTAAATCACATTATTAATGCGCATCATCGTTTTAACAAAAGTAAGTAAACACCAAAGCTTTTAATCTGTTTTTTTTTTTAAATCCGCCATAATCAATATAATATTAAGAAAATCCTAAACAATATCTGTTTCATAAAGTTCTATGAAGTTACTCCTACTCCCCATAGTATTTTGTAAAAACAATAAACGCAGTGGTTGGCTGCTAAGCAAAGAACAATAAAAAAAACAATTTTTTTGCATTTATTAAATGTCCTTGTACTAGTGGTAAAGGAATAGTGGGTAGAAAGCAGCGTACTGGGATCCACAGGAACACTGGCAGTAGTAGCATCATATTCTTATCTCAAACATGTGCTGCTACGTGGTCAGTAAAGTAAAAGTTTTTTTTTGGTATTAAATTTGTTTTGAAAAGAAAAAAGACAAAATGAGAAAAACAAAAAGAAAAGAAAAAGAAAAAAACGAATTTGTTTCTTTTCTCTACATTCCCTTTGCATTTTTCTCTATATATCTCACACAGTTGTAAACAAACACACACCCATATACCATATGACAAGCTCTCTTGATATTTATATTGTTTTATTGCTTTTTCTTTTTGGATTTATTTTATTATATGCCACAAGATATCAAGAAGTTTTCTTTATGATTTATTTGTGTATAAGAGTTTTTTTGTTTTTTTTTTTTGTTTTTTGTTTAAATACGTGAATTTTTCGTTTTCATTTGCAAACATTTATCGTTGGCTGTTTATTATTAGTTTAGTGTGTGTTTTGCAACAATAAATATTTATAATATAAAAGAACAATTCTCCATCTCGATTTCTTTAAAATAACTGAAAGTTTTAAGAAGAAAAAAAAAAAACAAACTTTGTGTAAACAGTTTCTTAATACATGATGATATTATCATTTTCCGTTGGTTAAAAAATGGTGTGGTAAGCGTATGAGTGATATGAAATTATTAATATTACTCATACGTATTTGTCAAGGGTATGAAATAATGTTTTCTATTTATTTTACAAACTTAAGAAAATTTATTACTTTATCTTGATTAAATCGAACAAATGGCTTTAAAATTGTTTAATTAATGGCTCCGAAGAGTAATTACTGTTAAAATCATATCATATACTTATAAATGTAAGTAATACTGCAAGGCAAGCAGTTTGTGAAGGCATAATTAATCTTGTGTACACTATTTTTTTGCTCAAAAGATTCACTTACATTTAGGGAAGCACTTCAAATATCTTTTAACAAAAATGTTTAAACATCATCAATATCATGAAATTATTCTGCTTTCCCAGTTTTACCAATTATAATAACTCTTCATAGACACATTGGCTGGAAAGAAAGATACACTAAGGTAATTCACTAAGCAGATTTATCAGAACTGTGTGGACTTTGTAATACCTTCAGTTCTTTTTTTTTAAACTAAGAGCTAAAATTCGTACTTCAAATGCTAACTTTTTTTTAGAAACAATACGAATCAGTTTCTTTAAGAATGATTGGAAACTGATAATATTGTTGGCATAACATTCGATGTTTGTTGGGTATGGTTGTCGAGGAGCGCTAATTGATAATATTAATAAAAACCTTTGCACTTACCTAATGTTACACTAGTTTTTTCGTAAATTTTAAAACTATAATATTAATTTTGTCTAAACATTAATAAATCTTAAAAATCCATGATAATACAGATTGGTTTTTGAACTTGTCTGATATTTCAACAGGCACATCTAAGATATTATGAAATCTAAAAGTGCATTAATGGTCTTAATGCAGTTCAAGAGAAGTCGCTGTATGCAGACGGCCCACTTAACCTAACCTAACCTAAACTTTAAATTGCAATTTGTATACACCTTTGTTCTCAGTGTGTTTTGCCAAACCATCTTGAACAATATTACTATTCAGCAGTTTATTAAATTGTGAAAATTTATATTTTTAAAGTAATTGCTCTGTTCGACGAACTTATAGATCACATCGTGAAATAAATAAATATAGCATATACATCATATATTAATATATGTATATACATATGCATAACAACTAAAATATGACATCATAATTATCCCTAATGCTTTTTACAATTTGAATACTTTATTTTTGATAGTATGCGAGTTGCACCAAAAATGCACAAACGTCCACAATCTTGTTATTTGCATACGTACCAAGGAATAAAAAAAGTATAATTTTTAGTACTTATTAAGTATTTCATGCAAAACATGTACAAATGTGTATAGCTACAGCTTAAACAACATACCATGCATACATACTCATATCTATTTTCACATACTCATAAATAACTACAAGTATAGGCAGAGAATAACTGTTCGCATACTTTTTCATTATTTTTCACTAAGTATAAGGAAGTATAAGTAAAAGATGGATAAAGTAGTGGCTATACCCATACTTTTAAGTATAGAGAGGGAATAAGTACAAGTATGTAAATACTCTAAGTATACTTAGAGTATTTTATAAATATATATATCTATATGTATGAATTATTTTACAATTTAAAAATACTTATATTCATTCCTTCATCATAATATAAAAATTATTTTGGTTCTCCATACTTAACCAATGTTCGGTTATAAACAAAATATTGGCAAACATCATACACCGTTTTATACACACAATTCCTAAAAGTAGTGGTTTTACTTAGAAGTATACTTAGAGTATTATAACTACTTTTCCATACTTGTAAGTATTAGATAGTTATAAGTATAGGTTTGATAGATACGCATCACATTATCTACCTACAACCAGTTGTACTAATACATCCATTACGTATACATTTTTAAGTTCGTTGTGTATAAATAATGTTTGTTATAAGTATTGAGTACAGCCATACTTATTTCACTGCAAATGCGTATGTGCAGGTATTTTCTGTGTTATAAGTATAGATATAACTAATACCCAAAAATATGTGTAAATACTTAACTACATTTATTTAATAAGTATGTACTTCTTGTCATTCTCTGATACGTACTTATATGTGCTCTACGCAAGAAAAAGTGATTTTGATATCGCATGCCAAATCTTGTTTTATATGACCTGTTAACTAGTAGTCTTATTTAGCGTAAATATAAATCATGATCGAGAATGACAAGTCATACTTTCTTATATACACACACGAGTGCCGAAGATAAATAGATAATGACTGTTTTGAAAACTTTTTTTTAATACTCGTCTCGTGTAAGATTTGGTTACTAGGTAATATTTCCTATTGGTTTATTTTTGAAAATAAGCCAATGTCATTGATAACGAGTGATTTTTTAAGAGCTTGAGAACTTTTTTTTTTTTAAAAACGCATAAAATTTGCAAAATCTCATCGGTTCTTTATTTGAAACGTTAGATTGGTCCATGACATTTACTTTTTGAAGATAATTTCATTTAAATGTTGACCGCGGCTGCGTCTTAGGTGGTCCATTCGGAAAGTCCAATTTTGGGCAACTTTTTCGAGCATTTCGGCCGGAATAGCCCGAATTTCTTCGGAAATGTTGTCTTCCAAAGCTGGAATAGTTGCTGGCTTATTTCTGTAGACTTTAGACTTGACGTAGCCCCACAAAAAATAGTCTAAAGGCGTCAAATCGCATGATCTTGGTGGCCAACTTACCGGTCCATTTCTTGAGATGAATTGCTCTCCGAAGTTTTCCCTCAAAATGGCCATAGAATCGCGAGCTGTGTGGCATGTAGCGCCATCTTGTTGAAACCACATGTCAACCAAGTTCAGTTGTTCCATTTTTGGCAACAAAAAGTTTGTTAGCATCGAACGATAGCGATCGCCATTCACCGTAACGTTGCGTCCAACAGCATCTTTGAAAAAATACGGTCCAATGATTCCACCAGCGTACAAACCACACCAAACAGTGCATTTTTCGGGATGCATGGGCAGTTCTTGAACGGCTTCTAGTTGCTCTTCACTCCAAATGCGGCAATTTTGCTTATTTACGTAGCCATTCAACCAGAAATGAGCCTCATCGCTGAACAAAATTTGTCACATTTGAACATTTCGAACCGAACACTGATTTTGGTAATAAAATTCAATGATTTGCAAGCGTTGCTCGTTAGTAAGTCTATTCATGATGAAATGTCAAAGCATACTGAGCATCTTTCTCTTTGGCACCATGTCTGAAATCTCACGTGATCTGTCAAATACTAATGCATGAAAATCCTAACCTCAAAAAAATCACCCATTAGTATAGATCAGTATGATTCTAAAATTAAAGAAGTGTAAACTTTAAGTGAAACATGCAAGAGTGCTATATTTGGCTGTGTCAAATCTTCTATACTCTTCACCACGGTGATTTTATTTATACCAAGATGCACAGCATTAGCCATATTGTTGACTCTTTACATAAATTAAAATAAATCGTATGAGAAAAAACTCATTATTCATGCTTTAAAGAAATAGGAGACAGCTGCGACGCAGTTTAATGAAATTAAATTTCATTGGCTACAATTATCGCCTTGTGGTCAGCTATTTAATGATATTGAAGACGACAGCTACATCGTAAACTCTGACATTGTTGTAGAAATACTTATTTTACTTTTAAAAAATTAAATATTTTTAGAAAAAAATTATAAATATTTCCTCTAAAACTTTTTGTTTGTAACTATATGAATTTGTAATTTACAATTTTGTGACATTTTCATTTGTTGAATAAAATAATAATTAGCCTAAGTTGACGACAGCCAAATGGGTGGTCATGTAGCCATGTAGCTATACTGGCTTCAAAATAATTATTTACCTATAAACGTGTGTATTTTATTTTTGACAGTTTGTGTAATTTTTTTTTTTTTTTTGATATTTCGAAAATTGTTTGTAAAAACTTTAGTAAAAATATTTTTTTGAAAATTATTTGTAAAATTTTATTCGAAAATTTTTTAAAAAAATATTTTCGGTAAATTTTATTTAAAAAATTTTTTTATTTAAAAAATCTAAATAAAAATAAATAAAATAAAGTTTGTGTTTTATTTAAAAATAATTTAAAAATAACATAATTCATATACTCCTTCTTTTGATTGTGCTATTCAATGAATTTTTGAAACATGTTGCAGCACATAAAGTTATACCATCAAAATAGCAAAGAAATGTTCGTATCTAATAAACTAACGCTTAGTGTATACCAAACTAGACTTAGACTCTTACTTTAATATCTCTACATATAATAAAACAGTAACTTATTTCCTGTTAGTCTCTTTCTCTCTCTCTCTCTCTCTCTCTCTCTCTGTCTGTCTTTCTTTTTGTTTACCTTCGCATCACGTAAAAACTACTAGATGGATTTTAACAAAATTTTGTAAGGAGGTACCATAGTATCCTGATTCCAATAAAGGATACTGTTCTTCAGCAAAAATATTTTATTTCCAAGAGAAAGTGGAGAAAAAGCAGAGAAAGTATGCCGATTTTATTTTTACCTATTTAAAGGTACTGAATATTTTAAGGCATTTTTTATTTTTCAAAGCGGGATATTTTAAACACGGTTGCGCAACAGATGGCGCTGTTTTAAAATAATGACAAAATATGAATTGAAATCGGTATATTTTAAGTAGGGTTGAGAAAATTTTAGTGCTGTTTTAAAATTTTTATTTTTGGCAGTGTGGGCATAGCTATTAATTTATATACTGACTTTATAAAGAGATTCTCAACCCTGTGTAATTACTCAGGATGTAGCAACATAGGCTTTGTATAAAATTTTTATGTTTTAAGGCAAAAATTAAAAGCTATTTTTGTCTTTTTTTATTTTACTCAAAAAATTAAAGTTATTTTTTAACTTTTAATACTTTAAGGCAAAAATTAAAGTCTTGAAATAAGTATTGCATAGTAATACGCTAGTTTTATTGCCTCCAATTTATAGGTAATAATAATTGATTTATATTACAGAAGTCTATAAAAATTATTGTTATTATTATCATATTGACTTGAGTTGCAGGTACAGAATGTACAATATGTGCTAGTTTGTGCAGCCATGGAAGAGTAAATTTTTTACTATCCCAATATTCTAGTAAATCAGCTGCAACATCTAAGCGTTTTTCTTTGTAGTTGTCGATTTTGAAATACGCTTGTCGAATGGTATCATCAGTTAATACATCGTCGTCGTCCGAGGAGGAATAATTGACAGCAATAAAACTTGCGTATTACTATGCAAAATTTAATACATGACTTTTATTTTTGCCTTAAAATATTAATAGTTAAAAAATTACTTTTATTTTTTGACTAAAATAATAAATGTCGAAAAATAATTTTTAATTTTGCCTTAAAAAATAAAAGCCAAAATTATAAGTTATTTTTCGTTTTTTTTATCAAAAAGGGCACAAATTTAAAAATCATAAAAAAATTTGCATGTACATCACCTATGCATCATAATGATACCAACCAAAATTTTCTACGATCATTTTTTATGTTTGCTTTTTTGATGTAAAATTTTAAAAATAACTGTTATTTTCTGTCCCTGGTTGAAATCCATACCGATTAACATCTGTATCAGCAATAAAATTTTCAAAAAATATTTTAAGCATTACTTTTTTTATATGTTCGGATAGCTGATTGATAAAAGATATTAATTTTTATTATATATTAATTTTTATTAATAAATAAATTTTTTATTTATTTATTTTATAAATTTCCATTTAATAAATTAATCCTAATAACATGAATAAACACATTAAGAAATAAATTGTCTTCCAATTAATAAAGAAGCACTTAATCTTATATGAAAATATAAAATTATCTTGCCTCAAGTACAGCTTTAACTAAATCTAAGGCCAAAATTCTGCCAAAAGGTCAAGTCAAATAAAAATTTAATGAATAATTAAAATCACTTAAGACCAAACAGTATTGCAGTACAACTTTTCAATAGATTTACGATATAAATATTAATGTATTTAGTCTTTAAAACATACATTAAACTGTAATATATTAAATTCCTCCAAACTGCTATTAAAATATTCTATCGTTTACCTTTCAATATATAACAAGTTTCATTTAAACTCTAATGTTCATTTCACAATTTACCTTGCCTGCTTACACTTTGGCAACTAAATAAATATGGCTTTTTGCATTTAATAACAAATGCAAATAAAGCCAATATCAATAGAGTAATATTAAGGTCATATTTGCTTTAGTATTTAATTTTGTTATTACTGCTTTCATGCGACTTTAATACGTATAGATTATTAAGATTTTATTTCATGAAAATACAAAGATAAAAAGTCTAAATAAAGTATTCATCAGAATTTTTCAAATATAAAGAAATTTCATTTGGATGTACTAGAATTTAATTATCGAATTTTTAGCTTACAATATATAATCTTATGCTTAGCTTAGAAGGTTACTGTAGCTTAAGTGGTTAGCATGTTGACTACTAAAGCAATGGTTAGGAGTTCAACATCAATTTTTCTTATACGTATTAATAAATACATATCACAAACTAATTCGAATAACACCAGAGGCGCTTGAACAATATTGTTCTAAAAATAATCACAACCCGCAATTGTAGTGTTGCCATAAGCGAAGCTTTACTATCACACTAATCATCTGTGTCATCTACTCCTGCCCATTTCCAAAAGAAGCAACACGATTAATATAGGCTTGAATTGGCTGAGTGTTACTTCTCATACAAAAATTGTAAAGCAGAGCTTTTATCCAGGGAATCTTGAAAAAAAAATCATGAAAAATTTTACTGCTTCCAAAAAAGTCAAGTCAAGTTATTCCAAATGGAATTAAATATATCATGATATTTGTTGAAGACTGACTGGACTGGAAGGCGTGCTAAAGTGATGCTAGTATGCAGTACTATATTGCGTCTTACACAAAGTAGTACAATACTAATTTGTCTTTTTATTAAGGTAGGGGGAATGTCAAAGCAGAACGCTCCCTTAATGGATCCCCTTTCAAACCGCTTCCATTCAAAATATTTATAAGCAACCGATTTGCAATTGACAGCACACTTCCATTGAGTCACTACTACCAGCGGTTAGTCTTCCCTTAAGTGATTTCAGACAGTTCAGACTAGTGACTGTCTACCTTTTTTCTCATCACATAACATTTCTTCAGATTTACCCAAACATGGTCAGTTTTGAAATAAATATTTTTAGTTAAATATTTTTTTTTTTAATTTCTGAAATTGAAAACCATAACTTCTTAAAAACACCTACCTACTGTAACGGAAGAACCTTGAGTACTGCTTTACATGAAACTGTATACCATAAAGACATATCCTTCTTTCTGCCTGCATTCACATTGCTCTTTAATATGTGAACCGATATATATTTTCCAAAAACATTACACCAGTTTGAGGTAGTATTTGACCGGAACGACGGTTTACTTGGAAATAGATGAATTATTTTCGGATCATATAGTATAACTATTAAAGTAATGATGCAAAGTGGAATACAGCAAAAAGGCATCTATAGTCACCTACTGTTTAAAACTACAATTGACAGTCTCGTTAAACCATCGAAGGATGGAATACAGCTCTGGTACATACAGTAGCTTTGCAATACTTTCTAGTACGAGATATCAAGATTGTGAAAGGATCTAAAAGGTTTTTTATATAAGATTCTCCTTATATGGATAGAGTTAACATAAGTAATCAGCATACATAAACATTTTCCCATTTAATCCTAGATTGTTAATATCGTTAAGATAAATATTAAACAATATGGACTCCAACACGCTTCCTTGAGGTACTCCTGACTCAGCGTTGCTTATTGCACTCTTGGTGTTATTTTTCCTCACATATTGCTTTCGATTTTCTAAACAGCTTTTTAAAGGGTGTTTTTTTATAGAGATATAGAACTTTAAGTTGGCATAACTTTTCAAGATGGCGACCGATTTACCAGCTGTCAAGTGACTTATTCTCAGTTTGATTTGGCAATTTATCATAAATAGACTCACGCCTGAACAACGCTTGCAAATAGTGCCCAAAACGAGATTACCGTTGTTCCCGATTTTTATAAGCGAATTTCGTTTAGCGCTGCAGCGCACTTCTGGTTGAATGGCTACGTCAACAAACAAAACTGGCGCATTTGGAGTGAAGGTAATCCTCAAATGTATGTCGAAACACCGTTACATCCAGAAAAACTGACTGTTTGGTGCGCTTTATGGGCTGGTGGAATCATTGGTCCGTAGTTTTTCAAAAACGTTGGCCAGAACGTTACAGTCAATGGTGAGCGGTATAGTGCCATGATTACTAAGTTTTTCTTTCGTGAATTGAATAAACATTATGTCCAGGAGATGTGGTTTCAACAAGACGGCGCAACATGTCACACAGCTCGTGCTACAATTGATTTATTGAAAGACACGTTTGGTGACCGCCCAATTTCACGTTTTGGACCTGTGAATTGCCCTCCAAGATCTTGTGATTTAACACCGCTAGACTACTTTCTGTGGGGCTATGTAAAGTCATTGGTCTATGCGGATAAGCCACAAACGCTTGACCATTTGGAAGACAACATTTGCCGTGTTATTGCCGATATACGGCCACAAATGTTGGATAAAGTCATCGAAAATTGGACATCCAGATTGGACTACATCCGCGCCAGCCGCGGCGGTTATATGCCAGAAATCAGATTTAAAATATAATGCCACAAAATTATCTTTCGGATAAATAAAATTCATGTCAATCGAATAATCCATCGTTGTTTTATTGCAACTTAAAGTTCTATACCTCTATAAAAAACACCGTTTATAAGATGCAATGCCTTGCCCTCACAATATAAAATTTAAGTTTTTCTGCCAATATTGAGTGATTAACAAGGGCAAAAGCTTTAGAAAAATCATAAAATAGAGCTCTAACTCCTCTAAAATCTCTGTCCAAGCTATCACAGATATAGTTGACTACATTTACTACCTCTTCATCTGTCCATATTTATTTGCATGCATTACACAAAATCATCTCAGATATTTTTTCTATAACAGATAACACTATAACAGGCCTAAATGTATCAATTTTGTAATTATAAATTTGGTTAGGGATCGGAAATTTTGAGTGCTTGAGAAATAAAAATTTTTACTAAACTTTAATTTGAGATAATTCCATCGCTACCTGGACTTTTATTCACATCTCAACGTATTATCACATATTGCCCATACTTTTACTTACAAGCGTTTGTTTTTTAAGTTAAGAGTAGCAAAGTACACCGGGGATAACTAGTAAGCTTATAAAGAATTCTGTAACAGAATAACAAATATAAAGAATTCTGTAGCAGAATAACAAATTTATTTATATCCACTTTAAAGAATACGTCAGGGAAGTACTGTAAAGGTAATTATATTATTTTAATATTTTTTTTCTCTTCTAAAGAAATACTTAAATTACCTTAAATTTTTCTAGGCAAATAATATCATATTCCTTTTAAAATTATCTAAAACTGTGTCGATGTACTATGAAAATTAAAAAAAAAAATATATAGTTCAACATTCTGAAAATGAAAAACAAAATAATCACAGCCTACTCTACCTAGTTGTTACAATAAAAAATTATTATTTAGTTCAGTCTAAAGCAAAAATAATAAAAAAAACGAAAGGAAAACAAAAACTACAGTTCATTCAAGTTTACTATTTCATAGCTCATGCATGCAATTTATTTTTGAAATATGTTCTACTGACTAACTGACACTTACACTAACACACACACACGTGCACCTTAATTTTAATAACCAGGTTTCTCTCACCCTTTGGCAGCGTTCGTGCAAAATATATTTCTGTTCAAGTATTGAAGGTACTTGTGTGTGTATGTGTGTGTGTGTGTTGCTGAAATTTGCTCCCTTTTCGTTTTCTTTTGGTCTCAAAAGTAGTTCAAGTTTTTTGCTGTCTTGATTAATTTGAGTTTTGGTGCTGATTTGTGCATGTGCTTGAAACTAATACTAGCAAAGTGTTAGCTAAATATGTACACAGCTATTTGTCAGTATTCATTAAGCTGTAAAAATGCACTCATATATTTAGAAGATTTTTAAAAATATGTTTAACACAAAGCAAAATCGATGGGACGTATACTTTATATTTAATTCGGCCAGAAAAATATGAATCATACGCACGTATAGTTATCATAAGCAGCGTTGTCAAATGTAAAGATTTATCTGGTTTTCGAAGCATTGAAAAGAGTTTTGGTTTAAATAGTTCTTCTATAAATGTCAGAATTTATCAATTTAATATAATTTAATATAAAATCTGTTTTTTTTTTGTTATTTAAATATTCTTAACCACCAGTAGTTACTTATGTCGTAGCACAGTGTCGTGACTTCATATAACGAGTGGCCATAAATAGAAAAAGTTAATGTAAAGAGCTGAAATTTGACACATATATTTAGGTTGGCAAAACGTAACAAAATTTAAAATATAAAAAATTCCGAGCAAGGATTCGTGTCCTTTCCGTATATCCTGAAATTTATAAGAGTCATAAAATTTTTTTATAGTAATTGGATGTGATATTTTTAATGATTTTGCCCAAATTTGATTCAATTCCGATAAGGCCGATATAAAAAATAGATTTTTTTTTTAAATATTGGTCTTCACAGGTTTTTGTCCTTTTTTCGATTAGAAGTTTTAAGAAGATACAGCAAAAATAAGATTTTCATATAAAAAATAGATTTTTTTTGAAAAATATAGGTCGTCACAGATTTTCGATTCGATTTTCATATAAAAAATAGATTTTTTATGAAAAGTATAGGTCGTCACAGATTTTTGTCCTTTTTTCGGTTAGACGCAGCAGCAAGAAGATACAGCAAAAATAAAATTTTCATATAAAAAATAGATTTTTTATGAAAAATATAGGTCGTCAAAGATTTTTATCATTTTTTCGATTAGACGCAGGCTAAAAAATATATTTTTACAAAAACTTAAAAAAAAATTAAAAGTTAAATAAATTTTTTTTTAATTAATTCCGAAGACAAGACACTTAAATTTTTTTTTTTAATTAGAGAAATAGACACCCTCACCTTCAATATATCCTTAATCTAAAGTATATACCTATATATATGTATCTATGTAGAATATATTTGAGAGTTTAGGAACTGGTCTTAAATTACGAAATATTTAATATAACTCACTTATTAAGTAACATTTTTCATGATATTAAATTTGGAGTAAAATACTATAGTGAAACAATAAATTTAAATTTTGTAAAAAAATCATAAATTTTTATTTCACAAAATTTTTATATCTAAATATAATTAACAGATTTATTATAACTTTACGATTCGCTTCACTATGTAGTAATACAGTTTCAAAAGATATATTTTCTATATTATCATCCTCCACATTTTGGACTCAAGTTTTTCTAAAGTTATATAATTTTCTATGTTCTTTAAGCAATTTTGATCGGTTTTCTTTACTTGGCTATGTAATGAAATTGCCGAATCGGGTTGCAGTATCAAATACACAAATAAATCCATGTTTGTATTTTGTCTGCTATTTTTTCGAGTATGATCTAACCTTCCTTTTCTAATGACTTTATGAGTACATTCTAAAGCCTCTCCAGATAACATCCCTATTGGTAAAGTGGAATATTTAATAAATTCTATACCACGAACTAACATCTCGTGTACTATTTTGGTGGCATACATTACCAAGGATATATCACTATATCCTATATATACATATCAGTATAATGAAAATTGTACTCTTAACAATTTCTACATTTCTGAATAAAACAAATATAATTGCATGCATTTTTATTGAAAAATGAATTCTTGATATTTATTTTTCCAAACCCATTTTTTGTTACTTAAAAATTGTGAAAAAATTATGAAAATAATTCGACTTTAAAGTCGTGTAACTTTTTACAGGTGTATTTGAAAATGGTATATATCTGTCTTGCTATTAGCTATCCTTTGGTTAGCAATTAACAACAATTAGATATTTTTTATTTTACAAATGTATATTTTGATTATTAACACAATAGTGTTGAAGTTAACAAAAGGATAGCTAACCAAAGGATAGCTAATAGCAAGACAGATATATACCATTTTCAAATAAAAGAAAAATGTGCAGAGAATTAAAATAAAGAAAAATGTTTGCTTGGTAGTATAATATAAAAACGAAATGGTGTTTACAAGTGTAAAACAATTTCAAAAAGCTCTATCTTCTATGAAATATAATCTAAAATTAAAATTTTAAAGATTCTATTTCTTTGATAAGTTTGTTTAAATAGAAAATTAATAACAATTGAAACTACCGGGTAGATCGATACGAAGAGTACTGATGACGGACATAGCTGTCTAGAAAATGCATTCTGCTTTGCTGGTATCTAATTTTTCTTTATCTCTTTATAATTAAGAACTTAAGCCTAAATACTTAATTTATTAATTCAAAAATAGTTCAAATAAAATTCATATAATTTTTTGAACGTTTTTTTTTTTGATTTTCTCCCACTAGACAGTTTACTGTGCGAAACTAAAAAAATAACAATTATTTAAATTGGCGCACTTAAGCACAGCTAAATTATTTATATTATAAAAACATATTTATTTATTTTTATAAAAACATACTTTTTGTTATAAAATGAATTAAAAAAATCCCCGTAATTCTTGAAATTTTTTTTTTCACTATTTTGTTTTGTTTTATTAATATCATTCTTGTAATGATGCATGCACAGTTATCGACATATGTAATTAAAAATACCGTTTATATACTTAAAACATACTACAACAACTAATCTAGTAATTTGGTTTATTTGCCAACAAAATTCAATTATTTAACCCTACGAAGTACATGCCTCATTTTTATTTCAGTTATTTCAAACCACAATGTTGAAGACCCATATCTTTGAAAAAAATTATTATTTTAATCTAATTTTTGTTTATGCTTATTAGTAAAATTAAAAGTATCCTTTATTAAATGCCATTAGCCATTTTTTAACTTCCATAAATGGATTTTTCTATATATATATGGCCACGCTCACAACACTGTGCGTCGTTGATAAATATAACAGTCGCAAGCCCTAATTTAGTGCGAAAGCCTTTTTGTTATTACTTATCAAATATTAAACACAATTCGTGTAAATATGTTACACGAATTGTGTTTAATATTTTTATATATGGAGTTTGATCTTAAGTAAACATCTGTTTGATAATTAGCTAGTCTCTCGTCATTATCTTACTGAAAGTGTCTTGTATATACGTATTAATTCGTTGTAGAAATACAACTATTTTCAAACATTTATTTCCTTATGGAAAAGAAAAAAAAAATTCATATAAAATTTTAAATAAGTTAGACTTGAAGTAGTCTACTTCAAGTCTATTTCTTTTGCGTAAGGGCATTAATATTAATTACGGGTTCCCCGGTAGTCTAGTAGGTAGTCGGAGGGTTGTGGGTTCGATTCCCACCAAAGACTCTGGGCGTTTTACTATAACGAATATAGGTCTTCGTTGCTATGCTCCATAAATTAAGTTAGAATATAATTTGTAATTGTATTGTAACATTTAATAAATAAATAAATATTAATTACTTAAATAATGAAATTAAAAAAAAACACTATTAAGTAAAAATATGATCAAGATATTTTTTATATATTTCCATTGGTTGAAGTTTTTTTCCTAAAACTTTTTTTTTTACAAAAAAAAAAATTTGTTTTTTAAACCCGCATTGAAAGAAAAATAAAATTAATTTTTTCCAGAAGGCGAATAGACAGAGCAGTGCTCTTAAAAATATATCTTGAACTTTCCCATATTCAATTTGATTGGAAAGACATCTGCAGGACATTTATTCCACAAACGTATGGCTACAACGGATATTTTCTATAATGTATAATGCGATTAACTGCCAAACCAACAAAATATATAAACTCTTAATGAAATGTATGATATACACGCAAATATTTGCGGGAATTGGTAACAATTGCCACAATCCCTTGTAGCAACAGCGAGACACATCGCCAATTGCATCGATAGTCAATTGAGGCAATAAAGTTTGATACTCTTCCCTCACCGATGAGCTTCTTCCTCCTCTCCTGTACGCAATCGAGTAGCTCAAAAAAAGACCTTGAGGCGCAACAGCCTACATGATAGTTGTATTCCGTTTTAGGACGAATATGTGTGATATAATATTAAGATTATATGCAGTGAAGTATCTTTTATTTAGTTTCAAGAAACAAAGGCTCTTGAACATTTTTTCCTGACTTCAAAAATGTGTTAGACAATCGGAAATTGTACTGCACTTTCCAAACACCAAAAGCCTCAAGAGTTTCTGTGTCGTGGCTAATGAGCTTTTTAAATATCTGTCATCTTTTGTTGACTATTTATTTTTTTTTTTACAAAATTTAAATAGAACCGATTCGCACGTCAAAAAAGTCTATTAAAAATATAAGAGACATGACAGAAAACATCATAATTGTCTGATATAGATGTGAAGAAAATGCGGTTTCAGCAGGACAATGCTTGGCTATATACAGAGTTCGACACGAGTGCACGTAAGTGGCCTGCTGCTATATAATTGCACCTGACAGTTAGCGGAGAAAATATTTGCCGAACGCGATCGCACCGATAAAATCAACTACATACTTTTCCTGAAAAGCGTTTTAAGCAGTCCCATCGGCGACTTACGGATTGTACGGGGATGCTAGTATCCGACGCTTGCGTTACAGGGCATCAGTAGCCCCATAGGGATTTTTCCAATACCTGCATCAGAGGTTTAAAAATTGCTGGTTGTCGCATTGCCATGTGCTTATCGATCGTAAGACCACCCTTAGGTTTATGCAGCGTGTTAGGAAATAACGTTAATCTGTTTATTATTTTATAAACTACTGTACCTTTTATCTTTAAGCTAATTACAATTGCAATAGAGAAAAGTAATAAAGTAAAATAGTTGGAAATTTATAGCAAAAGTTTCGTAAAATACGCCCAGAAACTACAAATTTGTGTTATTATAATAAAAATTATCCATCAATTGTGAAGGAGTTGTCATGAACTAAAGAACAAATTATAGCTGGATGTTATCAATTATTAATTAGATCTTAGATAACGCTAAGAAAATTATCTATAATTTTTCTTGCTTTATTTAAATATTTTTCTCAGCATATTATTATAATTCATAATTAATAATTCACATTTTGTCATTATTATAAAACAGTGCCGGTTGAGCAACAGAACCGTGTTTAAAATATACCCCTTTCAATTCATATTTTGTCATTATTTTAAAACAGCGCCATCTGTGACTTAACCGTGTTTAAAATATACTGCTTTCAAAAATAAAAGATGCCTTAAATTATGCAGTACCTTTAAATCGTTCAAAAAAATGGACGTACTTTCACTACTTTTACTCCACTTTCTCTTGAAAATAAGATATTTTTGCGGAAAAGAGTATCCTATATTGGGATCAGGATACTAGGGTACCTCCTCACAAAATTTTGTTAAAATCCATTTAGTAGTTTTTATGTGATGCGAACACAAACTGACCGGAAATGAGTTAATATTTTATTATATGTGTCGATATAAACCTATTCCACTATACCTTACTTATGTTTCAACTAAAAATACATTAAAAGACTATTTTTTTCTGTTTACTTCCAAACTCGTATTATTTTGTAGACCAAATTATTGACCGTTTACAAGAGTTATTTAAATCGTTTTTTTTTTTCTTTTTTTTTTAATTTCGATAAAAATAAAAACTTTAAGCTTAAATTTGAAAAGTAGTTTTTCTTTTCTTTCAGATTTATGTGCCAGAAAAAGTAAAAACATAAAAATCAGCCTAATTGTATGCTCTATTTATCTTCAATAATTTTGCTTTCTTACCTTGATTTTGTTATTGTTTTTTCGTTTGCGTGGGCTGGCTTGCCACTGTAAATGCTGTAACTTTTAGTTTCTTTTCGCTAACGAAAAATGATGTCTCAAAATTGTTGTTAACAACAAAATGTTGTAAGAATGAAGGTTGTTTCTTTTCCAATGATAATAAGGAAGCTGATGAGTTGTTGTAGTTGTTGTTGTTGGTTTTTATAGTTAATAAAAATAATGATGATTTGTTGTAGGCTGTTTTTATTGCACAGTATAATTATATATGTATATACACCCACGCATACATTTGTAAGTTAATAGCGTGTCTACTCTCTGTTTCTTTTTTTTTTTTTTATTTATTTCTTTTTTTTTTCCTTCAATTTAATTGAGAGTGAATTACTCTTGTTTATGATTTTGTTGTTTGATTTTTTTATTTTTTTTTTTTATTCTGCTTTTTGTTGTTTGCCAAATGTGTGTCATTTATTTGTAATTTTCTTTTTAATATGAGAGAGCTGTTATATTTTTCTCTTGTTTGTATTTGAATTCTTTTTTATATTTTGCTTCTTTTTTGTGTTTTTTTTTTTTTGTTATAATTTTTTTTTTTTTTTCGAAAGATTTTTATATTATATTTTATATAAATACGTGTGTTTACGTAGTGCTATTGTGGTAAGCAGCTTAGACATTAGTTACCAGATTCTGTCTTAAGGCTAACATATGACAGCATGTATTTGAAGAAATATATCTTTAAACCAACAAGGCTTTATTTATTTGAGAGGATAAAAAAAGCACACAGACACACATACACACACACATACACTGAACTTTAAAACACAATCAAAAGTTCGTTGTCCTGATTCTTTTGTTAAACAATATATTTTGCTTTTTTTTATTGTTATTTTTGTGATTTTATTTGATTTTTCTTTAAACATGACACAGTTACAAGATTTCTATTGTAAGTTTTAGATTGCAAAGCAATTGTAGTAAAAATTTTTATAGTATTTTTCATTTTGTTATTTGCCGTTTTCACTCTAATACTTTATACTATGTGTTTGTGGTAGTATTTTATAGCTTTTTGCATTGCCGTAAAAAAGCTTTTTATGTTTTCTCTTTATAACTATAAGATTTTCTTAATAAAAAAAAATTATTTGTTTATTTGAATTAGCTGTTTATAGACTTTTATTTTAATTACTTTCACTTTTTTAAACTTGTTTTTATTTATTTTATTTTTTTTACCGGCCTAAAGAAATCTTTAAAAAAATTATTTTATTTCATGTTTAAACCAACAATAGGAGAGCAATTTAAAAGCATTTTTTAAAAGCTTTTTGTTTCATTTGTAGTTTTATTACCAGCATCTCATATAATAAATTTCACTTAAATATATTTTTAAATTATTCATATTCATATTGTTTTACTTTTCATATTTTACCTAAAAAGTTTATTTTGTTTCTCTATATATAAAATATTCTTTTTTCACAACAAAATACCACAAATAAAAAACCACAAAAAATAGTTTTCTCGACTTCCTTTAACTTTGAGCGGCGTCGTTGTCTGTAGTATTTTTTCTTCTTTTCTTTTTTGTATGAGTATTAGTGAAACATGGTTGTTTTAGTACTACTAGTAGTGGTGGTAGCTATTATAGTAGTTGTTAGTTATTTATGTTGTTGACCTCGTATTTTAATTTTTATAAAAGAAATACAAGACAACATGTTGTTTGTTGTTATCTTTTTTTTTCCTGAATTAAAAAGTTTTCTTCTTAATATTTTTTAAAACTTTGTTTTTTATTTGTCTTTTTTCTCACTTTTCATACACTTGCGACGACAATGACGCAAACACACCGTAAGTCCGTAACCGAGTGTTATACTAATTAATGCTATCAGACACACACACATGATGCTGCAATGAAATTGTTAAGGAAATGTATTAATATTATTATTTTAAAAATCAGAACAAATGGTTTCATCTGAGCTGAACTAATGAAAAGGTCCTGGGAAATATATATCTTCATTGGTTGATTGTTAATAAAAAAAAATATTTTTAACAATTTTTGGTAATTATTTTTAGCGAATTTATAATTTGGGTTAAAAGCACGCTATTAATTAAATCAAAATTAAATGTTTTTAAAATGACTATTAACTATTCAATACAGATGAGAACAGAGATAGTAACGATAATCTGTCCACGCTAGAGTATGAATTTTGCTTATATCCACACATGCATAGAAAAGCCATGGTTATAGTACAAGCACCGCATTATGTTCTCTGTATCAAATTATGGTTGCAAGGAAAAATATTTGGTTATCTAAAGATTAGTTTGGTAACGATAAATATGTTTTGGTTAAAATTTCATCATTTAATAAGGTTACTGCTCCCAAAAAGTGCAACATGGTCGATACAAGTGTTGTTAAACTTTAAACCACAACCAACTTTTTATACACATTCCAACATAATATATATAGTTTTAACCATAATATATTAATAATACACAAAATATGTTAAGTTTATTGGTGTGTCAGGAAGGACTGACGAAGAAACAAACAAACAGCGCTTTGTCATAAAAAATTTTAAAATAAACGAGCCTATCCTATGACATTTCATATGACATTTCCTAGCTTTTAATCATACTATAATCATTAAATTTAATTATATCGGATGGTTAAATTTTAAGGACCTAAGCTGAATGTGAACCACACCTAAACGTCAAATTTTTTCTGCATTTAATTTGACATTTCTCAATCTCAGACTAACTCAATTTGAACCATGGAAAGATACACAATCAAACAAGGTGTTAAAGTTATTCAGGTTTATTATGAAAATTATGCATATCGTGCACTTCGCGATTTTTTCAGTCAACTTAATCGTCCAAATGTGCGTACAATCGAAAAAATCGTACAACAATTTGAGCAAACCGGGTATGTAGGAGATGTGAAAACACCAGTGCATGCTTGCATAGCTAGTACTGCAGAAAATATTGCTGCTGTTCGCGATAGTGTTTGGCTGAAGAGCCGTCCATCTCAACTCGTCGTCGTACCCAACAATTATACCTCTCACGCTCGTCGTTGATAAACATTATGCATAAAGACTTGCATTTACATGCTTACAAGGTGAAATTGACTCAAGAACTAAAGCCTCTGGAACCAACCAAATGTCGTCAATGGTCATAATGGTGGCAAGAAATGGCAACAGTGGGTGATAAATTTTCGAAGAAAATCATCTTCAGTGATGAGCCACATTTTCACCTCAGTGGATTCGTCAATAAGCAGATTTGCCGCATTTGGGCTATTGATAATCCAAGAGTGATTATCGAAAAACCAATGCACCCACAAAGAGTGACTGTTTGGTGCGCTTTAGGGGCTGGTGGAATTATCGGGAAGTATTTTTTCCAAAATAAGGCCGGTCAGGTAGTTACTGTGAATGGTGTTCGCTATCGTGAGATGATAACGAACTTTTTATGGCAAGGATTGGAAGATATGAATGTGGACGATATGTGGCTTCAACATGACGGTGCCACTTGCCACACCGCTAATGAAACGATGGCTCTTTTGCGCGACAAATTCAATGGCCGTGTTATCTCACGTGGTGGCGATGTCAATTGGCCGCCAAGATCATGTGATTTGACACCGTTGGACTTTTTTCTCTGAGGTTATTTGAAAGAAGAGCTAAAGGATGAGATAATTCGGCACATTAACTGCATATAACTTCAATTATGCCTCAGCTTGGTTAACAGATTTCAGTTTATTCGCTTTTAATGTTCAATTAACACAGCAATTGAAAGCAAACGACAATCCACTTTGTTAAGGCTGCTTAATTGGGGCTTTACAAGAGCTCCAATCAAACATCAAATTTTTCTGAAATATCATATTTTTAAGTAGACTTATTTCTCGCTGCTAATTAAAAAAAAAATAATACTGCATTCCTAACTGTCGCTATCACAATGATGTGTGGGTTGTCATTGTAATAGCGACAGTTTGGTGTGAATATACCAAATGTTGTATGAAAATGCTGCTGAAAATGCCATTTAAGTCAACTGCTAGCGCTACGGAGACTTGATAACGGATTTTGTATTGTTTTGAAATGGAAGAACTGAACTTGAACTATCTTTGGTTTTACCACAATGCCGCGCTATATCACGTGCACTAAGTCCAGCAATTGTGTTATCAGCCGTCTTGTGCGATGTAAGTTAGCTTCCTCGGAGCTCCAATTTAACCTCTTTAGACATTTCTCTGAGATACCGGTGTCTATGTAAGGCTTATATCATCCGAGTCTTTCGTTAGAAAGAACCAAACGATTATGAAAAAATTATATAATTTTTGGGCATAAAAAATTTCTTTTCATATTTTAAGGGAGACACTTCAAAAGTCTCCCAATATTTTTTTTTATTCATATTTCGGACAGTATGTTCCATGTCTCCATTCGTATGGAGTTCCCATAGGTGACGCCCAAGTGTTGTGATTTTTTATCAGTAACTATCTTGCGGCGAATTGATGACAATTGTTCTAATCTAATCCTATGATCTTTAAAATTAGAAGTGTTACACGAAGTTTCGAATCGTACATAACTTTTGAATAAAGGACATTATGTACCTCATTACCAAGTTTTTTTTTTAGAGGATATCGAAGCAGATCACTAAATTATTGGATGCCATTTCGACCCCCTTCGTTCCTCAATGATTTCTGGTATCTGACTGAAAACTTACGAATTCCTTACTTTGATATTGAGTCTCGTGCTGTCACAAGCCTTTTATTCTCGACTGTAGTAATTTCAGACTGACGACTGACACATGTTGACATTTTTCTTTATCACAGAGTCTATGGTAATTGCTAACATTTGCTTTAGGCTAAGGTCTCTACAGTATCTTCATTTTAATATGTGTCTGCCCATAGTCTAAAGCCTTTTTTTATGATAGGCCAGGCACAGTCTGGAAGTATCGTCTTACCTCGATTTTAAATTGGCCAGAAAATACTTGACAGTCCGTGATCTGCAGTCACGCACTTAACCATTTGTAGTCACCCAGATTATATCTAAACTGCTTCTTGGTATTCCTGCCAACTAGTAGTGAAAAATGCCAGTCTTTGTTGGGAATCTAACCTAAAACCCCGGATTGATAGACTACTAACTAGCCCACCGAGGCACCCAATTAAAGAGTTAAAAAATAGATAATTAAACTAGAACTACACTAGTATAATATTAAATGGCCCTTAACAAGTATGATAAAGTCAAGATAACAGTGTAAGTATGATAACAGTGTCCATACCTTGATCATCGCCACGTTAAAGAGACAGGTATTTTTCCTAAAAATTGTTAAAATTAGAATCGATCCCTAACGCTTAACAATGAGTCAGGTTACAAGTCATGTGTTAGTTCCCTACCCTCTAGAGAATTTAGTAAGCAAAGGAAGAACTAGTAGTTTTCTAGCTTGTGTGCCTCGATAGACTAAATGATAGCGTGCTAGTCTATTAGCCTTGGGGTTGCGGTTACAATACCCACCAAAGACTCTGGGTGTTTTGTGCGACAAGCAAAAATGCTTCGCAAGTAGCGTTGTTTAGAAAAAAATTAATGTCATCTCTGCTTAAGTATCTTATTGATAGCATTTAGGTCTTTAAGATTTCCTCCATGACTTTATTTTAAAAAAGACTCGTTTAAAATAATAGAAAATTTCTAACCATATGATACCAACTCCATGTGCATTACAGGGATATGGTTAATATTTCCACCAAGATTGAAATATTCCCCTTCAAACTATTTGGTTTTCTAACATCATATTCTCCATATACAACTTCACCAAAGGCAACTCAATTTAAGTGGAACAAAATTTTGCAACGAAAAGTAATTGAAATTAAATAATAAAATTGTGTCTTACAGTCTAGTGGCTGTTTTAAACACTAGTTGAAGAGAGAGAGAGAGAGAGAGAGAGAGAGAGAGAGAGGGAGCGAAAGAGTACAACACATTCAGGTGTCAAGTTGTCTGACGCCAAATAAAACCAGTTGAAATAAAAGTTAAGTATTCTGCTAAGAAAAGTAGGTATGAGATTTATTTACTATTTCTTTCATCTTAACTTCAGGCAAAAGGTATGAGCAGCAGTTATTTTAATAAGATATCAGTGAAGATAAGAAGATAGGAATATAAAATTGAAATGAAGGTAAGATTTTAAATTTAAATTTTTATGAAATGGGATTTATTATTAATAAATTGCTTTTTATTTGAAGTAAATGCAGTGAAGGATAGTTACTCTTGTCATTTTTATGTCACAAAATTTGCTCGTAAATGTTTAAATAATTTTGTTTTTTTGTAAGCACAGGAAAAGGTGATTCATTTTGACGTCTTTTGCTATGGAAATGTTTTTTTTTATTTATGTGGCTAAAAAATTAAATAATAAAAATATAATGGCCTTAGTACTTAATATTGGTTGGAAAGAAGATATTAAAATGTCCAAAATGAATAAAGTGAATCATAAATTCATAAAATATTATATGTTTCATTGCAGCACTTATTGCAACCCATTATTATTTAAAAATAATATTTCCAATAAATATGGTCTTCCTATATAGTTAGTGTTTAATTGGAATAGATCATAGTTAAAAGCCCACTGTACTGATTCAGCCAGGCTTTTCTTCTAAATTATGCGCATACAGTTCCCAAGTAACAACATGATAAATATTTAATTTTTTGCATATCGCTAACAAACTGTGACGATATGAATAAAGGGAGTTTTTTTATGCAAAACTAACTAACCTAAATAAGGGTGTCAGGCGTAACGACGTCTCGCGCCTAGCTTTTAACAAACCTAAGTAAGAACGCAACGTTTTGTAAGAAACAGTAATGTTAACATATTTTGTTTAGAAAAATCTAATAAATTTAATTGCAAAAGAGTGATAAAATCGCTACATAAAGTAGAAAATAGTTAAAATGGCACACACAAAAAAAAACAATAACATTTTGTTTGCACCCAACTTCACTACCTAACGCTCTGTCAAAATTAGAATTTCAAAATTAGATTTTCTCCTACCCTGTTTCTTATTTTTCTAAATGACCTTCTCTGTCAAACTTCCAACCCTATCTACTCTTTTGCAGATGATAGCAGCATTTGCCATTCGTATTCATTCTGCAGACGTCCGAGCCTTCTAGAGATTGGTGCCAAGCAGCAAAACATGAATGATACGCTCAATCACGACTTTAACGCTCGTAAGACTCAATATTGTATGCTAACGCACCGGCGTTCGGCCGAAAATGCTGCTACATCTGTAATTATCAGTGGTATAAGTATTAAGGAATCAGAAGTTCTTTTGTGTTCTTGGCATGAAAATCCAGTGTGACGTTCGATAGACTAAGCACATTTTTCAAGTCTCACAAGAAGCTTTCAAGTGTCTCGGTTTTCTCAAACGGTGTAAAATATATTTCACCTCATCTGATCTCCTTACTATTTATATAACTTACATCCGGCCAAAAATGGAATACAACTCTCATGTATGAGCCGGTGCTCCAAAGTCTGTTTTGGAACTACTCGACCGCGTGCAGGAGAGGGCGAAGAAGCTTATAGGTGACAGTAGGGTATCCAACTCTATTGACTCTCTTGAACATCGACGCAATGTGGGTTGTGTTTCGCTGTTTTATCGCTACTACAATGGAATGTGCTCTGATGAGATTAGGGAACTATTTCCCGATATCCGAACGTTTTCGTGCACAACACGCCTTTCATTAAGAGGTCATCAATTTGTGGTCGATTGGCCAGTGAATCGCACAATGCATTACAGAGAAAATTCGCTTTTTTAGCCGTAAAGTTCGCTTGTGGAATCATCTTCCTACAGAGGTCTTTCCTGTCAGCTACAATGTTGGAAAATTCAAATCGAATGTCCACAAATATTACTCCCTCTATCCTCCTTCCCATAACCTAATTTCCTAGCTCTGGCACAATGCTTTGCATGAGTAGGGGTCATCTCCTGAGTGCTGGTGCGAAATAAAAAAAAAAAAAAATTGCAAAGCGTTGACGCCGCGCAATTTAGGTTTGCTTCATACATTTTGTATGTAAATTAGACTTTTTTACAATTATTTTACGCCTTACGCCCTTGTTTAGGTTGAGCAACAACTCTTCCAAATTGTGGACATCTATATCTATACACATAATAAAATAGTAACTCATTTCCATCTGTCTGTTTGCTTTTGATTTGTGTTCGCATCACGTAAAAACTACAGGACGGATTTTAACAAAATTTTGTGAGCAGGTACCCCAGCATTCTCATTCGAATAAAGGATACTTTTTTCCTCAAAAATATCTCACTTCCAAGAGAAAGTGGAGAAAAAGCACTGAAAACCCGAAATTTCCGGTTTAAAGGTACTGAAAACTGGAATACTTTAAAAACTATTGCGTGACATTAGGCGTCTATTGAATAAAATTTTTATTTGATTTACATTTTTACTTTTATAAAATCAGTGCACTGTTCGATGAACTTCGTAATTTTTACATGCGCTTAGGAGGACAATTATGTCCACCGTATGCTATTCAACAAAATTATTGAAAAATTTCAATCCCTTATTCATTACATAAGGTTAGACCATCAACAAAGCAAGTTCTTATGGAGAAAGCCATCACTTCTATAGGTACGAAGTAGTGCTGGCAAAATCTACTACTTTTAACTACTCCATTCTACTCAATGCATATCACTTGGGTACTCAGTATTACTAAATACTTGTATGAACATAATGACATACATAATGATTAAAAATTCTATTCAATTTGGTTCTGAACACATAACCTTAAAAGTACCCATGAACTACTTTTGAGCATAATAGTGGATACCGATACAAAAAGTGGGCTAACAGAAGGTGCTACGTAATTTTTCAATTCATTTAATTAAAATATTTTACATACACATACACACACACTTACTCATAAACAAATATCACCTCATGTTTCAAATATATGTTTAAGTTAATTTCAGTTACAAATTTAAATAAAATTTTAATTGATTCAATTACTTCTTTAATTGTATTTTACATACACATACACACACACTTACTCATAAACAAATATCACCTCATGTTTCAAATATATGTTTAAGTTAATTTCAGTTACAAATTTAATTAAAATTTTAATTGATTCAATTACTTCTTTAATTGTTTTGTAGTTTGTTTTTTCTGAATTAAGAATATATCGGGTGGTTAAATTTTAAGGGCCGATGTTGAAAATGTGAATGACACCCAAATGTTAAGTTCTTTTTTTTTAATTTGACATTTCTCAATTTCAGACTAACTCAATTTGAAACGTGAAAAGATACACAATCTAGCAATGGTCAGAATAGTGTCAAGAAATGGCAACGTTTTCAGTAAAAATAACCTAAGAACGCTCACTGGCTTCCTCACAGATTTTTGCAGATCGAGCTAGTCATTGAAAGCAACTGTATATTTTGTGATTGCGAGAATGAAACTCCAGTGCGTATTCTGCAGGATTTGAATGTAAACGGACAAGCAATTACTGGAAGATGGAGAACCAAATGTAATCTTGTGATGCCTCAGGAGAGCACCTTTTAGGGCATACTATAGATCTTATTGGTCGCACCGGACTGTTTCTGACTCCTATTATTATTCTAGTCTCAATTTTTCCGATTTAATAATACTCTAGAAACTTGGCCATCATTTTTATTTTTGAAAGCCGAGTATTTTAACACTATTTACAGGACTCTAAAATAATTTTAGAATATGAAATATATAAATAATATATAAATTTTCGAATTGTATGCAATGGGTACCTCTATCTAAAGAAAATACATAAACTATAACTGAAACATTACACAGTGCAACACGGAAAAAAATAACCATATATGGACACCACTACGTCATAAAAGACCAAAAAAAAGACCCCTGTCTCCCAGTTTTGCCCAAAGTCCTCCAGGTTTTTTTTATGGGCCCTCAAAGATGTGGGGCCTCAATGTCATTTTGGCAAAAAATTATCATTTACTCAAGCTCATAGTTTGCAAACCGTTTGAAATTTTGATATACTCTCTGAGGCAAAGTTGTAGCTCTTGTCATAGAGAACAAAAATTGTTAACATATAAAATCAAAAAAACTTCATCTTCAATGTCAAAATCGAAAAAACTTTAAAAAATTCAATTTTTTTTACCTTTTTCGCCTGTTAAGGTCCATAGGTAGCAAACCGTTCAAAATTCAAGGAAAAAATCAACTACAAAAATGAACCTAAGATCTCAATAAACAACTTTCTAGAACATATGAACTTCCTAGGAATGATTCTTAACACCGTTTAGGGTCATTTTCCACTTTTGCGGCTACCTAAGCGCTACCTAAACTGTGTTAAGAATCATTCCTAGGAGGACTTTGGGCAAAACTGGGAGACAGGGGTCTTTTTTTTGGTCTTTTATGACGTAGTATATGGTTATTTTGCCATGACTTAAAAAATTACACAGTGTGTTATTAAAGTAAGACTCTTCAAATTCGGTGGCGAGCACAGCTAGTGTGTTCTAAGGTTAAGCTCTACAAGTAAAAGATCGTAAAAATACCAAAATACAAAAAGAACACTTCCCAAAACAAAGACCACATATATCACAAAAATAGAATTTTTAGTATTTTGCCCATAAATTCTACATATGGACTAGAGCTCATAAAATACCTTTAGCAATAATTGGGAGTGTATAGAGCTTTATTACGGCAGTATTCTTTTTTCGATCCCAGCTTTGAGATTTTAAAACATATAGGCTAAGTTCAAAATTTCGTTTTGAAGGAGATCAAATTGAAGGGTACCGCCATATTTTACAAGGGTGATAAATTTTACACGAAATTTGGTTTAAACGTACGGATATATAGTTAGCTCATACAAAATTAAAAAAATGTTTATGTTTCTTAAGGAATTTTTTTTTATTAAAAAACAAGATTGATGGCCCTTTTTAGGCTAAAATACACAAAATGCAATCATATTGGAATTTTTAAAATTAAAAATCGTCTAGTCTTTAACTCAGAAAAGATATAACCTTACAGTTTTGTCACAATATTTTAAGTTTTTCTCTCTATTTAAGAGAAAAAATGCAAACAATTATAATCAATATTTGGAAAAAACTGGACCAGGGTATCGAAGAGTCAAAAATTTAAATTTTAAGTTGTCTGTCTGTCTTTCTGTCTGCCTTTCATTTATGTTCGAATCAAGTAAAATCTACTGAATGGGTTTTAATAAAATTTTGTGAAGAGGTACCTAAGTATCCTGGTCCCAATATAGGATATTTTTTTTTTCCGCAAAAATATCTTATTTCCAAGAGAAAGTGGAGAACAAAAACTGTGAAAGTACGCAGTTGAACTAACCGGATATGAAAACTTTATTTTTTATAAAGTAAAAAATGCATAAAGTGATATGTAGCATATATTAAGGAGGAACTAAGTACTGCTTAGTACAGCATGGCACCTTTAATTTTTGAAAGTTGTATATTTATAAAACACAGATCGTTTTAACTACTAAGTACAGCACGGCACCTTTAATTTTGATATTTAAACACAGATGGCGCTAAAAACATATGCCAAATAGCCAATTGAATAAAATTTGTATTTGTTTTAAGTCGAGAACGTGTTATATAATTCGGTTATTTTATAAAAAAAACATACTTCGGTAATTATGTGATATTTAGCGTTAATTTTTTTAAATTTGGTAAGAATACTACGCACTTGAGTGTGGCTATAAAATTCTGTTATTGTCAGTTTCTTTTTAATTTAGTTGCATTTTTCCCTTATAGGTGCTACTCTATATAAGTAAGTCTTACAATATGTGTGGAATATTTTCAAAGCAAAATCGAGCAAAATATTATCAGGACGCAAACGACGTGGCGGGCACAGCTAGTATATTAATATATCACTTTTTAGGTATAAAATAGGCCTTCAAGACCATGTATAATTTTTAAAAATCATACAAAAATTAAATAAATACCAGGCTATAAATATTTGAAGGTGGTGCGAGATACTTAACTTTGACAATACAATACATACACAGAGGATAGTGCCGTCAAAAACTTAAGCTCAGATGCTCCTTTGCCACCGGCCTGGCCCTTTTCAAATGACTGAGTTATTTCCAAAATATTTTGATTTATCATAATCATCAATATCCAATATCCTAACTTTGCCATTGTAGAGTTTATGACACTTTTTAACCGACTTCAAAAAAAGAATGAGGTTATCAATTCGTCTGAATGTTGTTTTTTTTTAACCGACTTCAAAAAAAGAAGGAGGTTATCAATTCGTCTGAATGTTGCTTTTTTTATGTTTGTGCCCGCAGAACTCAGTAATTTCTGAACCGATTTTAAAATTTTTCATTATTAGAAAGTAAATGCTTACATATTGGTCCCATTTTAAAAGAAGTTCAAAATTTTGAAAATTAAAGGGTGTCCCCATATAACATACGTGTTTTTTACGTGTATTATCAACCTTAAACGGCACCCTTTTAAAATTTAAAAAAAAACTGCTTATTACTATAGCTGCCAATAACAGAAATTAATAAAAAAAAATAAACTTACAAATTAAAGGGTGTCCCCATATGTGACGTCAATTTTAATATATGAACCATTTGAACCATTGCAGACAATCACCTGAAAATTGGACAGAATGTCCAATATTTATAATCAGAAATATTTATGATTAGAAGTTAAAGGGTGTCCCAATAGTTGATGTAATTTGATGTATATTGCCAAACTTTTGAACCGTAACAGAGAGACGGTTGAAATTTACAAAGAACCTGTATATCTAATTCCTTTATAACATCAAGTATATAATTTAAATTTGGAAACTAAAGGGTGTCCCCACAATTGATATAATTGTACCTAACTAGCCCTATCTTTTGAACCGTTATAGACAAACACTTGAAAATTAGACAGAATCTCCACTACTATGTCCCATTTAATAACATTTATAAATATTTAAAATTATAAAGGGTGTCTCAATAGTTGATGTAAATTGATGCATATGGCCAAACTCTTGAACCGTTTTAGACAGAAATTTGAAATTTACAAAGAAGCTGTCCTTTAAAATAAGTGTTTAATTTAAAATTGTACATTAAAGAGTGTCCCCTAGGTGATATTGTTTAACCTATATGGCCATATCTTTGGAACCGTTACTTTTTATTGCTGTGTCAGTAATAATAAGTGTAAATAAATAAAGGGTGTCCCCTCATATCTGAGGTAATTTGTCGTATATGGTTTTATCTGCTGAACTGTTATGGATAGACATTTGAATGTGCAGAACGTATATTACAATGTCCGTTTGAGCAACAATTATAAAAGTATTTGATTTGAGTACTATTTCTTACAGATTACTTCCTTTTAAATATTTAGCTAAGAATTTTTTTGCAAGAATTATTGATATTTCCTAGTTGTCGTTTATACCATGACAGTATCGTTCATTTATATTAAGTCGCTGTATTATTTCACCTTATCAATATCTAATATCTAACTTTGTCATTATGGAATTTAAGAACTTTTTATTTGTATCATTAATAAGGATTATCATTCATAAGGATTAGTGTTACATAAAATATGACTGTTGGATGTTGTGTCACTGATATTCATAGATAACTTTACGTTTGTAACCGCTGAAAATTTACTTAAAGTACATTTTTTTTTTTTGCTTTATATGAAAACTATTTTCGAACACATTAGAAATTTTTTAAAAACCCGTCTTGGTCATTAGACGATCAAAAACACTTATTTTTGAGGAAATTCTAAATCAGCCTTAAAACATATTAACTCTAGTCTAGTAGAATTTTGCTAAAATACGAAAAATATAGGGGTAATACAACATCAAACATATTTGCACCAAAAAAAAAAATTGTCTTATACAATTTTATTTTAAATCCATATTGGCATTTCTGTTGAGTATTTAAGAAAAAATATATTTTTTTTATATATGATTTGTTTATTTATTTTATTATTTTAAATTTTTTTAATTTTTAATTTTGAGATAATTCTGGCCTTGTAAAAAATTCCTTGATGTTAGAAATTTATTTTTAAATTTTATATACAAATAATTACTGACAGTCCACATTGGCTGTTTGTTATTTAATAAATCTACTTTATTTTGGAGTATTAATTATATTATATTCTTTTTTTATAAAATGTATATTCTTTGGAAAAAAAGAGCAAAACAAACTTAATCTTTTAACAAGGCCATTTAATAGTCTCACACACACACAGATATCATATGCACTATATTTTAGTGTTTTTATTTGTATGCGTTTGTAATCATAAATTTGTTTTTATTTTATCTCAATTTCTTTAGATTTACTACAAAAGCATACACACATACATTTGCAAATAACAAATACATGTGTACTTAAACACGAAGTTGCATGTATTATAACACTTTTAACCTCACTTTGCCCTTTGCTCAAAGGAAAACAATACAACTTAAAAAAGAAAAAAACTATTTTATGCAGGATTTACTCGTATAATAAAAAAAATTTTTAAGTTAAAAGTAGTTTTTTTTTCCTCTACTTATTACACAATTGCTTACTTTATTTATTTTAATTTGTTTTAAGCTTTTGCGAGTTTTTCCCCGACATTGAAAACACAAAAAAAAAAAAATACTATAAATTAAATACTGTAAAGATCTGTTCTTAACAACTTATATTCCCGTTACACTTAGAGTAGTCCCGTTAAACATTTTCCGTTAATGTTTAAGTCTTTTTTTTCATTCGCTCGTTTTTTACGACAGCAATGCAATGCGTTACGCGTCCTTGTCCCAACTAACGGTATTTCATTTATTAAAATCACACAAAAGTCCTGGGCAAAAAAGCTGAATAAGTGAAATTGTACTAAAAAGACAAACGGACAAAGAAACAGACAAACAAACACATACAGAAAATTACTCTCAAAAAGCCTAATGATAAGAATAACAAATAAAGCTTTTATTTGAAAATAACCCAGCTGAATATTAAGGCTACATTTTTGCTATATCACTACTAAAAGTTAAACGCTTAATGGAAGTAATATTCTGCTTTCCACAAATCACTAAGCTTTGGCTCTTTTTTGACAGACCAAGTAAGTTTTACAACAACACAGAGAGAGAGTATTTGACCTTTAACTCTATCTCTCCCTACTTATATTTTTAATTTTTGAACTGTGTGACCAGATGTACGAAAATTTTTTAAACAAGAAAACCGAATAATAATAATAATGAATCCGTTTTTTGGTAGATGGCTGTAGTGATCGATATCTCGTTAAGAATCGATCACAGAATTTTAAATTTATGTTCAAGGAGATATTTCACACAAAAAAAGTTCTTTTACGGTTTTTTGTTTGGTCCATTCATTTGTGATTTACAGGGTATTAAACTGGAAGTCAACAAAGAGAAAATTCGGTACATTTTATACTTTTTCTTTGATAAAGGCAAAACTGCAAGCCTGGCTGCTGAAATTGTGAATGGTGTTTATGGTGTCGATACTATAACAGCCAATTACTTGCAATTTTGGTTACGTCGATTCCGTTCAATCATTTTTGCTATTAAAAATGCACCTCGCACAGGCAGGCCCGTCATCGAAAATGTCGATAACGTCATAGAAATCATCGAAGTTGACCTGCATATTAGCAGTCGTAGGATCGCCCGGGGGCCAAAGGTCGATCATAAAACCGTTTTAAACCATTTGCGCAAAGTTGGTTTTAAAAAGAAGCTCGATGTTTGGGTGCCACACCTATTAACACAAAACAACATGATGGATTGAATTTCTGTCTGCGAAAGCTTGGTCTAACGAAATGAGTGGTAACTGCGTATAACAAATGGGTCTAATACTCGAAAACGATCATGGTCAAAGTGCGGTAAAACATCTCAAATGGTGGCTAAGCCAGGACAAACGGCCAGGAAGGGACTGGAAGGGAATCATTTATTATGATTTGCTTCCGTATGGCCAAACACTAAATTCTGATCTCAACTGTCAACAACTGGACCGTTTAAAGCTAAGGATTGACCAGAATTGTTCAGCAACTCCATGCTAGGCCTGAGTTTCTGGCGAGTCACTATAGACGTATATAGTGACTCGCCAGAAACTCAGGGAGCTTAGTTGGGAAGTTTTGATGCATCCACATTATAATGGTCCACTATATTGTGGTCCACTATATTGTGGTCCACTATATTGTGGTCCACTATATTGTCGTCCACTATATTGCGGTCCACTATATTGTCGTCCACTATATTGTGGTCCACTATATTGTCGTCCACTATATTGTGGTCCACTATATTGTCGTCCACTATATTGTGGTCCACTATATTGTCGTCCACTATATTGTGATCCACTATATTTTCGTCCACTATATTGTGGTCCACTATATTGTCGTCCACTATATTGTGGTCCACTATATTGTCGTCCACTATATTGTGGTCCACTATATTGTTGTCCACTATATTGTGGTCCACTATATTGTCGTCCACTATATTGTGGTCCACTATATTGTCGTCCACTATATTGTGGTCCACTATATTGTCGTCCACTATATTGTGGTCCACTATATTGTCATCCACTATATTGTGGTCCACTATATTGTCGTCCACTATATTGTGGTCCACTATATTGTCGTCCACTATATTGTGGTCCACTATATTGTCGTCCACTATATTGTGGTCCACTATATTGTCGTCCACTATATTGTCGTCCACTATATTGTGGTCCACTATATTGTCGTCCACTATATTGTGGTCCACTATATTGTCGTCCACTATATTGTGGTCCACTGTAATGTGGTCCACTATATTGTGGACCATCATTATTAAGCGCCTATAATGTGATAAATCAACAAAAAAATACTTCTTTACTTAAAGACCACAGAAGAATATTGCGATAACCACAACTTAAAATCTAAAATCAGTTAATTTTTTTAGAGACAACACTATCTGGCTTCACTGCAGAAAACGCCCAGAGCTTTAGGCGCTTATCCATCATGCAACACTCAGTCTAAATCGCTAGCGTCCTGGCAATCAGTTTATGGAGGCAACTATAAACTGATAATCATTCAAAAGTTTAAATAATTTGCGGGGGTATATTGTCTTGTTGACTTTTACCGCCTTGACGCCAATGCCTTAGGGGTATATTTGAGAACCAGTTGCCGAGGTTTATTCGGGTTCTGAAACTCGCAGAAAGGAACCTTTGAGGTCTAACCAGTTCCAAACAAATGGTACCACAGGACCCAGTAGCACCACAGGTGCCCTTCGAGGATTGACATGATGGCTGTTATTTGGATCTAAATCGCAGAAAAGGCGATTTAGTTCGGTATGGTGTTGCACTTTAACAGCGGCTATAATAATGTGTCTGGAGTAAAGATAGTTTTCCATAATAAGAGGTATAAACATGACACTGACAGCTAAGTTTTAAATTTGATCCTATTCTGAAACTATGCGAAATATGGACTTTCGTTGATGCATTGTTTTTACTCAGTGGTAAGATCAGCGTCAGATCAACGTGGCAAGCTAGGAGCTGTCGTAAATCTGTATTACACATCTTACAACATAATGGAGATTTAAACCCTAGCGGAGTATGAAACCTTTCAAAACACCCCTTACTATGATTAAGCCTTTTCAACCGACTTCCAAAAAAGGAGGCTATCAATTCGTCTCTTTTTATATTTGTACCTTCAAAACTCAGTCATTTCTGATCTGATTTGTATTTTTGGTTACACTAACAGATTTGGTACCATTTTAAGAAGAGATCATAATTAAAAATTAAAGGGTGTGCCCATACAACATATATGTTTTTTACGTGTATTATAACCATAATGGGCACCACTTTAAAATTAAAAAAAAAACTGCTCCCAATAAAAAAAGTAATAAAAAACTAAACTTCAAATTTAAAGGGCGTCCCCATTGGTGACTTCATATGATCTATACGACCCTATCGCTTGAACCGTTATAGCCATACACATGCAAATTGCGCAGAATGTCCATTACTATGTTGCATTTTGTTGTAATTACAAGTAGAAATACTTAAAAATAGAAATTAAAGGGGGCCCCAAAAGTTGATGTAATTTGTCCTAAATGACCCTATCTGTGGAACAGTTATCTACAAACACTTAGACATTAGAGAGAATGTATACTACCATGTCCGGTATAACAATAATTATAAATATTTAAAATTATAATAATAGTTCATTTAATCTGATGTATATGGCCAAACTTTCGAACCGTTATAGACAGACAGAGAGACAGACAGACAGACAGACAGACAGAAATTTACAAAAAATTTGGGTGAAATGTAAAACTTTAAAAAATGATAACTTTGATTTCAAACCCGCTGCAACGGTTACACTGCTAATTATTGAAAATAAGTTTAGCTGTAAACTCAGAGAGTTGGGCTTTTAACTTCGCTAACTGTAAATATGTCTTCTCTTTAACCCAAACCCTTTTAAAGCATTGGATAATTTCTCTTTTTTCCTTTTCTCTTTTTTCGTCGCACTTTCTTGTTTACATTTGCTATTGCTTTGACACAATTATTTCGTGTTCTTATTTTTGTCTCATATCTTTTCTGCTTGTACGTAAACTGCACGTGCTGTTTTCTAACACATTCCTTCGGTTGTTTTTAGTATTTCCTTTATTTTGTTACTTCTTTTTGTTTTATCCTCGAAAACAGCTGCTTTCGTATCATTTGTATTTCGTTTTCGTTTTGTGACATTTGTTTTCATACTCATATGTACAAATATTGTTTTGCTTACTATTTGTATATTTCGAACAGCACATGCGCTTTTATTTTATTTATGCCTTTCTGTGTTGTTAAAGAAATTTTAGGATTTTTTCTTTTAAGTATTTTATTGACATTTCTAGCTTTACACTTGTTCTATGTTGATAAGCTTTTAGAGGTATTTTATTGTCATTTTGCTTTTAAATTTCTTTTTAAATCTCTTTTTAGATAAATTAACAGCTGTTTTAAGGAGTGTTGTAACATTTATTGCCAATAATAGTATTTATGTTTTTTTTTTTTAATTCTTTTGTAAAGAGAAGAAATAGTTTTATTATCTTTAGTTTGTTTCTTTTTAACCGACTTCAAAAAAAGAAGGAGGTTATAAATTCGTCTGAATGTTGCTTTTTTTATGTTTGTGCCCGCAGAACTCAGTCATTTCTGAACCGATTTTCTTTATTAGAAAGGAAATGCTTACAGATTGGTCCCATTTTAAAAGAAGTTCAGAATTTTGAAAATTAAAGGGTGTCCCAATATAACATACGTGTTTTTTACGGGTATTATCAACCGTAAACGGCACCCTTTTAAAATCTTAAAAAACTGCTTATTACTATAGCTGCCAATAACAGAAATTAATAAAAAAAATAAACTTAAAAATTAAAGGGTGTCCCCATATGTGACGTCAATTTTAATATATGAACCATTGTAGACAATCACTTGAAAATTCGACAGAATGTCCAATATTTATAATCAGAAATTAAATATTTATGATTAGAAGTTAAAGGGTGTCCCAAGAGTTGACGTAATTTGATGTATATTGCAAAACTTTTGAACAGTAACAGAGAGACGGTTGAAATTTACAAAGAACCTGTATATCTAATTCCTTTATAACATCAAGTATATAATTTAAATTTGGAAACTAAAGGGTGTCCCCATAATTGATATAATTGTACCTATCTAGACCTATCTTTTGAACCGCTATATACAAACACTTGAAAATTAGAAAGAATCTCCACTACTATGTCCCGTTTAATAACATTTAGAAATAATTTTGAAAATTTTAATTATTATTAGTCGAACTGTTTATGTATTACATAGAATGAAATTTATAATCAAGCTTAAGTTCGTTTTTATTCTCTCTAAGAAAGAATTAATTAAATTACAAATTAGGTGATAAAATTAAAGAAAAATTGGGAAAATTTAATTTTTAGACACCAGCACGAGTGGAATGCACATTTTCTAGACAGCCACGTCCGTCATCAGCACTACTTGTATCTAATCTACTTAGGGTAGTGTTTTAGTTGTAAGCATCATCTATTTAACCAACCAAACCCAGATAAAGGAATACGAGAAAACTTGTATTCAATTATCAATCGTCAGTTGGTGAGAACGAAGTCTACCACCACCTTAAGTTCCCTCTTGTTGAATATTTTTATTTTAATATTTACCACCATTTAGAAATATTTAAAATTTTAAAGGGTGTCTCAATAGTTGATGTAAATTGATGCATATGGCCAAACTTTTGAACGGTTTTAGACAGACATTTGAAATTTGCAAAGAATCTGTCCTTTAAAATAAATGTTTAATTCAAAATTTTTCATTAAAGGGTGTCCCCTAGGTAATATTTTTTAACCTATATGGCCATATCTTTGGAACCGTTTCTTTTTATTACTGTGTCAGTAATAACAAGTGTAAAAAAATAAAGGGTGTCCTCATATCTGACGTAATTTGTCGTATATGGCTTTATCTGCTAAACCGTTATGGATAGACATTTGAATGTACAGAACGTACATATATTACTATGTCCGTTAGAGCAACAAGTATTAAATTATTTGATTTGAGTATTATTTCTTACAGATTACATCCCTTTAAATTTTTAGTTTAGAATTGATGCACATATATTTATTTTCTAGTCGATTTTTTTCCAGGAATTATTTTATTGCATTCATTGCATATTGCATCGAAAAGTATATCGGTTAAATGGCTTTCCCCACTTTGCTGGCAAATTTACAAATATGACTGAATTTAGCTTATGTACTTATAGCTTCTTGATATATACACCTTTGACTTTAAAAAACCTTATAAAATTAATTTAAAAAATTAAAAATAAATTGTACCAAAAAACACATGACCTAGAGTGCAAATGAGAGATTTAATGCCGAGAATGTTAGACTAAGTCCATCGTAATTCCCTTTAAATAACTAGGTCTGAAGCACTTTATTTGCGTACTGTGTACTGAGATATCGTTTAGCTACCTGATTTTTCTGACGATCCCAATGATTTCATCGATTTTGAACCATATAATCGATATGTTAGCCTATATAGGAATCTTATTCCTAGCCATCTAAGCTTGTGGCTTCATAATTCCGAACAGTGACACATAATTTTCTCCTACGGAAATCTGCTGTACCCCTAAATCATATACTGTTCTTAGAACTGCTCTTAGAACGTTGCTTGCCAACCCTAGGATTAGTTCGGTTTTTGCCATTACTAATGTAAATCAAATGGGACGCGCGACCGTTGTCCTTTCTATATTCATGTTTTATCTTATACTTAGCTTCTGTCAATAACACAGTGCAACACGGAAAAAAATAACCTTATACGGACACCACTACGTGATAAAAGACCTTCTAGAACATATGAACTTCCTAGGAATGATTCTTAACACCGTTTAGGTAGCGCTTAGGTAGCCGCAAGAGTCCAGGGCCATCAACATTACCTAAGCGCTACCTAAACGGTGTTAAGAATCATTCCTAGGAAGTTCATATGTTCTAGAAAGTTGTTTATTGAGATCTTTGGTTCATTTTTGTAGTTGATTGTTTCCTTGAATTTTGAACGGTTTGCTACATATGGACCTGAACAGGGGTAAAAAGGTAAAAAAATTGAATTTTTTAAAGTTTTTTGTGATTTTGATCTTGAAGATGAAGTTTTTTTGATTTTATATGTTAACAATTTTTGTTTTTTATGACAAGAGCTATGACTTTGCCTCAGAGAGTATATCAAAATTTCAAACGGTTTGCAAAATATGAGCTTGAGGAAATGATCATTTTTTTGCAAAAATGACACCGAGGCCCCACATCTTTGAGGGCCCATAAAAAAAAAAACCTGGAGGACTTTGGCCAAAACTGGGAGACAGGGGTCTTTTTTTTTGGTCTTTTATGACGTAGTGGTTTCCCTATATGGTTATTTTGCCATGACTTGAAAAATTACAAAGTGTGTAATAGAACGAAGTGGCATACGAGAAAATGTATCTAATATGTAAAACTTGATAATAAATAAAAGGTGTTTTTTATAAAGGTATAGAACTTTAAGTTGCAATAAAACAACGATGGATTATTCGATTGACATGAATTTTATTTATCCGAAAGATAATCTTGTGGCATTACATTTATATATGATTACTGGCATATGACGGCTCGGCTGGCGCGGATTTAGTCCAATCTGGACGTTCAATTTTCGATGACTTTTTCCAGCATTTGTGGCCGTATACCGGCAATAACACGGCGAATGTTGTCTTCCAAATGGTCAAGCATTTGTGGCTTATCCGCATAGACCAACGACTTTACATAGCCCCACAGAAAGTAGTCTAGCGGTGTTAAATCACAAGATCTTGGAAACCAATTCACAGGTCCAAAACGTGAAATTAGGCGGTCACCAAACGTGTCTTTCAATAAATCTATTGTGGCAAGAGCTTTGTGACATGTTGCGCCGTCTTGTTGAAACCACATCTCCTGAACATCATGGTTATTCAATTCAGGAATGAAAAAGTTAGTAATCATGGCTCTATACCGATCACCATTGACTGTAACGTTCTGGCCACCATCGTTTTTGAAAAAGTACGGACCAATGATTTCACCAGCCCATAAATCGCACCAAACAGTCAGTTTTTCTGGATGTAACGGTGTTTCGACATACACTTGAGGATTACCTTCACTCCAAATGCGGCAGTTTTGTTTGTTAACGTAGCCATTGAACCAGAAGTGCACTTCATCGCTAAACAAAATTTGCTTCTGAAAATCGGAAACAACGGTAATCTCGTTTTGGGCCCAAATTTCACTATTTTCAAGCGTTGTACAGGCGTGAGTCTATTCATGATGAATTCACAAACCAAACTGAGAATAAATCACTTGACAGCTGTTAAATCGGTCGCCATTATGAAAAGTTATGGCAATTTAAAGTTCTATACCTCTATAAAAAACACCCTTTATAACAAAACTATAAAACCAAGCCATATGATTCCTCAAGGATCAAAACTAGTAACATTTGTATATATAGTATATGCAAAGGACACTCTCAACACTCAAAATCAGTGTGCCACCTATGAATATTCTAATGGCAAAGCAATAGTAGTGATAAACAAAAACAGTTGAAAACGCAACAGGTGATTAATATGAGGTGAGTACTGTGTGTGGTGGAGAACAATATAGGGACCCCATATCGATCATAAAGGTATGAGGGCTCATGGTAGGGAAAGGGCGACTTAAGTGGACATCTTTCTCAATATATTCAAGTCATGGCGAAGGGTGGTTCTAACATGGTGAGAAAGAGTACTGAACACATAGCTGGTCATATGATGCGAAGGACAGCCACGATTAAATAATTCTATGAACACTACTACAAATTGACAAAAATAAATGGGAACTTGAAGATAGGCAGTAAGATATTCACTCCAGCCACCCTTTCCCTACCATGATCCCTCATATCCTTATGATCGAGACCTGGAGACGCCGCGGAGAATTATTGAGTAACAAGCCATGTGTTGTAGACTTTTTCTCACGGTGTGTTAATCACCCTTCGCGATGACTCAACAGACCGTCACAATAAAAGAATTCTATGAATACTACTACGCAATGCTATCTTAGATACGTAGCGCCATAACTGCGCTGTAATTCTTTTCCCATTACAAAAGACTTCAATACATGAAAAATCGAAATTGAATTAGAATTTGACATAGAAATCAAAACAATAAAAATGTTAAAAGCTTTAGAAACAACCACAGATATCTGTAGTTACTAGATGATAAGTCGAATCTGTTATGGGCCAGCGGATATGACTGCATCTCAAGCATTTTTTGCCTTAACCGAAATCACTTTAACATCTTGAGTTTTTAATATATCAGGAAGCAACTGTAAACATTCGTATAATTTTGATGCCATTGAATTTTTTTCTAAGTTTGAAGCTGAACTGATTGCCATGGTTAAAGAATCGAATTGTGAGTTGGACCTTGTAATCTTAGTTTAAGGCACCATCCGCTTGCCAGGGATGGCGCTATGTGGTCTCAAAATTGGGAACCTCGCACCTGGAAATTCTTTTAAATGCATACATTTAAAGCGTCGACTAAATTCGTCGTGATTATTTTACAACAGCGCCATCTATTGCGCAACCGTGTTTAAATATACCATTTTCAAATCATTTTGTGATTATTTTAAAACAGTGCCATCTGTTGCGCAACGGTTTTTTCCTGCAATCATTTAGATAACATCTAAATTCAGCTCATTAGGAAATATTTGCCCCAATACAAAATTGTATATTAAAAATTCTTTAACCGAATGAGAATTCAGTCCTTGAAATCAAACGTAATAAATAAAAACTTTTTAAAAATACACAAACTTGACAATATAGTTTCGATTCTAATATTAAAGGGTAGTAAAAGCCTCTTCTCAGTTTGGCCAAACTGGTCATCAATTTTTATTTATGGGCCTCGATAGATTCGAAAATTAGTGGGCCCTTGAAAAAAGGTGTCATCATTTTTGTTTTCCGAGGTATCGTTTAATAAATTCGATTGTGGAGTTGTATCAAGGTATTGCAGGCATTTATTATTCATTAATTCTGTAATTCATTACTCTTGTCACTGTATTGAACAACGACACGAGACTTTAAGCATTTAAAACTATTTTTTTATCAGAATTACATTTGCCGTTATTTCATACCTCTAAAGCAATAACATTTAATTACTTCTCTAAAGCATTTGTTTTCCTTAAAATTTCCATTGTTGTGATCCTTTAATCCTTTTCTTGTCACGCCCTTTAATGCCGCATAATTTAGCTTGAAAATTTAATTGTGGTTTTTTTATGTTTTATCTAAATGTTATTATTGTTGTTGTTGTTGCTGTTAGTGTTTTGTATCATTAATTAACATCATCCTGTTGGCAAATGATAGTTGTATATCTAATGGGTTCCTGTGTGAATACAGGAATTTGTATTAACTATTGTTATGACTGTGATTGTGTGTATTTATGTGGTTGATTTAACGTTTCCACTTACAGCTGTAACATTGTGTATGTGTGTGTGTGTGTGTATGTGGGTTTGTTTGTTCATTTCAGTGTGTGGCTATTTGTATGGCTGTGTGCGTGTGTATCCGCTCTGTTTTTGTTTTACCATAGACCACATACAGATTTATGTCACCACATTCTTATCAGTTAATGTTTGGAAAATTTATTTTCCAGATAAGCTTAAATGCATATAATTTTATTGATTTAAAATTTAGAAATAATTAAATAAAAGCAATTGTTTGTCAAAATGGTAAGAGAAAATGAATTAAGTGAAAATATTTAAAAGAAATAGTGAATTAAAGGTGTTAATAGGCAAAATTAATAAAACATAAAATTGAAATATTTTGAAATAAAGTAGTTGAAATTTTGGCTTTATGAAGCAAAATGTTTGGCAGAAACAAATAAACAAAAGATTCTAAGTGATATCCCCACTACATTAAAATAAAAATAAAATAAAAATACATAAAACAAGAGGGAAATTTTAAGCAGCGGTAGACATCGTTCTAACCAAGTGACGATAGATAATTGAATAAAATTTCTCGTATTGTATTATCTGAGTTTGGTTTGCTAAATAGAATACATATTTACAACTCAACACTCAACAAAGTAGATAAATAAGAAGAATGCTGAAGAAGGGATGTAGCATTGCATTACATACACCAACAGAACGAATAAAATAAAATTTGCGAAAAATATTCTTTAAATCCAATTGAGACGTCAGAGAGAGAAAAAATATAATTTAATCCTGCCTTAACAATTCATTCGTATTTTTTTTTCTATTTTGAAACAAAAATTGCTTTCACTTAAAACCTACAAATATTAATCATAAACATAATCGTCATTTGAAAATCGAACTATAACTTAAAAAAATAGGTCTCTGGTTTTGCTTTGTTGTATGGATATAACGCGTGATCCATTTCGAGGTTCCCTACTTTTTTAAAGAAAACAAAAAACACACACAGAAAATGCAAATTTACTGAAGAATGTTTATTATCATTTGAAAGAACATTCTTTGGCATTTATTTTTTTAAGATTATGTCCATCAAATGATGGCCGTTGCTACGTCGCAGTTGATCCATCCGTTGAGTTCAATTTTCGATGACTCGTTCGAGCATTTCGACTGGTAACTGGCGAATGCCACGCGTGCTGTTTTTTCCAAGACCTGAATCTAAGCGGGTATGCCCGAATAAACTTTAGACTTTACATATGCCCACAGAAAAAAACCTAACGGTGTGATATCAAACGATCTTGGTGGCCAATCGACCGGCCCAAAACGTGTAATTATGTGCTCACCGAAAGGTTCTCTCAATAAATCCATTGATTGATGCGATGTGTGGGAAGTGACGCCGCACAGTGGTCAATTTCGCGAGATAGCGGTCAAAACTCTATAACTTTTGACCGGATTGGTATTTTTTTACGCGATTTTTTTTGTTCAATAGGAGGGACTTTAAGCTTCAATTTGCGTGTTCAAACGTAAAAATCGACTGATAGGAACGTAAGTAATGTGGAGTTAAAAATGCATTTTAATTTTTTGTTGAGTTTCCATGTAAAAGTTGAATATTTTGACATTTTAAATAGGTATTTTTTTTATAATTTCTTATTTTCTTCAATCGTATTTTGCAACCAATACTTATTTATTATTCTTAAACTTAATTTGTGTCAGAAAATGCCAACATTTGGCCCCTGACATTTATTTAGTCTCAATATTCACAGGGGCCAAAGGTTGTTTTTTTTGGAAGAAAGCTAACTCTTGTGTGGATTAAACTGAAAAATAATACTGAAATTCCCAACAATATCAATACCATTTGGATATATTATATACAGAACACAACATCGATAAAATTTTAAGTAAACTTTTACTATTGATTTAAAGTGCACATATATTTTATTTAAATGTATTAATAAAAATTTTATAATTAAGTTTTTATGCTCTAGGTCTTTTTATAAAAATATTTCAATTTACTTTTATTTTTATATTCGATATTTCGCTACACCATTGGGTAGCATCATCAGGAAATGGAAAAAGTTTTATAATATTTTTTTTTTTTTTTAATAATTGTGTATTAATAAAAATTTATACTAAAATTAGAAACAAATTATAATCTTTAAACTAGTATTAATTAAACAATATTAGTAAAAATTTCTTCCAAATAGCTTTGATTTTCATTTTGCAGTAGTTGTTTAGCTTCTTTATCTAACTCCAATGAGGTTGATTTCCATTTTTGTCGAATACTGGACATATATGGGTCTGATGTGCACAACAAAATATTAATTAGATCTTCATTAGTACAATATCTGGAAATTTTTCTTGTATTGTGCTCGCGAAAGAATCTGTAGTCTTTGTTCCTTTTTTCTTGCGCTTCTTCTGAGAGATCTCCAATTGGAAGCATATTGTTCTGAATTATTTGTTCCCCATGGAACAAAATTTTGTGAACTGTGGTTGGCATATGTCTCCAAGAATATTTTTGGTTATAAAGTGTTGCTGTCTCATTAGCATACTGACCAAATTTTTTTGCATCTATCTTTTTGCTACATGCTATAACTTCTAATATGATTTGGAATCGTCGTATTAAATCATAATCTACTCCAGTTATAGAAGCTGCAGTTTCTGGATCGGAAAAAAATCTCCTTGCTGTGTTTCCATCATTAGAATTTCCTTCTCCTTGCTTTGGCTGGTCAATTATAAGGCCTATCTCACGGTATTTTTCTTGAATATCTTTTTTTTTTGCTTTCTTTTTTCCAAATTTTCTTTGTTGTTTCTCACTGTTTCGCCTAACGGGCCAAATTCCAAATCGTATCCCAATTTAAGAATATGCTCCATAAAACGAATTCTAGCATGAAGAGGTGACATTCCAAATTCATATGCTTCATTAAAACTATCGTCTTGTGTTGGTGGTTGGCTCAATTGACTTGTTGTTTTTTGGCATATGGTGCAGCTTGACGAAGACTTTGTTTCGGTTAAAGCTTGTGCAACTTTTCCATCGATCATTGTAAGTGACATTTTAAAGTTAACTTCGATGCATTGGTCATTAAATTCAAATATCACTGGTTGAAGTTCTTTAATTTCATCTCTTATTTTGCCAACTTCTTCAGTTATGACATCTTTAGTTTCTTTTTTGTAAGCAAACTTTATTGGTCTACAAAATTTTGTTGACGAGGGAATTTCATTCTTCCATACATCTATCTCTGCAGCTCTACTAGTTGACGGCTCTGAACCAATATAAGTTTTTGTTAAACGTAATGGAACGAAAGAAATCATGAATAAATTGGCATCTGATGAATTTTCCGCATTACATTGTTTGTATTGTTTCTGGCCAGAGGACCCATCACATCCCCATTTAGAAATTAAAGTCATGCTGCAATTTTTAAACTTCTTTAAATAATCAGCATCAAATGTCTTTAGTAATCGTTCTGCAGTGTGTTCAAGAAGATCCTGCAATTTTATTTCTGCTGAACTTGAAGTTACACTAATAGCAGTTGGTGAAGGTAAGCAATCTTTTTTGGCAGAAACTATATCTCGATATGATGGAAAAATTCCACAATTTTTTTCATTGGTTCGCTTCCGCAATTCTGTATATTGGTTTTTAGTCATTTTCAAATCCAAAAATAGTGCAAATGCTTCTTCTGGAGTAAATTTATTTTCTTCAGTTGGTGTCGGCATACTTTCTAAAATCCTTTTTGTGCGTCTGGGGCTTGCTTCCACTATTTTTTCAATGATAGCAATTTTACTCATTTTAGTTTTCGATGGTTGAATTTGATGCAGAAATGAATCCTTTATGATGCTACAAGAAACTTCTTCATTGATATGTTTAAGCTTGCGTCTTCGTGATCTTTCACTACAATTATCAATTGGCTTTGCTGGTCGACCACCTTTTCCAGTTTCCGTGGTAGTTACTGATGGCTTTTTAAAAATAAGTTTATTTCTTAGCCATTCTTGGTTGCGTGAGTAAAACAATTTCTTGTTTCTGGAACATTGATTGTACCGTTTTCTTAAAGTATTTAAAAAGTTTTTTATTTTTAAGTTATGAATTTTAATTTCTTGTTTGTCGCATATTTTGAAGAATGGATTATTCATTATATGTAAAATAATGTCGTTTTCATCTTTCCGTTCAAAATATATATCAGATAGAACACTATAACTGAATTTAGCCATTGTTTAAACAATAATGAAGAAAAAAAAATGAATGCATGGATTAATATACTATTGCTCGAAGTTTCAACATGATCTTTTTTACCTCTTTGAAACATAATATAACAGGTACTTGGTTTTACCAGTTATTTCCATTGGTTTTATATTTATTTGTAATTTTCAGGTATTTAAGTTGTGTAATATTAGATGGCAATAAAATCATTTTTTACCTTTTCCAAATGAATTGCTAGATACCACATAAATTTAGAGTTAACAGGTACTGGCAATAATATAACAGGTAGTTGGTTTTACCAGTTATTTCCATTAGTTATAAATTTATTTGCAATTTTCAGGTATTTAAGTTGTGTAATATTAGATGGCAATAAAATCATTTTTTACCTTTTCGAAATAAATTGCCAGATACCACATAATTTGAGAGTTCTATTGTCATTTTTGTCAAAATTTTGATACACCCTTCTATGTGGACTAGGTCCAAATATGGGCCAACTTCTCTTAATTTCAATAGAATTATTTTTTGGGCCAATAGGAACTCTTGTACATAATTTCATCAAAATATATGCATAATAGCCACTTTCACATACAAATAACTTCTCAAAAAATATGACGTGCATTTGTACCGAATATCTTACCTTGGGTCAGAAAAATTGCTGTAGCTCAAAAAGTGCAGTCCCGATGCATGGATATGTATATATAGGAATGTAGGGGAGAGTTGGGACTACAAAATAGTAAATTTGTGTTTTGACTCAGCTTGACTCACAGGAGTTGTGCTCTATGAAGTAGGAAATTTTCGAGAAATTTGACCTTTTTTAAAAAAAATATTTAAATTGTTCTGAAAACAGTAGAGCTTCAATTTTTTTTACCAGTAATAGGAATAAGTTAAGTTACAACACAAAATTTATTTCGTCCAAAAATCTTGAAAAACAAAAAAGTTATGATCATTTAAACTTTAAAAATTAACTAAAAATATCATAAATTTACTAAATTCTGAAAAAGCCCATTTTGGACCACCCTGTTCTCAGTGAAATAGTTGAAATAGAGTTCTAATTTTTTGGCTCCCGAGGTTTACTACTGTTTACTTTCATATGAGTATAATAACTTTAAAATCGGAGAACAAAAACCAAAAGGAGTTTTGGCCGCTATCTCAAAATATTGACCACAGTGCGCCGTCTTGCTGAAACCAAATGTCACCGAGATCACGAGCTTCAATTTTATGCATCAAATAGTCGGTTATCATGGCACGATAACGGTCGCCATTGGCGGTTACGTTCGCAACGGCATCATTTTTAAAGAAATGTGAACCGATGATTCCACCCGCCCACAAACCACACCAAACCGTGGTTATTTCTAGATGAAGTGGCAGCTCTTGAATCTCTTCAGGTTGCTCTTCGTCCCAAATGCGGCAATTTTGTTTGTTTACATACCCATTGAGCCAGAAATTGGCCTCATCGCTAAACAAAATTTGCCTCGAAAACGTCGGATCTTCTTGGAATTTTTCAAGATCCCATAGAGCGAAGCGATGTCGCTTGGGAAGGTCGATCGGCTTCAGTTAATGCACAAGCTGTATTTTGTATGCTTTCAATTTAAGATCAGGCGTAAAATCTACCAAGTCGTTTCATACGTCAGTCCGAATTGCTGCGAACGGCGCCGTATCGACTCTCCGTCTTCGTGTACACTCTCAGCTACGGCTGCTATATTTTCTTCACAGCGTGGTGGACATGGTCTATTCCGTCGAATATTATCCAATAATGAATGCTGGTTCTCAAACTGGGTGATGGTGTTGCGAATAGTATGGTCAGTAGGCCAGGCCGATTAGGTTGACCATAAGTTGAGCGAAGTGCACGAAACACATTCCTCACAGACCGTGAATTATCGTAATAAAGTTGAACGATTTGTAAATGTTGTTCAGGCGTAAGTCTAATACTAAACAAAAATAACATGACAGCATGACATGACTCACACGTGATCTGTCAAAAAAAGGCTATTGAAAAAAGTATCTCCACTTGAATTACATATTATTAAAGCAAACAGGGGTTCTGTGGTTTTGCTCATGTACAAAACCTTAAAAAAATTCCAAACTTTATATTTTTTCATGAAATGTTTGAGCAGCATTTGCGAAATGATCATAAGTACTGTCATGGCGTTGAGTTCTTGTAAACTTTGTAAACTTGGAGCTTCCATTAACGAATTGGAGAAGCACTACACCTATAGAAAGGATATTAAATTAATGAGAATTTGTTTGCTAAAGCCTAGAGAATGATTGTATATTAAAAATAAAAAAAACAACTTGTATTATTTTTATAATTTTTTATAAGCTTTAAGACGCCATTTCCAGTTAAACTTTTACTTCTAAAAGTTTATTTTTTTTTATTTTTATATGTCAGCATTTCTTTTCCTTCAAGACTAATAAAACGCATTATTATTTTTTCTCATTTCAAAAATATAAAACTTTGATCTTAAATGCTATAAATCAAAAACAATAGCAAATCGATTATTTATTTTTACAAGTTCTTTGTATAATAATGAACCTCAAACCTAAAATCGTACCAAGAGATAGTTAAAAATAAATTTGGCATAAAATAAAAAAAGATTATTTTTACATCAGAAAAAGTCCTGGTAGAAATGGAAATATTGAAAAGTAGTAAACATTAAAAATTTTTCGAGGTACTTTTTTCAATAGCCATTCTTTAACAGATCACATGTGAGTCGTGTCATGCTGTCATGTTATTTTTGTTTAGTATTGTTTAGCATTTCATATTAGAAAAACTTACGCCAGAACCGCTTCGCTCTATGGGCTCTTAAAAAGTTCTAAGAAGATCCGAATCTTTCAAGGCAAATTTTGTTTAGCGATGAGGCTCATTTCTGGCTCTATGGGTATGTAAACCTACAAAATTGCCGCATTTGGACGAAGAGCAACCTAAAGAGATTCGAGTGCTGCCACTTTATCCAGAAAACAACAACGGTTGGGTGTGGTTTGTGGGCAGGTGGGATCATCGGTCCATATTTCTTTAAAAATTATGCCGGTGCGACCGTAACCGTCAATGGCATACGTTATCATGCCATGATAACCGACTATTTGATGCCTAAAATTGAAGCTCGTGATCTCAGCGACATTTGGTATTAGTAAGACGGCGCCACTTCCCACACGTCGCATCAATCAATAATATAATATCACACCGTTAGCCTTTTTTCTATGGGGATATGTAAAGTCTAAAGTTTATGCGGACAAACCCGCTTCGATTCAGGACTTGGAGGAAAACATCACGCGCGTCATTTGCTAGTTACCAGTCGAAATTCTCGAACGAGTCATCGAAACTTGGACTCAACGGATGGACTATCTGCGATGTGGTAACGCCAACATTTAATAGACATAATCTTCAAAAAATAAATGCCAAAGAATGTTCTATCAAATGATAATAAACATTCTCCCTTAAATTTGAATTTTTTTTTTTTTGTTAAGTATGGAACCTAGAAATAGATCCCCCTTTAATTAATTTATATAAAAAAACCGATCCTTGGATAAAATTCTAAAACTCTAAAAATTACTTTAAGCTCTCTAAAAATTGTTAAAAATAATTTGATAATGTTCATGTCTGAACAATGATGATTTTCCATTCTTGGCTCATGGTTGAGTGATGCCAAAGCTAGTAGAAGCTTTTGACGTCTATCATCAATTGCCGCTTATTGATCGTCCTTGGCTTTACATATTTTTTATCATAGTAAACCAGTCGAACCTTTGGAATTAACTAAATCGTATTTTTCGGATAATAATTATTTTGCGCCATATCGTTGGCCGAATTTGATTAGCTTTTTAACATTTCTTTGCGCCATATCGTTGGCATTAGTTTTAAATTGTAATTATTCAAGATCGTTTTTTGATTGCTTTGATATCGTTTTCGATCGCGTCGTTCTACGTTGTAGTTTTTAAAACCTAAAGTAAATTGTAATCTTTTTTTGGCATTTTTACTTGCCTTATTGTGGATTTAATAAATCAAAGCAAAGTTAATTTGTAACTTCTCCTTATTATATTTTGATTGAAAAAACTAAAAGTTGTGTTTCTTTTTAATGCCAAGTGATAGTGCTTGTGGTTCCTCTTCGGTGAAGACAGCTGTTTAGAAGCCATCAACATCACCCCACATTTTTAGATAACAATGTAATTCGCAAAGTAAAAATACAAATCATATACAAATTTCATTCAATTGGCTATTTGGCAGTAATTCATATTTTGTCTTTATTTTAAGACAACGCCATCTGTGGCGCAACCCTGTTTAATATATCCCACTTTCAATAATAAGAGATGCCTTAAGGTATGCAGTACCTATAAATCGGTAAAAAAAAATGGACGTACTTTCACTGTTTTTCTCCACTTTCTCTTGGAAATAAGACATTTTTACGAAATATATTGAAATCAATATATATTGGATTCAGGATACTACGGTACCTCCTCACAAAATTTTGTTAAAATCTATCCAATAGTTTTTAGGTGATACGAACACAGACAGAAAGACAGACAGACAAGAAATGAGTTTCTGCTTTAATTTATGTACAGACTAGCTGTGCCCGCCGCGTCCTGAAAATATTTTGCTTTGAAAGCATTCCACACCAATTGAAAGCCTCCTACTTTTATAATGCTGCAGTTACGTCCCTGGATAAAATTCCAAAATTTATAAAAAATTCTAAAAATTAATGCAAACCTCTGTAAGAGGAGTTTAAAATATTTTAATAACAAAGAAATTCGACAAAGTCAAGATCAAATACAAATTTTATTCAACTGGCGCCATCTGTTGCGCAATAGTTGAAAAAGATCCTAGTTAAAAATATCCTAGTTTTAAACCGAAAATTTCAAAAATAAAAAGCTGTTTTGAAAATATACTCGTGTTGATGGTATAATCGTGTTGAAAGTAATCCAGTTTAAAGCCAAAAGTTTCAGTATCTTTAAACCGGAAATTGCTATTTTCACTGCTTTTTCTCAACTTTCTCTTGGAAATAACATATTTTTCAGGAAAAAAGGACCCTATATTGGGATCAGGATACTAAGGTACCCCTTCACAAAAGTTTGTTAAAATCCAGCGGCTAGTTTTTACGTGATGAGAACACAAATGAAAATCAGACAGACAGACAGGCAGGCGGAAATGAGTTACGGTTTTATTATATATATAGCTTAGATAAAAGTCGGTCTTAAATTGAAGCTCACTTATTGTTTTAAAAATCCATTTCAGAAATACAAACTTATGCTTAAATAGCTCCTTAACAAAATATACTTGAAATATTGAAGGCATTTTAGTAATTACCTAAAAGTATGCTTTATATAAATTATTAAAATTCCTACCAACTGTGAAAGCCTTAATATTAAATTATTCGTAAACTTAAAAACTTTGTCTATTAAAAAATGAAAACATAAATTTTCTATGGGGGATTATAAATCAAAGTAAGTTTCACTTTCACACATACACACACTCCCACACACGCACGCATACTGATACATACTCTCAAATACACGTTTTCAGCTAATTTATAATCAATATACCGTCATCTTTAAAAAGTACTTTAAAATGATAATATACGAATATTAGCTCACCGGAACAAACAGAGCTGGAGGAAAACAAAAGAAAAATAATAAAAAATAAAATAAAAATACTTGGAAAAAAATCCACTTATAGAAGCAGCAGCTGAAAGAATTCTTCCAGGAAACCTATCCATACGTGTCTATGCTTTATTATTGCATGTTAAGCAACAAAACCGCACAACCAAAGCATGAAAATAACAAAAACAATATCAAGAAGTAGAGTAAGAAAAAAAGCAAAAAAGAAAAGAAAAATACACCATAGTATTCACACAAAAGAAAAGTATGGCTTTGTTGCTCTCTCTGCTTTTTCTTTATTTTCAAGAACTCCACGTTAAGGCCTGCGGTAAGAGATGCTTTGGTTCTATAAATGTTTGTGTATTTCGGGTGCATGGGTTCGAGTAAGTGTGTGTATATGTGTGTTTAAAGAAAATTTTTACTGCATACTTTACGCGGTTAAGGTAACGGTGTGAAGCATACGGTTTATGACAGCAGCGCCAAAGGCGACTTTAGAAGTGAGTATAAGAGTTTTAATGTTTGACATCTTTGATGTTATTGTTGTTGTTGTTGGTGTCATGAGGCATACATTTACTCTTGCATAGACAAAAAAGGCGGACATACATCTACTCTGGCTACATTAGAAGAGTGAAGAATAAATTGAAATTGAAATAAAAAAATTATGAGTTGAAAATAAAATAAAACTAAAATCCGTAGTGTTAAAGGCGAAAAATAAATAAATCAACGAACGAACGAGAGAAATTTTACTTTTGTTGCTTTCCAAGAAGTTTGTTTTAAATAAGGAAACTTACTTATGCAATGAATTAAGAGAAATGTTTCTCAGTCGTAGTTTAAGAAGACCAACTTACTGATTTTAATATCAATTAAATAAATAAGATAATTTTACTTCCCTTGATTTGTATGGCTTCACAATATAAATAAGGAATTTATGATTTGGCATTGCAATCTAGGATTTTGAGATTTCTAAATTAGTTGTTATAATAGAGGTTAGTATTAATAACCTGTGCTAGTGTTTCCCTAGGGGGAAGAGAGTTAAAACCTATTGCTATATAAAGCATTCCATACCAATCTTAATTATATAGTGCTTCAATTAGATTTTATTTATTTACTTTATATAAAGGTACCCATCCCTGGATAAAATTGTAAAATTTATAAAAAATTCTAAAAATTATTTTAAAGCTCTGTAAAAGATGTTATTAAAATATTTTAATAACATTGTAAATCCACAAGGTGAAAATACAAATCAAATACAAATTTTGTTCAATTGGCGCCTAATGTTAGGCAATAGTCCCAGTTTTAAACCAAAAATTTCAGTAATTTAAAATCGCAAATTGCGTTTTTCACTGCTTTTTTATTTTGGAAATGAAATATGTTTGCGGAAAAAAAGCATTCTATATTGCATTCAGGATGCTATGGTACGTTCTCACAAAATTTTGGTAAAATCCAGACAGACGGAAATGAGTTACCTTTTTAACCGACTTCAAAAAAGAAGGAGGTTATCAATTCGTCTGAATGTTGCTTCTTTATGTATGTAATGGCAGAACTCATCCATTTCTGAACCGATTTTAAAATTTTTTTTCTTTATTTGAAAGGTTATGTTTTCAGGTTGGTCCGGTTTTAAAAACAGTTCATTATATTAAAAATTAAAAAGTGTCCCAATACAACATACATGTTTTTTACGTATATTAAGAACCGTAAAGGGCACCAAATTAAAATTTTAAAAAGTTGGTTGTCGCTATAGCTCCCAATAGCAGAAATTAATAAAAAAAAAATAAATTTAAAATTTAAAGGGTGTCCCCATAGGTGCCGTAATTTGACCTATATATGCCTATCTTTTGAACCGTTATAGCCAAAACCTTGAAAATTTTACAGAATGTCGATTACTATGACCGTTATAATAAAATGTATAAATATTCAAAATTTTAATTAAAGGGTGCTCCAATAGTTCATTTAATTTGATGTATATGGGCATACTTTTCAACAGTTGTACACAGACCACTGAAATTTACAAAGAGCCTGTATTGCTAAGTCGGCTATAACAAAAAGTATAAAAATTGATTTTGGAAATAAAAGGGTGTCCCAATAGTTAATGTAATTCTATGTATGTCGCTAAACTTTTTAACTGTTATAGACAGACAGCTGAAATTTTCAAGGAACCTGTATTCCAAAGTCCACTATAGCAAATAAGCAATTTGAATTTATAAATTAAAGGGTGTCCCCATAAATTATGTAATTTGATCTATATGGCCCTATCCTTGGACCGTTAAACCCAAACACTTGAAAATTAGGCAGAATGTCCACTGCTTTCTCTGGTATAATAAAAAGTATAAATGTTTGGAATTATAATGTAAAGGGTGTCCCAATAGTTCATGTAATTTGATATATATGGTTAAACTTTTTAACCGTTATAGACAGACAGTTGAAATTTACAAAGAATCTTTGTGACCACGTCCTTTATAATAACAGGTCTTTAATTTAAAATTGTAAATTAAAGGGTGTCCCAATATGAGATGTTATTTGATCTATGTAACCCTATCTTTGAAACCGTTATACACAGAGGCTTGAATTGTGTCCCCATAAAAGACGGATGCTGGTGAAAATAGCTTAACTTTTGAACAGTATTAGTGAGAGGCTTGACATTCACATAGTCTTTACTTCTTTTCCTTCTAATTTTGGCGCATATTTTATTTGGTTTAAATCTAATTCTTACAGATTACCTTTTACATTTTTAGTTTAGAATTGGTGCCCTTCTATCTGTTTTGAAGTCGGTTTTTTTCTGCAAGAATTATTTATTTATTAATTATTAGACCCCCTTGTTTTGGGGACTTTTTTTTTATAATAAGGTCGATCATCTCCCGAAATCAGTTGGACCACTTTAAGAAACCCCATAAGTGTTTGTATGGGGAAGAGGCGTGGAAATGTCGTAAACACTCCATTTTCTATTTTTTTCTTAATGATGGCTAACACTTCAGTGCAAAATTTGCTTCACATAGCACCACGTTTACTATTTTTGTCCAAAAATACACTACGTCGTTACATTGTGCATCGTAAGTCTTCATTATGGGTACCACTTGTGTATCTAAATAATGCTGGTCACTTCCCCCAGAAGCTGACCAGCGAACCACTACGCATTTAGGGTCATATGAAAGCTCATTAGCAATGCGAAAAATATATTGAAATACTATGCTTGAAAAAGGCTGTTTCGAAAAACATCATACATAGGCCCTATTAGAGGACGATCAGTTTATTTAATACGAATAATTTTTTTTAAGTTATTTAAAATATTTATTTAGTCTCTGATGTTTATGTTTATAAAATTATCTCTTATGTTTATAAAATTATTTTCAAAATATTACTTCCAGTTTGTGTTTGGGTCCAAATGGGTTAAGTTTGCCTAAAAGCACCTACAGATCATAGAAAAATCTTAAATTGTCGAAGTTCCTTTGATGTCTTCATTTTCCAAACTTTAGCCAATTTCGTGAGCTAAAATTAATTTGAATGAAATAAATAAAACATGTATACAAAAATTTAAAAAATAGATTAAAACCAATATACGAGTACTTATATGTATGTATGCAAAATTTTAAACAAAATTCATTAGTTGGTCTTCTTGTTCCGCCAGCATAAATTTCATCAGCCTGGTTTGTTAACACCACTCGCTTTAAAGTTTCTTTTGAGCTTTGTTAAATTATAAGTGCCTTTGCATGGTGTAGTTATTTAACATGTTAAATACTATATGTACATATATACAAATGTATGTATGTGTATAGCAATGATTATGTATGCATGTGTATGCAAAGTTTTATGTTTTGTGAATATTTTAGGCCTAAAGGCAGACGTCTTTTGTTAATACATAAATTAAATACTTAAAGCAAGTGTCAAACTCATATTTACAAAAGGTTTATTTAAACACACTCAAACACACACACCAGCAAACATTTGGGTATGTCAACAGAGATATACAGACGTTGTATATGTATTATTTAAAATACATAAATATTAAAATATAAAACTCACACCTTAACCTTAAATCACACAAGCGAGGGTGATACCGAAATGATGGGACCAAGTAAGGAAAATGCCAAAATAGACTTAGATCGATTCTTATTTTACTGGCAGTTGTTGCAATAAATTTTTGTAGCAATATTTTCTAGAGTTTTCAAAGTGAAAATAAAAATAAAAATAAGTTGACTGAATAGTAGGAGATAAATTTCGACCTTAGAACTGCAGGCTATAAAGTTTGTCTTTCTTGCATATTGCACTTTGTTGCATATAGGATTGTTCAAACAAACATTTAGGGGTTCATTTCTCATCCCCGCAACACCAGAGAATCCTTCAAATTATTGTCTCATGCTGTAATTAAGTTGTTTTCAACTACTTATATTACATGTAGCACCATTTGTTGAAACCACTTGCTCTTTGTATCAGTTTCAGCCATTTTGCGCAAATGATTTAGAATTACTCGATATCAATTCAATTTTTTTTTTTTTTTTGTTCAAAATGGCACTATTCCAGGCACTGCTTGACATGCCCAATTTTCAAAGAAGTGGTGTCCAATAAAGTCCCTTGCCAAAACAGAATGTTACAGTCTTACGGGTTTGAATGTGTTTCGAGCTGCTTTAAATGCACTGACGAATGTTGCGGATTTTGTGCTTCAACCAGTAGCACATTTAGATGTGTGGATAGACCACCAATTAGTTGCATCGCCAGGCATCAGCATAAAAACAAGAACTGTGTTCGCATCACGTAAAAATTTCTGGTTGGATTTTAAAACTTTTTCTGACGGGGTACCTTAGTATCCAGATTCAAAATTTGCTTTCCGCATAAATATCTTATTTCCAAGAGAAACCGAAGAAAGTACAGAGAAAGTACGCAATTTTAATTTAATTAAAAGTACTGCATACTTTAGGCCATCTATTATTTTTGAAAGCGGAATATTTTAAACACGCAGCAGATGGCGCTAATTTAAAATAATGACAAAATATGAATTGAAAGCAGGATATTCTAAACATGATTGCGCAACAGATGGCGCTGTTTTAAAAAATTACATAATTTGATTTCCAACTGCCAAATAGCCCATAGAATAAAATTTGTATTTAATTTGTATTTAATTTTGTGAAATGACATTATTATTAAGATATTTTAAACACCCTGTAGAGAGCTTTACAATAATTTTTAGGATTTTTGAATTTTATATAAATTTTGGAATTTTATCCAGGGATGGGTATCTTTATATAAAGTAAATACGTATACTTGAAGCACTAGAAAAGTAAGAGTCTTAAAATTTGGTGTGGATTACTTAAAAAGGAAAATCAAACAAAATATTGTCAGGACGCACACAATGTGTGTGGGCACAGATAGTTTAAAATAAACTATAAAGATTCTTATGAAATTTTCAATTCATATCCTCGATATATAATTGATGTTACACGGTGCCTGTTGTGTTTGCAAGCATTTCTTAAATCCCCCATGTCATCCAAATAAACCATGTGGCTTCAAGAGGTCTTAATCCCTATTCTAAGAAGTCCTGGTTGTTTACACACAATTTGAGCTACATTCTCAGGCTCGTTCAGGCACATTGTCATCACACTTATCATCCATAACGATATTAATCTAAGCCAGATAATGCTTGAGCTGTTATTAACGCAGTTATCCAGCTTATTATATCCAAGCAATTTTCTCGCCTTCGTGTGGAGATCCAATTGTCTCAGGCGATCCTATTGCCTCAGGTGAGCCTTTAAAGATCTCTTGGGATAAATTCGTGTTTCATAAAATCTGGAGTTATTTCTCTCTTTATCTCTTCTCATCTTTATCTCTTACGAGGCTTTATTGTCCATCGCTGACGGATTTTCACAGTCCCAGTGAGAAAGAAGAGATACATGCGGAGCAGATAAGTCTTTATTTAAACCAGGGCTCAGCAGGCAAGTGCACTTCGATTGACTTAAGCAGAGATGTAATCTATCTAGTAACCAGTTTCGCCCTCCACCAAGAGAAGGTTAAGTCAAGATACTGTCAGTACATGCACTTACGGCTAGCCATACCTATTGTGGCTGGCACCCAATGGTCATTTTAGACATTAAAAAGATCTTGTTGATCACTATAGTGCTCTATTTTTACCCACCTGAAACCCTCTGCTGTCAAAATTTATTAACATATATTTTCAACTCAAATGCACTGACCCATAATAACCTAAATCACCTTGGTTACATTAAACTAAGAAGGAAATATACTGGTTTTTTATTAGAATATCAGAGCGATGAATCTAAGCTGTGAGCATCAGTCATTAGTACTTAATTAAGTCCACTTATTATTAGTTCAAATATAATTGAAGTTACAAAAAATAAATATGAAAAAAATATATATTCTGATTGAGCGTTATCTTCCCACCAGCTAATGAACTAATCTTCAAACTTGAGCAGGCTGAAGCCCCCAGTACCAACATTGCGAATTTGTTTAGTCCTATTCCTCACTCTAATGCCATCTTTTTAGTCAAATAAATTCCAACACACAGTGTCCATTCTCCTTTAATTATGTGATGGTTAGAAGATATGAAGGGTACTTAATCTAAGCAATATCTCCTTCCAAAGAGCTGTACTTTAACTAACCGCACCCTGTAACTTTTCAGTTGTATATAGTCCTTGTCCATGAAAGACCTTTGCTCCTTCAATGCTATTTAACTTGGTAATAGAAATGATTTGTTGCTTCTTCTATCTTTGTTCTGTGGCTTGACTTGTTTATGTCTTTACAATAAGCAACAAGCCTGTATTCTATTTCTATGTCCAGGGTCAATATCCTGGCTACAAATCTCCTCCTGGTCGTTGTATCATATTATTTCAATAATTTACTTATCTCTATAACAAAAACGCTTTTGATGACATTATGAGCTGTCACTACTTATCTAGCAGTTTAATATCTCGGAAGTAAGTTAGGCTATGCCATGTTTAAATCCATAGTTGATGAATACTAATACTGTACATTTTTAAGGCGATGCCTTTTTAACATTGCACAATGGGACAGAATCAAAATAATTTGGAAATAACTCAGCCATTTGAAAAGAGCTAGTCTGATTGATCCAAAATTTTGCGCGAACATAGCAAAGAAGTATCTCAGCTTAAGTTTTGACGGTAGGCACCATCCTCTTGCCAATAGACCAATTGATAGCTCGTTAGTTTATCCGTCTCGAGGTTACGGGTTCGATACCTGCCAAAAATTCTGGATGTTTTCTGCAGACAAGCAAAAAGCATCGCAGAGGTAGTATTGTCTTTAAAAATGGTTTAATAAGTTATAATAAAATAAGTTTTAAAATGAGCGAGTTGATTAACATTTTAAATTTAAAATTTTTTGAATTTTTGATGCTCTGGTCCAGTTTTTTTCAAAATATTTAAAAAAAAATTTCAGTAAATTTTTCTATGTATTATCCCATAGTTAGTACCAAAATTTAAAATATTGCGAAAAAATTTCAAGTTTATATTTTTCTGAATTAAAAACCAGACTATTTTTAATTTAAAAATTCCAAAATTATTGAATTTTTATGTATTTTAGCCTAAAAAGGGCCATCAATTTTGTTTTTTAATAGAAAAAAAAATTTCTTAAGAAATTTATAAAAATGTTATATCTTTATAAAAGCTAAAAATATGTACGCGCATATGTTTCAACTAAACTTCGTGTAAAATTCATTAACCTTTAGAAGATTGGTCCTTCAATTCAATATGTTCTAAAATCTCAATACTGGGAACGGAAAAAAATACCGCCGTATTAAAGCTATATATACTCTCAACTATTGCTGAAAGTATTTTATAAGTCCTAGTCCATATGTGAACTTTATGCGCAAAAGACTAAAAAATTAAATTTTGGGCATTTATTTTGGAAATTGTGTGATTTCCGTTAACTTAATGTTTTTGCGATTTGATTTTCTTTGATTTCATTATCATTTAAAGCGGTCAACTAATAATATTTTTGTGGCATATTCAATATATAATTTCACTAAAATTGATAGAAAAATAATTTGCTTAGAGTCGTTTAAAATATGATGAAAAAACTGGACCTGGGTATCGAAAAATCAAAAAAATTAAATCGCTTATGTTAATAGGTTAAACTAGACCATGTATAAAAAAATTTAATTTAAAAAAATTAAACAAAAATTATTAAAGAAATGCCAAGATCTAAGAGAATTTGTAGAAGCGAGGTACCCAATTTTGAGACCACATAGTGCCATCCCTAGCAAGTGAATGATATCTAGCATCAAAGCTTAAGCTAAGATAGACCTCTGCTTTGCTCATGCCAAATTTTAAATCAATCGGCCTAGCCATTTACAAAAGGCTGAGTTATTTCCAAAATATTTTTAATCTGCCCCACTGTGTATTGGTTCAAATTTTACTTAAACTCATTATGTCCAGTAGTTACATGCAAATTTCATTTCAATTCGGCAACCTTCTTCTTCTTAAGCTTCTACATTCAGCTAAATAATGATTTCAATTTTTGTAATGAAAATGACAGAGCGCTAATTTTAGCATCCACCTTCGCATAAAAATATATGTATGTCCTTTGACTTGGAGTTTTTGTTTAATTCCTAGCCAGTGATTCCCTTAACACGCAATTGTATGAGTGAGTATTAGTTTGTCTAAGGATTTGTTTCCCCCATGTGTGTGTGGTTGGTTGATCTTACAATGAGGATGATGATGATGATGAAATTATTCTTGTTAGAAAACAAGTTGTTGTTTTTTGTTTAAAGAAAATATAAAATATTTTTATGTGTGTTTATGATATTTTGTGTGTGGTTGTTGCTGGTTAGCTGGTTAGTTGCTGGTATGTGTAAAGAAATAACCCATGTCAAAAGTCTTTTAAGTGGGTTCACCTAGAGGTTAAAAAATTAAGCTGTTGTTGTCATTGTAATTGTTAATGATTTTTTCTTTTCTCTTTACATTTTCCTATTTTTTTTTTTGCAGGCATAAATTTGCGTTTATGAAACATGTTTCTGATTTTTTTTTTTCTGTTTCTGTACTAAAAAATAATTCAAGTATAAAATTTCATATATGATAATTTTATTCAAATACAACATTATGCTAAATATTGTTAAGGAAAAAAGAAAAATATGCATAATAATGAAGAAGTATAAAAACAATTTTATTAACACTTGAAGTGTTGGCATTAAAATATCTTGAGTTAATTTAGTAAATTCTTGAAATTCTATTTCAAAAGATATTCATTTAAACGAGTGCCATGTAAATTGGTTTTTAACATTTGCTTGAGAGTGTTGTTTGTTTAAGGTTTCTTAAGGGTTGGGATGACACGGTAAATGCTTTTCTGCATTATTTTGCTATAAACTAAAAATCTAATATGAAAGTAATATATTTAGTTTTATTTTGATTATAATGGATATAAATTTGAAAAAATGTAAATAATTGCGGTTTACCAGAGGAAGTCCATTATTCTATAGATATAAAATTATTGAATATTCCCTTGAAGAAGTAGGTGAATTTGTAGATCTTGGTGTATTGCTTGACAATAAATTAAGTTTTAACTCACACATTGCGCAAAGTGTAAAGTGTAAATAAGGCAAAAGGCATTCTTGCTTTCATTAAACGTTGGGGAAAAGAGTTTGACGATCCATATGTCACAAGGCAGTTATACTCAGCACTTGTGATACCTATTCTATAATATGCTTCCATAGTTTGGGATCCACAATATGATGTACATATAAAAAAAATATTTAATTTATTTTGCATACGTAAACTCCCATGGAATCCTAATGTTAATTTTCTATGATATGAAAGTCGCTTAGAACTCATAAATTTTCCCACTCTAAACAATAGACGAATACACATGCACATCTTCTTTATTATGAATTTAATAAACGGAAATATTGATTACACAAGGCAACAAAGTCGAAAAAAATTGTATGTGGACTTTAAACCACTATACAATTTTGATATGTTGTGGTTCCAGTAGTACAAATATGATTCAAATTTCAAATTCTATGGAGAGGTTTTTTTTAAAAAAATTTAAAATTTTTTTAGGTAAAATTTAAAATTTTTTTAGACCCAGCTTAATTTATATGAGGTGGTAAATATACTAAATGGCATTAACTTCAACTTTAAAATTTTATATAAGTATTTAGAAGTATGCTTAAAATATAGAAAACTAATATTTAATGAATTTAATATATAATTGGTCAATCACTTTAATAACACAGGTCAACAGCAAAAAATACGTATTTAAATCACTATACAATTTTTAGATATTGTGGTTCCAGTATTACAAATATGGTCCAAATTTGAAATTCTATGGAGAGGTTTTATTTAAAAAAAAATTTTAAATAAAATTTAAAATTTTCTTAGACATTTCTCCAAATAATTAATGATAACTCAAAAAGCGTTTGTCCGATATTATTGAAGTGAAAGAAAGAAAAATTTAAATTTACATAACCTAATATATTGCGTTTCAATCGGCCCTGTAGTTTTGGAGTTATAATAAAAAATTTAGGCAAAAAATATATATTTTGCTTGAAAATACCAAGTTTTTTCGTGTAAAAAAAATCATGAAAAATCGAAAACAGCAAAACTGTTCAAATTTATTGCTTTATCGCAAAGCCACATGTAGTAGGAACAAAATGAGATATTGAACACAAAAATCGATTGATTATTTTCGAATTTATTCACAATTAAGTGAATTCGCTCATTTTTACAAAATTTTGGTTTTTTGTTTGATATACATATATAAAATTGATTGAATTTTAAAACTATTTTCCCCATGCAATGACGTTTTAGCGTACTTTCGCATTTATGTCCTTTTGAGGTTATTTAATTTTTGCGATTGGGGTAGCAATCTTATAAACGGTCATAAATGTGCTTGCTCTTCTTTTCCGTTGGCTACATGTAACGGATGATTACTTTAATAATATCGGACAAACATTTTTTGAGTTATCATTAATTATGTGGAGAAATGTCTAAAAAAAAATTTTAAATTTTACTTAAAAATATTTAAAAAAAAAACCTTTCCATAGAATTTAAAATTTCGACCATATTTGTACTACTGGAACTACAATACATAAAAATTGTATAGTGATTTAAATACATCTTTTTTGCTGTTGACCTGTGTTATTAAAGTGATTGGCCAATTATATATCAAATTCATTTAATATTAATATTAATATTAAATATAAAATTTATATACAATTTTAAAGTTGAAGTTAATGCCGTTTAGTATATTTAACACCTCATATAAATTAAGTTGGGTTTTCCCAAAGCATTTAAGTCTACAAATATTATATAGTGGGCATACACCTATAAAGTGCAAAGTGTTTTCCTCGATATTTAAGTTGCAAATTGTGCATTATGATCTAGCATTAAGATCTAGTAAGCCACCCCTAGCTCTAATGATCAAGCCAGTAGAATATGATGGAAAGTTAGCAGTACAATATCGTTATTTAGGTAACGATATAAGTCATGATGTTGGTTCACATTCAAGATCTTGTTGATATAGATGAATTGTAACTTTAGGGCAGAAATATACGGATCACTAAACTCCTTCGCCCAGCGTTTTATAAATCCAAGAACAGCTCGTGATTTATTAGTGGTGGACGAAGAATATAATCAGCGTGACGATCGTATGTGTGAAAAATCTTTACGTCGCCTGCAAACAATAGAACGTTTGAGTGTTTAATGATTTTCGGTAGATAATTAATAAACAGGGAAAATTACAAAGGACCCAGATGGCTCCCTTGCGGCACGCCGGATGTAACCGAAATTCCTTTGGAAGTATGCGTTTTAAAACGAACGTTTTGAGTTCTGTTTGACAGGTATGAATTAATCCACATAAGGCAATTGTCCGTAAATCCCATAAGATCAAGTTTTTTTATTAAAAGTTTATGATTGACTTTATGGAACGCTTTACTAAAGTCGGTGTAAATAGCATCCGTTTGTTTACGTTGAAGAAATCCTCGATTGACTAATGTTGTTAACTCCAAAAGATTAGTAACTGTTGAACAACCCTTTCGAAAACCATGCTGAGCAGGATCCAGTACAGATGATACTTGATGGGAAAGGTGATCAGTAACAATTTTTTCAAAAAGTTTAGGTAAAGCGCTAAGTTTAGCAATACCTCTGTAGTTTGCAACATTATTTCTGCGACCAGATTTAAATAATGGAATAATAAAAGAATTCTTCCATATTTTAGGAAAATAACCATACTTGAATGATATTTTGAAAATTATTGTGAGTGGTTTTACCAGAGCCATGGCACATTTGTTAAGTTCGCAACTCGGAATACCATCCGGACCATATTTGTATGAAAATTTAAGCTTTTTTACTGTTAAAAACTGTTGATCCATTAAGAAATGGAGTTGATATACTCACAGCTGGATACGACACCTCTGATAATTGATAAGAGTTGGATTCAGGTAAATTTTCATTAGAATATGTGGTGGAAAAGAAATCTGCAAACAAATTACTTATCGTCAGCTCATCATCAGAATCAAGATTTTGATACTTCATAACGGATGGAAATACCATTGATCTTTTTTTTTTGAGTTAACAAATTGATTCGACCTAAAATTGTTACGAATTTTGTTTAAGTATGCAGAGTAACATGATTGATTAATTGCATTGTATTGAGCACGACTAAAAGAATAATTGGCATAGTCAACAGACAAACCAGACTTTTTATACCTCTTGTACAACTTGTTTTTCTTATTTTTAGCTTGGGTCAAATACTTAGTGCTCCATGGCGGACCCGGAGATTTAAAATCGAAGCTTTTAGGAATGCATTGATTCATGTACAAATATAATTTGTTGTAAAAACTATTAATAATATGATCAAAATCTTTGGTAGTGCTAATTTGGCTAGATAGTAGGTTCATCCAGTTTGTATTATTTAAAAGCCCGGTTAACAATTGGTAGTTCGTTTTTTTAAAACAAAACAATTTCTCCCTTAAACAAAGGTTTGGTGAGACCACAGGACACGGTGGCATTAATATGTTGATTTCGATTGTAGGATGTTTTCAAACTCCACGAGTTCTATTAAATATTTTTCATTATCATAAATTCATTTATTTTATGCAGACGCATTTTTTCTAAATAACAAAATGGAGCGATCTACAAATTGGAGATTTCCTCCAAACGACTGAAGACGCTTTGATGGCAAGAGTTTTTACTTTATAGCCAATGAAGAAAGTGACGATGAAAAATGAGAAACAAAAATTAGAAACCGTCAACTTCGACCAATTAAAATGTAAGTTAACCAGTTTGAAAGAACAAAGTGTAATATTTACTTTTGTTTTTCTAGCATTACAATTAGCCTTTAAGAGTTTGCGGTTTTTAAAGAGACAATGGAGTTTAGGCAGATCTTTTTCTGGTAAAAAAAACAAAGGTAATATGGTGTTGTAATTGTAACGATCATTGTTAACTACATTTTATTATGTTTATAAGTATAAATTCATGGTTGGGAATTGATGGTGACACAATGTGTGTGCAATCCAAGGTGGAGCAATGTTGAAAACGTCATGAAACTGCAGAAAATTACTCCAAAAACGAAGAAGCATTAAATAAGGTAAGAGAAATTCCAATATATTTTATTTCGAACATCCATCTTAAACAATTTTTTTGTGATATAATTTAGGATTTGAAGACACTGTTAAACGAAAAATCAAAGGAAACACAGCGCTTAAAAATGCTGATGAATAAACACATTTAAAATTTTTTACTTGTAATAAAAAACACGTTTTGTTAATAAATTAGTTTTTAAAAATTTATAATCTATTACAATCTGTTTTATTATTATGGTAAATTTGGAAAAGAATAAGAATTTACAAATCGACAATGGTATGGTGTGGCGTGAATTCGACACCGGTATGGTGTCACTTCGGCAACAATACGGTGTCAAAGTGTACACGTTCGTTGTCATTTCAACAACCCTTCGTTGTCAATATTTCGTAGTCGAATAAACAACGTTCGTTTACAGTTTGAGTACAAACGTGGTAGATACACTTTCGACACCGCATGTGGTCACTTTGTGTACACGGATGGTGTCATTTTTTTCTCTCGGTGTAAACAACACTTTGCTAAAGTATAAGAAATAATTATAATAAAAATAATTAATAATTAAAGACGTCAAAAAATGTAAAACCTTGTACTTTTAAATTTATATATTAAAGTAGTGCAAAACTCTACATATGTGTATCTGACTCGCACTTGTCTGATTTATTCAAACTCATTATAGGTTACACACCTCTGCTTAATTTTATGTTCACTTTATAGCCAAAAACCACCGATATTGACACTTTCTTCTTTTCTTTTTCAACAACTTATTAAATTAAATAAATAAGTTTGCTTTAATTCTGACTTTAAAAGTCATTTTATGTCGTTGACGTTGTGTTTGTTTTTGGTTGATAAAATTATCTATACATATAAGACAAAAGTAACTCATTTCCTGTTTGCCTGTCTTTCTGTCTGTGTTTGCATCAGGTAAAAACTACTGGTTGGAGTTTTACAAAATTCTGTGAGGAGGTACCTTATCCTGGTTCCAATATAGGATATCGCAAAAATATCTTATTTTTAGGAGAAAGTCGATAAAAAGCTGTGAAAGCTGTTTAAAAGTACTGCATACTTCTAGGCATCCTTTTATTTTTGAAAACGGAATAATTTAAACACGGTTGCACAACAACCACAAAATATGAATTGAAAGCGGGATATTTTAAAAACGGTTGTACCACAGATGGCGCTGTTTTAAATTAATGACAAAATATGAATCAATTACTGGCAAACAGCCAATTGCTTAAAATTTGTATTTGATTTGTATTTTTACTTTGAGGAATTATATTATTATTAAAATATCTTTTTAAGAATTTTAGAACTTTATATAAATTTTAGAATTTTATCCAGGGATGGGTACCTTTATATAAAGTAAATACGTAAGAGTCTTCCAATTCGATGTGGATTACTTTCAAAGCAAAATCAAAAAAAAATATTGTCAGGACGCACACAACGTGTGTGGACACAGCTAGTTTGAAATAAATATGAAATTCAAAACTGCCTTCTACTTATTGGCTGCATATGTATGTGTGTTTGTCTGTTTGTACGTTCGAACCTTCTTGCTATAGTATTTGTATAACAGCTCATATAAAATTCTATTGAAATTGGCTTTGAAAGTGAATATAAAATCTTGCTAATTGATGATTGACATAGTGATGACACAGCTAAACCGTTTGTTTGACGTTTACAACATTTTTACCCAAACTGCCCACATTTCCTAACACATTTTACAAATTTCGCATAAACTGTCAAACACCAACCACTGCACATCAGGCTACTAAAGCAAAGTTAGTTATCGCAACACAGTTCGGTGGTAGGGTAGTTTATTGGCTCAATAAACACAATAATGATGTCCTTTATTAACATAACCACACAAAATACCTTGAAATGTTTAGAATAAATACTATGAAATTGTGCATTAACTTGTAAAGGCTGAAGAAAAACCATAACACCAAAGAGCTTAAATTCGACTGTGGTTACGAGTGTGTGGATACTAGAGAACAAGGAATGACAGCTGAAATGTAATTATTAGGTAACCGTCTCAAATCCAGCCAGTTTGTGTTTGGCAAACGAGAATAACAGATTTGTGACATGATGATCATGACAACTTACTAACATTGAAATTGGAGCAGAACAGAAATTTTGTTTTGAGATTGTTTGAGGCAATTTTGATTTTTTTAAGGGATTTTTAATAGAACAAACAGTTAATTTAAACTTTAAAATTTTAAGCAAAAATTCTTATACCCAGGTTTTAGTTGCTTAATTTTGTTTTGCTTTAAATTATAGTGACGCCATATTATTTTCTTATATTTTCGTTTTGTGACTATGCCCTACAACTATGATTGCCACATTTAAGGCTCATATGCACACATGTATTTTAGTACAAAATTTAGCACTTAGATTTTACTTCACTTTATATATTCAACCCTAAATATTCCTCAAAAAGGTGTTTATAGCAACAAAAAATTTAATTTTGAAACGAAAGCACGAAAGGGCACGTTATTTCCAACAGTCAGCAAACTAATACGAGTAAAAAAATTATAAAATTTTACACAAAAATTATTTATATTTTTGAAATAAGCACTAATAATAATTTTTATACGAGCAATATTTATTCGAATAATTTTTATATTCGAATAATTTCTTTATTCGAATAATTTTTTTATTCGAATAATTTTTTGTTTGTCTTCAAATTACAGATTTTTTAATTTGTAATTTTTGCAATATTTATAAATAAAATTTACTTATGTACATACAGTATATAAGACACACACAAGTAAAATAGTTCAAAATTTAGCACTTAGATTTTACTTAACTTTTTATATGCGACCCTAAATATTCTTCTAAAAGTTATAGAGAATATCGGTGTTTATAGCAACAAAAATTTAATTTTAAAACAAAAACACCTAGGATTCGTTACTTCCAACAGGCAGCAAACTAATGAGAAAAAATATAAAATTTTACACAAAAATTATATATGTATATATTTTTTTAAATAACTATTAATAATAATTTTTATACGAATAATAATTATTCGAATAATTTTTTTATTCGAATAATTTTTTTTATTCGAATAATTTTTTTTTTTGTTTTTAAATTACAGTTTTATTAAGGTTTTTTTTTTTTACAATATTGATATATAAAATATAATCCTGTATATTAAAAAATAACTTACACCCCTACAAAATATCACAAACTAATATCAGAAAATAGAAAAATGAAATTTTTACCAAATAAACTAGAACTTACCAACAAATGAAATTTCAATTAAAATTCGAATAAAAAAAAAATAATGTTTTTGTGAACAAAAGCATTTTATTTATTATTGCAATAAAGTTTTTTAAAGAATCACGGCACGAACAACAACCAAGCCTCTGTAGAGTGGCTCCCTCTTTATAGAGAATTATATAAAAAGGTTTTTTTTCACAATTTCAAAAAGAGTATTAATGAAATCGATAAAAAAAGAATCAGATGTTTAATTCTATTTTAAATCAGTTTCAAAATTGACTTTAAATTGTCGAAGTTTGTGACGATATTTTCTCAGCTGGGGTAAAAACTCACCATTCGCAGAACATTCTGGCATATAAATTTCTATTCTAGCAGTAGAATATACTAAGTCTCTTTACTAAGCCAACTTACACGAAGACTAGGCTAAGCCCACACAACGAGGCAGGTCGGGCTGATCAGCTGCACTCTACCAAGGGAACAAGTCGCCCACACAAAAAGACGGTGGCTTTTGTATTGTAAGGGTGGTTAAATTTTAAGGGCCGACGTTGATTATCACACAAATTATTTAGAAAATGATTGTCATTTCTTTTTATATTGATTCCTATATTAATGGTTCAATTATGTATGGAACAAAATATCGGTCAAATGGCCGCCGCGAACTCGGCGGCACACCTCCATCCGATGCTCCAAATTTTCGATGACGCTGAGGCATAATTGAGATTCTATGCCGTTAAGTGCCGAATTTTCTAATACTTTAGCTCTTGAATTGTTGCTGGCTTATCGATGTACACCTTTTCTTTCAAATAACCCCATAGAAAAGAAGTCCAACGTTGTCAAATCACATGATCTTGGCGGCCAATTGACATCGCCACCATCTGAGATATCACGGCCATTGAATTTGTCGCGCAAAATAGCCATTTTTTCAGTAGCTGTGTGGCAAGTGGCACCGTCCTGATGAAACCACATATTGTCCGCATGCATATCTTCCAACTTGGGTCATAAAAAGTTCGTTATCATCGTACGATAGCGAACACTATTTACAGTAACTGCCTGAGGCCGGTCATTATGGAAAAAATACGGCCCAATGATGCCGCCAGACCAAAAATCGCACCAAACAGTCACTCTTTGTGGGTGCATTGATTTTTCAACAATTCCTCTTAGATTATCATTCGCCCTAATGCGGCAATTCTGCTTACTGACGAATCTACTGAGGTAAAAAGATGCCTCATCACTGAAGATGATTTTCTTCGAAAATTTATCATCCAGTGTTACCATTTCTTGCCAGCATTCTTAATTGTGTATCTTTCCATGGTTCAAATTGCGTTAGTCTGAAATTAAGAAATTTCAAATTAAATGCAGAAAAAAACTTGTCGTTTAGGTGTTATTCTTATTCAACCTCGGTCCTTAAAATTTAACCACCCGAGAGTAATGGTATTGAATTATAGTTATATGCATTTTTAATAACTTTTAAATCATTAATTTTAAATCATATTTAAATTAAGTTTAAATCATAAAATCATTAATAAAATTAGTTTGAAAAATTTTAAGAGAAAATTTGTAACTATTATTTTAAATTCTATTCGAAAGTATGTTCGGATTTCGGAAATTTTTATAAACCTTTGGTAATCTACAAATTCAATAGAAATTATGATTTAAAAATTATGTATTAATTACTTTTAATTAATGTTTTTATTCTAAAGTTCTATAGTTCTGAACTGAATTATTTGTATCACGCATCATGTGTAAACGCACTGTTTGGTTGATTTTTATTCATTCTAGTCAGTTCTGCTAATGATCTTGATGTGTAAAGACGTGTGTATTATCGTTACTACAAACATTTAAAACAAAATTAACAGAATTTCTTACTAAATCAAAACAACAAATATTGCATACTTCGGTACAATAACAATTTGTTCACAGTGCGAAAAAAAAAACTACAAAATTAAAAACAACAAAATTAAGCAATCATCAAATGAAGATGTAAACGCATCATGCGTTAGCACAATGAGTAAAAAACTAAAACCCAATAACAATAACAATTCGTTAAAAACTAATCAACAAAAATTATCAACAAACTATTATTTTCCGTTACAAACTATTAACGATAATGACAATAATGATGAAGTAATTATAGAAAAAACAAATAAAGTTATCATACCACCAATTACAGTGTTAAAGTGTAAAATAGAAGAACTTCATGAAATATGTAAAGCAAATAAAATTCTTGATTATTCTATAAGAAAAATTTCAATCGGCCTTAAGATTTTTTGCCGTTCTAAGGAAAACTTTGATAAGTTACGTACTGAACTTACAGACTCATATGAATTCTTCACTTATGCCACTAAAAGTGAAAAACCCTATAAGGCTCTATTATTCGGCCTTGATAAGTATGACCCTATGATAATAAAGAAAAAACTACAAGACATGGGCTTAAAATGCTTAGACGTTAAGTTAGTGGTTAAAAAGAACAACTACAATACCGAATATTTCATTTATGTTGTCTATTTTGAGAGACTGTCTATAACAATGAAAGAATTAAGACAAAACTATTCTGTATTTGAATATGTTAAAATCAAATGGGAGTTCCAGCAAACCAAAAAGAACAAAATCACGCAATGCTACAATTGTCAGATGTTTGGCCACGGTTCAAACAGATGCAAGGTTAAAACGTTCTGTGCACACTGCGCTGGTTCTCACAAATCATCCGATTGTAAGGAGTCTATTGTTAAATGTGCAAATTGCAGTGGCGATCACAAATCTTTTTCCGACAGTTGTCCAAGTAAAATTACATATTTGGAAATAAGACAACGATCTAGACCAACACCTAGACGTCCAATTCCACGAATCCATAATAGTATGAACCCTAGCAACTACAATCACAATTTTCCTAACACCCTACGTCAAAATGTTCCTGTTCCTGCAGATGTATGGCAACACAACAACAGCAATTTTAACAATAATAGTAGCAATGATTTGTTCTCGTTGCAAGAAATTAAAAGCTTAACACTAGAGCTTATTACTAACCTTCGTAATTGCAAGAGTAAGGCCGATCAGTTTGAGGTTATAACAAATCTCGCATGCAAATTTCTTTCGTAATGGCAAATGTCCTAAATATTATTACTTGGAATGCTAGAGGCATTCGCAACAAAAGTTTAGAACTGTTTCAGCTCTTAAACGACTACAACATTGATGTATGTCTGGTATCAGAAACATGGCTAAAATCCAAAATATCTATAAGGCATAGAGATTTTTTTGTTTACAGAAACGATAGGGAACACATCAGAGGAGGCGGTGTTGCTATTATTGTTAAAAAAAATATTCATCACAACTTGTTACCAATTGTTAATACTAATTTTATTGAAAATATTGGAGTCAAAATTTTTACTAACTATGGTAGTGTAGATATTTTTTCTTGTTATTTTCCAGGTGGCTCAGCTGGTGTTGACAACAACAAAAAACAACTTTTTGCATCAGATATACGTAGGCTAACTAATATAAGTGAAAGATTTATTCTCGGAGGGGATTTCAATAGTAGACATCAGAATTGGGGCTGCTTACGGGCAAACTGCTGGGGAAACATATTATGTGAGAAGCTTGTATCATATGACATCAATATTAATTACCCTTGTGACCACACATACGTGTCTGCTAGCTCCAATAGACAAGGCTCTACACTCGATTTTTTCATAACAAATGTACCAAATATGTTGTCTCCAGCAGTTGTTTTGAATAGCCTTAGTTCCGATCACATGCCAGTTCAAATAAAACTGACTAGTGATGTTAACAAATCCACTTTAGCTAGTCGTGATTATAAGAATGGTAATTGGTTATCTTTAAAAAGATATCTTACAAGAAATACAATCATACCCAATACAGAGAACATTGCGTCTAATGAACAAATTGATTCAGCGGTTATTCAATTTAGAAATCTTATCAATGAAGCCATTGATATAAGCATCCCAAAAAAGTCACCTTCTTTTCAGCATAAACCCATACCCACTTATCTGAAAAATTATATACAACAAAGAAATCACTGTCGACGAAATTGGCAACGATACCGGAACTGGGCTGATTTTTATGAGATGAAATTACTAAGTAGAAAAATATGCGAGGAATTCGAAAAACTGAGAAATAAGTATTGGACAAATCTATTAGCAACATTAGACAAAGGTTCTGCTCCGTTCTGGAATCTAACAAAAATTATTAGGAAAAAGGGCAGCACAATTCCTATTTTGTACTCAAATAACTCTAGATACACTACTAATGTTGAGAAATGTAATATTATGGCTCAAACATTTTTGTCTAACCACTCAATTTCCCTAAACCAAGGTGACACAGAAACTAATTCCGAAGTAAATGCAACACTCGAATCTTTTAGATTAAGTAATTTTAACGTTTCGGATGATATGCTTATAACCAAGTCTGAAATAAATGCTATTATTAAAAAATTAAAAACAAGAAAAGCTCCTGGAGTTGATGGAGTTAATAATAGATGCCTTAAGTACCTTCCAAAGAAATCTTTAAAATTCTTAACAATTATTTTCAATGCATGTCTTAAACACAGCTATTTCCCGCTTGAGTTTAAGACAGCAAAAGTTATCCCAATCCGAAAACCGAATAAACCTCCTGAAAATCCATCTTCCTATAGACCAATAAGTCTGTTATCCTCTATAGGTAAGATTCTAGAAAAACTTATAAACGACAAGCTGATCTTCTTTATTGAATCTAGAGGTATTTTACCTCACCACCAATTTGGGTTCCGTAGGGAACACAACACAGCTCACTCCTTAGTTCGTATCAGGAATTTGATTACCGAAAATTTTGGCAACCAAAAATCAACTGGAATGGTATTACTAGACGTTAAAGCGGCCTTTGATTCTGTGCGGCACGATGGTTTAATTTACAAAATGATCCGTCTTAATGCCCCCATTTTCCTAATTAAAATAATCGACAGTTTTCTTTCTATGCGTTCTTTTACAGTTCATATTGGCGCAACGTGTTCTGAACGATTTAATATACCAGCAGGATGCCCACAGGGCTCCTGTCTGTCGCCCGTATTGTATAATCTTTATACATCAGATTTACCTCAACTAGAAAGTTGTACCATGTCCGTTTTTGCTGATGATACAGCAATATTGTGCTCAGACATACTTTCAATAAATATTATTTCAAATCTACAAAGAGCTTTGGAAAAACTATCAAATTATTTCAACAAATGGAAGATTACATTAAACGCTAACAAAACTCAGGCAATTTATTTTACAAGAAAAAGAAAATCTTGTTATATTCCTCAAAGCAACATTCTGTTTTTAAATACAGAAATTCTATGGGAACAGAAAGTAAAGTACTTAGGAGTAATACTAGACCCAAAAATGAAATTTAAGGAGCATATACAGTACATAATAAACAAAGTGAATATTCTTACACGTATATTGTACCCTTTTATAAACCGAAACTCTAGTTTGAGCATTGAAAACAAAATACTAATATTCAAATTAATTTTTCATGCCGTAATATTTTATGCAGCTCCTATGTGGGCTACAAGTGCAGCTTGCCATGTCAAAAAGCTACAAATCGCTCAAAACAAGTTATTAAAAAGTATTTATAATTTCCCATGGTTCTATTCGACATCTAGGCTCCATACAATTTCGAATATAGAACTTGTTGCGTCCAGGTTAAACAAACTGACTTCGAATTTTTATTCCAGATGTTCTGGATCACAAAATCCACATATTAATGAGTTGGCATCAGCTTAGGTAGCTTGTAGGTAGTTATGTAAGTGGTTTTTATTAAAATTTAAAAAAAAATACATTCAAATAGGTTTTTTTAAAATTTTGCCTCCAATAAAATTTTTATGTACATATGTATAATATTTTGTAAATAACTAACAATTATTAAGAAGAAAAAGTACAAAAACTTGAACTATTTATGTATAATTTTAAGATGACAATGTAAATATTATTTGATGGAAATAAATTGAATTGAATTATTCATTCTAGTGCCACATTTTTCTCGTCTTCCTTTATCAGTATCTATATTGATTCGATGACTAAATCATTTTTTATCTCTGATGCATTATTTTCGTTTGGCAAATAATCTACCATCTTGTCAATATCTTCAAATGGATCGTCTTCTTCAACTTTTTCGGTTTTTCCACAGCTCTTTCACCCTCTAAATCATTGGCCAAAGCCACGACAACTTGGATCTAAAAATATGTCAGAAATCAAAATCGAATACTAGCTATACTTTAAAGAGTCTGATCAGACCTATGTATGTGTCGAAGGATTATCAGATGCTCGAATTTTAAAGTTTGTTTTTACAATTTTTGTTAAAACTTACACAGAATTCTTTTTTTACACCAATTAAGGATTTTAAACAGTTTTAAATTAAAGTTCAATTATTAATAAAATTTTTGGGAATTCAAATATTAATTATTTAATATTATGCTAATTACCCATAACGTTTTATAATAAAAATGCAATTTATTTGTTGGGGGAAAGAGCTAGTCCCTATACGTATATCACTGGTTGCTCAGGCCAGATCATCAGGAAACCTTTTTCCTAATTTTAGAGAAGCCAAAAATACTCTATAGGTAATAAAATTCTACAAAACAGAATGAGAATTATGCATGTTAATAGAATAATATTACAGAATATTAAAGCTTCAACAAAACACCAACAAACAAACCACGTTTTTATTTTTCCTTACTGTCCTTCTACAATTAATTAATTTCAATTAATTTTTTTAATTAATATTCAAATATATATTTGTTTCAAACAAACAAAAAAAAATTCATAATTAAACAATTATTTGAATCAATTAATTATTTAATTAAATTATAATCTGAAACCAATTAAAAACTTTAATTGGGGAAAATATTTTTTTCCTGTTTATGGAAATTATCATAAAAATGTGAATCCAAATTTTTACAATAATGATTTAAATCAAATTCACTGTTAAAATAAAATTTTTGTTTAAGATTTTATTTAAAATTCTTTTCATGTCAAAATGTAATTAAAATCAATTATATTTAATTATATATTTAGAACAAGAGTGTTCTTAAAGCACTTTTCTTTAATATACTGTTTTGATAACCAACCTTATCTGTTTAGAGCATTATCTAGTCCTTAAGTGCCACTCTTTTTATTGTTTTCAACTTTTTAAGCATTTTTTTCTCTTTTTTTCTTTTGATTTCTTTTCATTTCTTAAAAAGGCTAAAACAGTAATAATTCGTTTAATTCTTTTCTTGGCCCAAAACATGTGGCTGTATTTCCTAGATAAAGTTCCACTTAAGAAATAATAATAATAATGATTGTTACCTTAAAAAGCTTTTAACATAAAATTGTGTTTGTTTTTTCTTTGTTTTTTTTTTTTTTTTTTTTTTTTGAGGAAGGAAATATATGATAAAGAAACTAAAAAACAAACACAATTAAATGGTACAGTGAAATTTGGGAAATTAAAGAAAATTTTATATAGAAGATTTATATTGATATTGTTTTTTTTTATCTATTGAAAATGTAGAGTAATATTTTATAATTACACAGTTAAAAACTGTTGCACCAATTAAAGGTTTTCATTAGTTTTTTATTGAAGTTCAATTAAGTTTTTAATTCATTCAATTCATTTATTTAAAATAGAGCAAATATTCATAATTATACAAATAACTGGATCCAATTAATTATTTAATTAAATTTTATTCTGAAACCAATTAAATCCGTTAATTTGTGAAAATATTTCTTTCTGTGTAAAAAGCCTGAAGTAAAGAACGAAAATAATTATAATTAAAGAATCATATTTATTTTTAGTATAAGAGTTTAAAAGCTCTCTTTATACAAGAAGGCTTGTCAAAATTATATAAAGTGTCCTCTGTGCCAAGAAAATATAAATTCATCCAAATATAAGGGAGTAAATTTCAACGGTTTTAAAGTGCTAGCATTGGATTTTATTATACACTAGCTGTGTCCCGGTGTGCTTTGCTACACCCATCCACTAAAAAAAAAACAATAAACACTTGTAAATAAAAGTATGGTCGAGCTATAACTCGAAAACGCACGTTAATCTCGGAGGAGCCTGTGTCAAATTTAAAGTGGGTAACTTATGCAGTTTTTTACATATAAGATAAATATTTTCTATGGGTTTACCCAGACCACCAGTCCTAATCACCAGTTTTAACTTGAAAATGCATGCTATTTTCAGAGTAAAAAATTTTAACATTAGATTTTTTTTTTTAGTTTCACGACAAAAAATATTCAGTTTTTATGCTAGGTACGATGCCCACTGTTCCCATCCTGGGAACTGGGTTTTGCTAGACGTATTTATACGAAGGGAGCTACCACGCCCATTTTGCCAATTCTGTCTATATTTTATTCGACATGCACATTAGAATGAAGATTACTTGTGTAAGTAAGACTCTATCTATTGTATTTCTCTAGCCACACGGTAATTTGGGAGGTGTTGGGCGTCAATATTCCAATCCAACCACTTTTTCAATGCATTATGCACATTAATAAGGAAGTTATTTGAACAAAAATTCCAGGTTTTTCCTTATTACAGTTACGAAGTACATACTATGATAAATATTTACTTTGTATGGAAAGTGCCACGCCCATTTTAAATATATGTAAAAATAAGTACCATAATTTAGCCACCATATTTAACAAAATAACGAAACACCACATATTTTCAAACATTTATGCTTGTCCGTAGTTTTTGTATGGAACGTTACCTCTTATTATTATGCTGTAATACATATTTTAATCATTGAAATTGCATTTTAAACATCAACTATAAGAAAAGCATATATTTATATATTAATTTATTAAATATGTATTTATTATTTTTATTAATCGATCTTAGTTTAAATAATTTGATACTTTTTTGAAAGTAGTTTAGCATTTTTCGTTCTCGTCGTTTATACAGTTTTTTGCAGAGTTGTCAGTTCAGTTAGTAGCGCATTTTCAGACACATATGAATTTTATACAAAAATGTATTGAACGTTACCTAAAATTTTATTTTTTCATATAATTTAAATTAAATTTTTTGATGAAAAAAAGAAGTTCACAACAGCACAGAAAGCAGAAGGACTCGTAAGTGATCTACCTCGATATACCGAATACATTACTTATTGCAAAAATTTCTGCTTTATGAAACTTTGTGCTTATTATAAAAATGGAGAAAATATTAAAAAAAAAAATTAATGTGATTAACTATACATAAAATAAATTAGTAACTCATTTCCTGTTTGTCTTTCTCTATACTGGCGAAAAGGTCGAAAGCAAAGTGTAGTTTTAGGACGACACTCAATGAATATCAGATAGTCATAAATTTATCAATCATGTAGCAGAAATCATTAAAAAAAAAAAAAAAACGATGAAAAGAAACCCAAAAGGCTATTGATCTGCTACCTCTTTTTATATAAGCATTAAAAGAATGAATTATTTTCATCTTTTTTTTTTAATATATTAATTGTAGATTGATATTAATAAAACTATGGTAACGTTCAATACACGAAATTATTTTTATCGAATAATTAAATATTGTTTTAGATGCTAGCTATACTTACGCAAACTTTAATACCCTCTTTATACGATGCTTAGGACCCTTCAAATTTTTGTTTCCATTCTTTTGTAGAGGGGATACCGAAGCAGACCACTATCTTCATGGGTCCCTTTTCGATCGCCTGCTTTCATCAAAAAGTTTATGGTATGTTAACCTATTTCCAGGCACAGCCTGCAAGTATCATCTGATCCGATTTTTAACTCAGCCAGATAATACTTGACAGTCCGTGACCTATCACTAACGCAGTTAACCATTTGTAGGCATCAAGATTATATCCAAGCTCCTTCTTGGTCGTCCTGCCAACTTGTAGTGAAAAATTCCAGAGTCTTTGGTGCGAGTCGAACCCACAATCCCGCATTGAAAGACTAGCACTCTACCTACTAGTCCACCGAGGCACCCAATTTCTGTTTTTAACCGACTTCAAAAAAAAGGAGGTTATCTATTCGTCTGAATGTTGCTTTTTTTTATGTATGTAACCGCAGATTTTTTTCTTTATTTGAAAGGTTATGCATTCAGGTTGGTCCCATTTTAAAATCAGTTCATTATATTAAAAATTAAAGGGTGTCCCCATACAACATACATGTTTTTTACGTGTATTAAGAACCGTAAAGGGCACCAAATTAAAATTTTAAAAAATTGCATGTCGCTATAGCTGCCAACATCAGAAATTAATAAAAAAATAAATTTAAAATTTAAAGGGTGTCCCCATAGGTGACGTAATTTGACCTATTTGAGTCTATCTTTTGAACGGTTATAGGCAAAACCTTGAAAATTTGACAGAATGTCGATTGCTCTGACCGTTATAATAAAATGTATTCAAATAATTAAAATTTTAAAGGGTGCTCCAATTGTTCATTTAATTTGATGTATATGGCCATACTTTTGAACAGTTGTACACAGACCGCTGAAATTTACAAAGAGCCTGTATTGCTAAGACAGCTATAACAAAAAGTATAAAATTTGATTTTGGAAATAAAAGGGTGTCCCAATAGTTAATGTAATTCTATGTATGTCGCTAAACTTTTTAACTGTTATAGACAGACAGCTGAAATTTTCAAGGAACCTGTATTCCAAAGTCCACTATAGCAAATAAACAATTTGAATTTAAAAACTAAAGGGTGTCCCCATAAATTATGTAATTTGATCTATATGGCCCTATCTTTTGAAACCGTTAAACACAAACACTTGAAAATTAGGCGGAATATCCACTACTTTCTCTGGTATGATAACAAGTATAAATATTTGGAATTATAATGTAAAGGGTGTCCCAATAGTTCATGTAATTTGATATAAATGGTTAAACTTTTTAACCGTTATAGACAGATAGTTGAAATTTACAAAGAATCTTTGTGGCCAAGTCCTCTATAACAACAGGTCTTTAATTTAAATCTGTAAATTAAAGGGTGTCCGAATTGGTGATGTTATTTGATCTATGTGACCCTATCTTTGAAACCGTTATAGACAGAGGCTTGAATGGTGTCCCCATAAAATACGGATGCTGGTGAAAATAGCTTAAATTTTGAACAGTAATAGGTAGATGCTTGACATTCACATAGTCTTTACTTTTTTCCGCTAATTTTGGCGCATCTATTATTTGGTTTAAATCTAATTCTTACAGATTACTTCTTACATTTTTAGTTTATAATTGGTGCCCTTCTATCTGTTTTGAAGTCGGTAATGTGAGCTGCACACTGATACTTTGGAACACTTACTTTGTGCGTTTTCTGCCTTGGAGTCTCATTGAAAAAATCCTAACTCTCTATTGTGACAAGGGCATATGAGAGATCTCTTTCCGTATAAGACTTACAGCTGGTTCGGTAAACATAAAGTCTGTACAAGAGATCCCTTGAGTTGCGGTACTTAGGGCCTATTACTTAAAAATAAATGTTGCTTAGGCTAAGCCAAAGTAAACAACAAAAACTTTATCACACTTCCTCTTAGGTCTTTAAGATCCAAGTTTAAGGAAAAAGCTAGTTGGTAATCACCTAAGATACTAAATATCAATTCCCTTATTGCCCAAATCCCCTACTCTTCATGGTAAGATTGACTGAGCTGTCTAAGAAAGAAATAATCTTCTTTGGAAAACTCCTTTAACTTACCAACCTACCAAATGATGATTTGTGCACTTTCAATTTTTGATTCCTTTTCCAAACGAACCACTTTGCATTGTATTCAACATTACATTTTCACATAACAAAAGAAATTAAAGCACAAATATAACCAACAGATAAATATGTGTTTACTCATCATATTCTTCAACAAATACTAGCATACTCAACCCTACACAAATACATCTACAATGACAAACACAAACACAACCAGTAAACAATAATTTTATAATAAAAACTTTTTTTCTTGTTTGCATAAGTGATCAGAAAAAACAAGGTTTAAATGTATCTCTTGTACGTGTAACAGTGCATGCTGTAGCATAAGAGAGTGTTGATTCTTTACAGAGACCCAGAAAAAACACAACCTTTTGGATTGAATCCAAACAAAAGTTTACTGCAGCGTTTTCCTCATCATCATCTTATTCTTGTTTTTTTTTCTCAATCATTTTATTTACAAATATATAAAAATCACAAATTATTTTGCAATTTTTTTATTTAATTTTTCCTAAAGTGGCCTTTTCAAAATGAATGAACAAACATTTCATCGGCAATGGTAAGAAAATAAAAGGCGATTGTGATTGTGAAACCTGCGCCACTAAGACGGGGGTCAGCAAAACATAATTTTACACTCAAACTAACACAAATGGTGTTTTCTTTAGGTTTTTAATATTTTTGTGAAAGGAAACGGCTGAAGCGCATAAATTGAAGAACAAAATACAAAGATAAAGTTCTTTAGGTTAAATGAGAAAATCTATTGTTTCTATTCTATTAGAAAAATGGGCAGCAACTGGGCTAACGTTGGTTCTTAATTCTAAATGGTGATTTAATTTGTGATTCCCTTTATAGAAAATTACATTGATCACATGATTCATGTGTCATTTTTTTAACGATTTGTTCTAAATTTCTGTATCGTTTTTGCATTATTATGCATCGAATCTATTTTACTTCTGCTATCGTTGTAGGTTTTGTCTCGCAGCTCTATTCTTTAAATTCCCCATATTTTAAATCATACGAATTTGGACCAAAAATAACATCGGCGTTGCGTAAAATAATGTGCCCCAAAAAAATAGTGCGCTGAAGATCTATTGTTTCTACTGATGAGTGATATCGCCTCACTAGGCTAGCTACAACTTTACCTCAGAGAGTATATCAAAATTCCAAACAGTTTGCAAAATATGAGCTTGAGTAAATGATAATTTTTCTGCAAAAATGACATCGAGACCCCACATCTTTGAGGGCCCATAAAAAAAATCTGGAGTACTTTGGGCAAAACTGGGAGACAGGGTCTTTTTTTTTTGGTCTTTTATCACGTAGTGGTGTCCGTATATGGTTATTTTGCCATGACTTAAAAAATTACACAGTGAGTAATTTAACTCAGAATGACAGAAATTTTATTTTCCCTTTTGAAGCTTCAACTATTTTGCACTAAATAGCTTTTTTTATTCTCTTGAAATTTGGTTTTGTCGTTTTGGTGTAATTGTTGTAAATGTAACGGCATATTTTACATTACCATATGATAACCGTGGGTTATTTCGGGTTAAAAACCTACTTTGTTAGAATTTTCTTCTGATTGTGGATGTTGTATTTATTCATGTAAGGAAGTATGTATTTTCCTAGGTCGATAAGTTACACTATGGGTAATTTGAACACGTTCTTTTCTCGCATATTGCTCCATGACGAATTGTTTAAACGTAACTAAGATATAAATTTAATTTATGCTTCTAATCCATACTATATTATTTGTTTAAACTCTAAAATATTTATGGTTCATATTATAAAAAAGCTTGGTTGTTATAACACAGGTAAAATCACCCTTTATGACCAAATTGAAAATCAAAGATTTGATATTTATTGAATCAAGCGCGAAATGTGATGAGATGCTTTAATTAGTTTTGCAAGATAACATCTAATAATTAGACTTATTAAGAAACGTATAATAATTGACCACTAAAGGAAGATTGTAACTGTAATAGGATAATTTCTGTACATGAAATATTTTTTTTTAAATTTTGTTGCTGGAACAGTTAGTAATCGAAACGGAATACAAAACAGTAATTTTTAACTGACTTCAAAAAAGAAGGAGATTATCAATTCGTCTGAATGTTGTTTTTATGTATGTAACCGCAGAACTCAGCCATTTCTGAACCGATTTAAAAATTTTTTCTTTATTTGAAAGGTTATGCTTTCAGGTTGGTCCTGTTTTAAAAAAAGGTTCATTATATTAAAAATTAAAGGGTGTCCCCATACAACATACATGTTTTTTACGTGTATTAAGAACCGTAAAGGGCACCAAAATAAAATTTTAGAAAATTGCTTGTCGCTATGGCTTCCAACAGCAGAAATTAATAAAAAAAATAAATTTAAAATTAAAAGGGTGTTCCCATAGGTGACGTAATTTGATCTATTTGGGCCTTTCTTTTGGACCATTATAGACAAAACCTTGAAAATTTGACTGAATATCGATTACTATGACCGTTATAATAAAATGTAAAAATATTCAAAATTTTAAATTAAAGGGTGCTCCAATAGTTCATTTAATTTGATGTATATGGCCATACTTTTGAACAGTTGTACACCTACCGCTGAAATTTACAAAGAACCTGTAGTGCTAAGTCAGCTATAACAAAAAGTATAAAATTTGAATTTGGAAATAAAAGGGTGACCCAATAGTTAATGTAATACTATGAATGTGGCTAAACTTTTAAACTGTTATAGACAGACAGCTGAAATTTACAAGGAACCTGTATTCCAAAGTCCACTATAGCAAGTATATAATTTGAATTTAGAAACTGAAGGGTGTCCCCATAAATTATGTAATTTGATCTATATGGCCCTATCTTTTGAACCGTTAAACACAAACACTTGAAAATTATGCAGAATATCCTCTACTTTCTCTGGTATGATATCAATATTTGGAATTATAATGTAAAGGGTGGCCCAATAGCTCATGTAATTTGAAATATATGGTTGAATTTTTTAACAGGTCTTTAATTTAAAATTGTAAATTAAAGGGTGTCCGAATAGAGAGGCTTAAATGGTGTCCCCATAAAAGACCGATGCTGGTGAAAATAGCTTAACTTTTGAACAGTAATAGGAAGAGGCTTGACATTCAAATAGTCTTTATTTTTTCCCTCTAATTTTGGCGCATCTTTTATTTAGTTTAAATCTAATTCTTACAGATTACTTCTTAAATTTTTAGTTTAGAATTGGTGCCCTTCTATCTGTTTTGAAGTCGTTTTTTTTTTGCAAGAATTATTAGAATTGTTGTCTGTTTATATTTTAAACACTATTTATAGAACTCTACCATAATTCTAGAATTTTATATAAATTTCTGAATTTTATCCAGGGATGGGTACCTTTATATAAAAAAAATAAACATAAATTATAACTGAAGCACTAGAAAAGAAAGTCTTAAAATTTGGTGTGGATTACTTTCAAAGCAAAATCCAACAAGAAATATTGCCAGGGCTGCCGAGAACATGGCGGGCACATTTAGTCTAATATAAATTTGCTTTATGTTAAAGGTAGCAATAAAATATAGGCTGGTAAAGGCAGCCATGTCTGCATTCAAGACCGATTTCCACAGCCCTAATCCAATACGTAGGTAATGGAGGCTAATAACAACATACGCCTTCATGGAAGCGTAATTAGCGGTTATTTGAAATAATTTCGAAAACCATTGTGGGTGAAAAAGCGAGAGAGAGAGAGAGAGAGAGAGACGAACCTTCTAACCGCACAGAACTGCCCCAACACGCATCTACTCATCTTATCGCACAGTTATGGCAATAGATGTATTATTTATAGAGGGTAGATATGATTGCTGGAAAAGCACAGACAATTTCCCTGATGCAGTCAGCCGGCAACCTTGCAAACTCGAACCAGAGTAATATTAGAAAATGGGTTGAAAGTTAAGTATCCACTCAATCAATCAACGCTCGATTAATCGGAGGAATTATAGTCGAATAAGTGTAGTAGTAGGTCCAGAATTATTTAGTCACTGCAATCTTTCTCGTTTATTCTTAAATATTGCATTTGTGTTTATATCTAGCAATTTATATTGCAGCAACTTGTATGGATGTACATTTGTTTAAATTTTAAACTTCAAAACTAAAACTACGAATAAGAGCACAAAACACAAATTTTGAGTCTACATGCAAATATGTACCCTTTTCAATTCTTCTCTCCCCTCTCGCCTACTAATGAGGAATTGCAGCGACAAAAGTTGCATAATGTAACAGGGGACTGAGAAAAATTTAAAATTTCGATAAAAAAAATAACTCGAATAAATTTTGTCGGTTAATCGTCAAATCGATTAGAATTAATTTATATTACGATATATTTTGTACCTCCTGCTTGTTAGTTAAAGAATGATTTCAAACAAGGCATGTTTCGTAAACATTCTTAATTATGTGTAAATAAGATTTGTTTTTGTTCTAGTCTTAGCAGCTGACAAGTCACACATAGATTCGAAAAATTACCTATTGCAATTCAGGATTACCTTAAAATCAGATTTCACCAGTTAATCAAAATTTCACTAAGCCATCACTTTTCATTGGACTTTCGCATAAAAATTTAAATTTTCTCCAACAATTTTTATTCCGATCAAGACTTCAAGTCTTGAAAACACTGATAATTTACAACAAAAAAAAACCTAAAAACTCCTAATAATTAAAAAGTTCCTTAAAGTTCCAAATTTCACTAAAAATCGCATTTCCCCCAAAATTATCAACAAAAATAAATGTTACCAATAATTTTTAATTTATACCGTTTAGGTAGCGCTTAGGTAGCCGCAAAAGTAAAAAATTTCCCGAAAATTTTTTAACGGTGTTAAGAATCATTCCTAGGAAGTTCATATGTTCTAGAAAGTTGTTTATTGAGATCTTAGGTTCATTTTTGTTGTGGATTGTTTCCTTGAATTTTGAACGGTTTGCTACCTATGGACCTGAACAGGGGAAAAAAGGTAAAAAAATTGAATTTTTTAAAGTTTTTTGCGATTTTGACCTTGAAGATGAATTTTTTTTGATTTTATAGGTTAACAATTTTTGTTCTTTATGCCAAGAGCTACAACTTTTCCTCAGAGAGTATATCAAAATTTCAAACTGTTTGCAAAATATGAGCTTGAGTAAATGATAATCTTTTTGCAAAAATGACATCGAGGCCACACAACCTGGAGGACTTTGGGCAAAACTGGGAGACAGGGGTATTTTTTTTTAGTCTTTTATCACGTAGTGGTGTCCGTATATGGTTACTTTTTCCGTGTTGTACTGTGTAATTTAAAAGTTCGCTCAAAAATGAAGTTGCGCAGAAAACATATTTTCACCAAAAAATACAAAAAAAAAAACAATTAAATTTTAGAAAAAAATTTTTATTTCAATCTAAAATTAAAATTTTATTAAAAACCGAAAATTTACAAAGAAAATCTAAAAACTATTAACAGTTAAAAAATTTGCTATAATATCCAAGTTTTTTCCAAAATGTCATTAATAAAATTGTCTATTGAGTTACTTGTATACGATTCACTGCATGTGGTTTTCATTCTGGTTGTAATTTCTACAATATTCATAAAAAAATTAAATTATGAAAAAGGAACTTTGCCACTGCTGTGTTTCGAAGCAAACACCTGACAAAAGCCTCGTCGTAGTTGACTGTTGTGATCTTCCGTTTTGTTCAACCAGCCAGAGCCACATTAAACGGATATTCTAGTTGAAAGGCAAACAAGTAGGGTGACCTTTCTTTATAGAGATACTATGAGGACACATGTAGTTTAGGAATTGAGTACATGCAGCAGTTATTTAGGTTATGTTAGGAATAACACAAGAGACCTGGATGTAGGCCAGTCTTTCCAAGTAATAAGTAAGCGTTGTGGAACTTTACTTAGGTAAATGTCAAAATATAATTGTGAGTTCACCATATTATTAAAGTAGGGGGTAGGGGGTATATCAAAGTAGGCCGCTTCCCTGGTGGATTCCTTTTCGACCCCCTTTCGTCCTTAATAATTATAGGCAACCGAGTTGTAATTTAACGCAACTTTCCTTTCATTTAGTCACGCGTTACCACCAGTCTTAGCTGTTGACTTTAGTGGTTTTAGACTGACGACTGATAACTGTCAGCCTTCTTCCTCATCACGGAGTCTCTAGTAATTGCTAACATTTGTCCATGGCTTAGAGCCCCTCTGACATCCACATTTAACAGGCTTTTAGCAGCACCGGTAAAAGCTGGACATTTCCATACAATGTGCGCTTTCAGGCACAGTCTGCAAGTATAATCTTCTTTGATTTTCATCTTGGCTTGATGATAGTTGAAGTTTCTATGACCTGTCACTAACGCAGTTATCTAACTTAAGGTACTTCTATAATATTTAAGCACCTTACTAGCCTTCCTGTCACTGGCCTTTCCACATTTTCAGGTTTAATGTGTTCACCCACTGTAGGACCATCTTGTAAAGTTTATTTTTCAATATCAAAGGAATTAATTCAACTTTAAGAAAATCATGGTTTTGTTAACAAATTCAAACTAGATCAAAATAGATTATTTACAACAAGAAATTATTATTCCTTTAATTGATGCAGTTGACATGCTGTTTTAGCTGTTTAAGTTTCATGCCGGCCTAGAGGGCATATCATTTTTCTGTCACCTCCAATAAAGATCTTTCAAAATATTAGATTAAATTAAAGTCTTTTTTCTTTATTTTCTCTCACTACTCCAACTTAAAGAGTCGCTAAAACATTTACAATTGTCAAAATTAAAACGCACGAATAAAAGTTTAAGTTTTTTGTTGAAGTTCGTTGTTTTGCCCACCAGCCAAGCCAGCAAAACTCAGTAGCTTAACAAACAAATCCCAGCATGAAGTTTTCTAAGGTTTTACTTAACTTGTGGTTTGGCTTAACTTCCCAAGTTGTGTGCTTTTCTTGCCTTTACTCTGATTTTAATGGTGGAAGTGAAAAATTAACTATTTTGCGAAAGTTTAATATTTCTTACCTACAACTTGCTTAACTCGAGCATTTAATGATAGCGGTTGTACCATTTACCGTCGTTTTTTTTTTTTTTTTTCTTATTTGCTTTTAGCAGTTTTGTATAGTACAAAAGCACTGTCAATAAAGTCTTAATTACGATTTAACTAAAAGTTTGTCTAATTGTCAACCAAACCAAAACTTTGAGGAGAAAAAAATGCGAATTTGTTTTGCTGAAAAACAAAATGTGAAAGAAATAGAGAAGCAGTAATTAAGATGCAAATGGAAAACGTTGTGGTTTAAAAATTTTTATAGAGGGGATACCAAAGACCATTCATTTTTATAGCTTTTTTACCCCTTTCATTTCTCACCGACCGCCAAGTTTCTATATTCTAACGCAATATAGATTTCCTTTGAGAGCGTAATTTAAAAAAATGCATTTAAAAATTTCAAAATTTTATTGAAATTTTTACAAAAATTTTTACAAAAAATGTTAACATAAAATTTCGAAAAAAAAATTTACAAAAAATTTTCAAAAAAATAAATAAACAAAAAATTTTACAAAAAATTTTTACAAAAAATAAAAAAAAAATATTTACACAAAAAAATTTCAAAAAAAATATTTCCAACAAATTAAAAAAAAATTTAATAGATATTTTAACAAAAATATTTTAATAAAATTTTACAAAAAATTATCGATAAAATTTACAAAAATTTTAACATAAAATTTCGAAAAAAAAATTTACAAAAAATTTTAAAAAAAATTTTACAAAAAATTAAAAAAAAATATTTAAACAAAAACTTTTCAAAAACAAATTTCCAACAAAAAAAAATTTAAAAAAAAAAAAATTTTAATAGAAATTTTTACAAAAAATTTTCATAAAATATTTACAAAAAATTGTCGCAAAATTTTCGATAAAATTTTACAAAAAATTATCGATAAAATTTTACAAAAAATTATCGATAAAATTTACAAAAATTTTTACAAAAAATGTTTACATAAAATTGCGAAAAAGAAAATTTACAAAAAATTTTACAAAAAATTAAAAAAAATATTTAAACAAACAATTTTCAAAAAAAATATTTCCAACATTTAAAAAAAAATGTAATAGAAATTAATACAAAAAATTTTCTATAAAATTTTGCAAAAAATTATTGATAAAATTTACAAAAATTTTTACAAAAAATGTTAATATAAAATTTCGAAAAAAAATTATATAAAATTAAAAAAAAAATATTTAAACAAAAAATTTCAAACAAATTTAAAAAAAAATTTTTAATAGAAATTTTTACAAAAACTTGTAGCAAAAATTTACAATAAATTTTGCAAAAAATTAAAAAAAAAAAATATTTAAACAATTTTCAAAAAAAAAATTTCCCACAAATTTAAAAAAAAAATTTTAATAGATATTTTTACAAAAAAAATTCATAAAATATTTACAAAAAATTTTCGATAAAATTTTTACAAAAAATTTTCGATAAAATTTTTACAAAAAATTTTCGATAAAATTTTTACAAAAAATTTTCGATAAAATTTTTACAAAAAATTTTCGATAAAATTTTTACATAAAATTTTTACAAAAAATTTTCGATAAAATTTTTACAAAAAATTTTCGATAAAATTTTTACAAAAAATTTTCGATAAAATTTAAACGAAAATTTTTGATGAAATTTATACAAATAAAATTTAGAGTAAAAACCTAATGTATGTTATTGTAAAATTGGGAAACTGAGTAACGGAATATTTAACATTACTATGATAAAGGGTATATAAGGTTCTGTATTACCGAATATAGCACTCTTACTTGTATATTATTATTATTATTTTACAAAAAAATTTCATAAAATATTTACAAAAAATTTTCGATAAAATTTTTACAAAAAATTTTCGATAAAATTTTTACAAAAAATTTTCGATAAAATTTTTACAAAAAATTTTCGATAAAATTTTTACAAAAAATTTTCGATAAAATTTTTACAAAAAATTTTCGATAAAATTTTTACAAAAAATTTTCGATAAAATTTTTACAAAAAATTTTCGATAAAATTTTTACAAAAAATTTTCGATAAAATTTTTACAAAAAATTTTCCATAAAATCTTTACAAAAAATTTTCGATAAAATTTAAACGAAAAATTTTTGATAAAATTTAAACGAAAAATTTTTGATAAAATTTAAACGAAAAATTTTTGATAAAATTTTTACAAATAAAATTTAGAGTAAAAACCTAATGTATGTTATTGTGAAATGGGGAAACAGAGTAAGAGAATATTTAACATTACTATGATAAAGGGTATATAAGATTCTGTATTGCCGAATATAGCACTCTTACTTGTTTATTATGATTCTAAATATTCCTCACCATTCCTCGCCGTTACTCGTTAGAATGATAAATCATTTTAATCGAACAGTAAGTCTGAAGAGAAATGGACATCTTCAGGCAGGTACAAGAGTAGAACTCGCCGTAACGAAGTACACTGTCAATACCGCCTCAGGGTGGCGGCCGGTAACAGGTTCCTAGTTATTTCTTAATCCTCTGTTAAAAGAATGGCTAAGTTAAACTTATTTATGTATGTGTTAATGTAGGGTGGGTATCTTACTTAAAACAAGAAGGTCGCAAGTTGTCAATTGGGCACCAGAAATCATTGTGAAATGAAGGGATTTGCAAAAAAAGACCATAAAGTTAATAGATTGCTTCCGTAGTCCCCCTACACATTTACATACACATGTCTAGTATGAAGAATAAACTCTATAAAGAGATATATCTTGATAATTTCAATATGGTAAATTTAAAATAGAATATCCACAAAAATTACGTCGACCTAGAGCCAAGACAATGGCAGTTCAATGATAAATACCAAGTCAATTTGTATAGAACTGTATACTACACATATAAGTTTGCATTCAACCTACCTAAAAAGTCTATTTACTATGGGTAGTGTTTAGTTGAAAACATCATCTATTTAATCAACTAAACTTAGAAAATAGAAACCGTGCAGAAATGTGTTTAATCTCAATGGTTGAGAATGAAGTCCACCAAAACATAATGTAGATTTGGTTTCACTACAGCATCGGCAGAAAGGCCTCGGATACAATTTGGGTACCCTTAACTAGACAAATGCCTTCATGGCAGACAATGGAAACTTCAAGTATCATTTGGAGCAGAGTTTGCATGGCTTGTACATATATAGTTTGAATGTATTAATGCTAATATATACGATAGATTCTGTGTTGAAGAAAAAGTTCGAAAATTGTTAGTTTGAAGGAAGTTTGAAATCATTACAGTCGAAAGTGAAAACCTAATTACAGCATGATTATTGAGGGGTCGAAAAGGGACCCATCAATTTAGTAGTGATCTGCTGCACCGTGCGAAGCCTCGGTCAGAAGATTGGGCTACTTAAGCCCAAAAACTACTGTAAGACTATAAATTAAATCTTATGGAGATGATCTAACGAAGATAAAAGAATCAGCTTGTTGAGTGTAGTTATAAAGTTCAAAAAGCACTTGCAGATAATGCAGATCCCGCTAAAAGAGCATCGAAATAATCAAACAATTTGTGTGCCATTACCCAGTATTCAGATGAGCTATGGCTCTCGGATGTCAAGTTTTAGGATATAACTCTCATCTGAATTGTGACGGCCAGTTTGTCTCTCAGATAATTGTTTATTGTACCGAATAGTATTTATTTTGTTTCCCCTGTTTGATCTAGAAAATTTTAATCTGTTCAAAAGGTAAGTAGGTTGCTTAGTGAGTATAATTTTATGTAGAAAGACTGATGTACGGAATTTTAACAGGTTATCGAAGGTCATAATAAAAATTGTATGCGATAAGTGGGATACACGACTTCTTCTTTAAAGCCCAAAAACATATCTTAGCTTATTAGCTGAATTGCAGCTAGAAAAAAGCTCGCATCCATACGTTAATTTTGGCAAAATGTATGTTTTGGCAAGCTGCATGCGAATGTTTAATGGCGTAAAAGACTGTGTCATCCATAGATTCCGAACCATAGTTTGTATTCTACCACATAGGGCATTTACATGGTTTGTTCAGGTGAGGGAATTATTAAAAATAATCCCCAGATTATTGGCATGTTCGACTATCTCAATTGGTGAGTTGTCAATAATTATTGGCGGCAAGTTATATTGCACTCCGTCACTTTTTCTTATAATCAATGCTTTTGATTTCTTTGCATTAATGCAACGACCATTTGCAGAAGCCCATCTGAAAACACTGTCAAGATCACGATTTAGTTTATGTATACAATTTATGATATCGGATGGAACACAGCTGATAACGAGTTGAACGTCATCTGCAAACATCTTAATTTTACAATTGGTAATTTTATGTGGTAAATCATTTGAATAAATTGTGTATAACAAGGGACCCAGAATAGAACCTTGTGGAACTCCTCTTTGCATTAGGCAGCTTGTTGATTTGTTTTTTCCCGAATAAACCATCTGACTCCAATTTGTTAAATATGAAGACAATAACTTGATAGAAGTGTTTGAAAAGTGACACATATGCTTTAGCTTATAACATAAAATAGTATGATCTACAGTATCAAATGACTTGGAATAATCAAGTACAAGCAGAAACGATATAGAATTGCTGTCCAATTTAGAGCGTATCTCCTCACAAACATCAGTAAGAGAAGAAATACAACTGTGGTTAGGTCTGTAACGGGATTACCTTTCAGACAATAGGGCATTTGTTATACAAATATTCTGCTATTTGTGTATGGATTAGTCTTTCAATAATTTTTGATAAATATGGCAGCAACGCAATGGGTCTGTAACTCTTATTATTCTTGGGTAAAGGTATTATCTTAGCGAATTTCCAATTGGACGGAAAAGTTGATGAGGTTATTATGGTATTGGCTAAATGAGTTATTTGCGGAAGTATGTGACTTACTATTAATTTTACAAATTTAGGGTTTTCACCATCATGCCCACTAGTATCCGATTTTATGCAAAGCTTTTAGGACATCATCCTGGCGGACATTTTCAAATTGACATAGCATTGGATTTGGTTGTCTAGAGTTGTTAAGGCAACCAAAAATTATTTTTTGTTTTATTATAATAACATTTACATTTTTCTTCATTATTTATTATTTTTTATAACAACATTTATATTTTTCGTATTAGTAATGAATGTAAATGTTTTTTAACGTAAATTTGAAATTCAAACTTAACGGAGGAAATGTAATTACATTGTTGTTCACTGCCCATCAATACATCTCTGCTTTTAACAACCATTCATTCTATTTTGGATATTTATGTATTATACATTGATTGTGTGTTGATGTGTTGATATGCGTACACACGCAGAAGTACGTCTGCATGTGTTTTTGTGTATGTTAAACTTAAAGGTTTAAAAGGAGAATTATCGCTGGGAATATTCTGCTCCCCACAAAAACACCAAACAAGAAACCGACCATATAATAGTCGTCGTAACTCCTCCATTTAGAATTCAAAGGCAATAACCTCGTGCGAGAAGAGTGTATTAGTAGCAGAAGCACAACCCTAAACGTACAATACAGATTATAACGTTTTAATCTTGTGTTTTATGAACGTCCCTGCTGAGTCTACCCCAGCGACTACGTGTCGTTATAGAACTTAAGACAACAGAAATTACTCCTGCCATACAATATAATCTAAACTAAGTCATACTTCGGTAGCAGGTTATATCTATCTAAACTACCACACCAATTTCAAGGCCGTAAGTTCTAACAGGGTACGATACTGTGGCAGTTACATATAATAAAACAGTAACTCATTTGCTGTATGTCTGCCTGTCTTTATGTCTATGTTCGCATCACGTAAAAACTACTGGATGGATTTTAACAAAATTTTATGAGGAGGTACCTTAGTATCCTGACTTTTTTCCGCAAAAATATTTCCAAGATAAAGTGGAGAAAAGGCAGTGATTTTTTTACCGATTTAAAGTTACTGCATACTTTAAGGCATCTTTTATTTTTGAAAGCGGGATATTTTAAACACAGTTGCGCAACAGATGGCGCTGTTTTAAAATAATGACAATATAATAAAATTTGTATTTGATTTGCATTTTTACTTTGTAGAGTTATATGTATATGTTTTTTATAGAGTTATAGAACTTTAAGTTGCAATAAAACAACGATGGATTATTCGATTGACATGAATTTTATTTATCCGAAAGATAATCTTGTGGCATTACATTTTAAATATGATTTCCGACATATGACCACCACGGCTGGCGCAGATGTAGTCCAATCTGGACGTCTAATTTTCGATGACTTTTTCCAACATTTGTGGCCGTATATCGGCAATAACACGGCGAATGTTGTCTTCCAAATGGTCAAGCGTTTGCGGCTTACCCGCATAGACAAATGACTTTACATAGCCCCATAGAAAGTAGTCTAGCGGTTTTAAATCACAAGATCTTGGAGGTCAATTCACAGGTCCAAAATGTGAAATTAGGCGGTCACCAAACGTGTCTTTCAATAAATCTATTGTGGCACGAGCTGTGTGACATGTTGCGCCGTCTTGTTGAAACCATATCTCCTGGACATCATGGTTATTCAATTCAGGAATGAAAAAGTTAGTAATCATAGCTCCATACCGATCACCATTGACTGTAACGTTCTGGCCACCATCGTTTTTGAAAAAGTACGGACCACCTGATTCCATCAGCCCATAAAGCGCACCAAACAGTTAGTATTTCTGGATGTAACGGTGTTTCGACATACACTTGAGGATTACCTTCACTCCAAATGCGGCAGTTTTGTTTGTTGATGTAGCCATTCAACCAGAAGTGCGCTTAATCGCTAAACAAAATTCGCTTATGAAAACGAAACGAAACAACGGTAAAATAAAATTGCACTATTTTCCAGCGTTGTTCAGGCGTGAGTCTATTCATGATGAATTGCCAAACTAAACTGAGAATAAATCACTTGACAGCTGTTAAATTGGTCGCCATCTTGAAAAGTAATGCCAACTTAAAGTTCTATACCTCTATAATAAACACCCTTTAGAATTACATTGTAATTAAAATATTTTGAACACCTTTTACAGAGCCTTACAATAATTTTTGTGGTTTTAGAGTTTTATATAAATTTTAGAATGTTATCCAGGGTGGGCACAACTAGTTTTTAAAAAAGGGCCACCTATCAGGTATAATCGTTCAATAATTTTAGCATTTTCATAGATGCATGAACACAGCAATAATTGATTTCTGCCCCTCTGTATCCTAGTTTTAACCGCCTAGCTTATTCTATGATTTAAATTCCATTAAATGTGTGATAGAAACACTAGCCAACGAACTTTCAAAGAAATTAGTATTTGATTATTAAAAAGCGCTAAAATAATATAATCTCTAATATCGCTGAAGAATGAAAATTTTGTAAGAAAATACCTTAGAGACAAGAAAGCTTAAACACTTTTTAGCAGTATGTATGTAGTTTCTTTACATTTAGAGTTTTATTACTACTCTAGTCAATGATTGTTTGTCGAATAGGAAATTTAGAAAGTGTGTCTAAGTGTTAGAGTGCATGATTTCTTAAAGGGCAAATGTAAGCAACTGCTACAAAATTATAGCAACAACAAACGTCTAGTGGTAATAAATGAGCTTTAGATTGTTTGTGCTCGTACTACGGCATAAAGAATACAAACTCACAAACATTTAGTAAATCTTTTACACACACACACACACATACACACATGCAAGCAAATATTTAACTACTTGCAATTAAGTACAAAAGTATGTGTGTATGTATGTACATATGATTCCATATATAAACGACTAAATGTACGCAAGAAATAATCAAAAGGATTGCTATTTGGGAAATTCATATACTCCAGCTTCCACAAATTTCATAAACACTGATACGAGGAGAAAAAAGTTTTTCAATTCGTTATTATCCTTAATGTTGGTCGTTACTCTTAACGTTGTATTGATGATGATAATAATCATGTTTGTATTAGTTGAGTAGTGCAGGCACGTTGTTCTTCTTACTGACGGTGATTACTTGTTTGTATTTGTGTTTCATTTTCTGTCTTCAACATAAGCCCATGCTCAAAAATCATTCTCTACATCATCATAATCATGAACATCATTATATCGTAATACTCATCCTTGATTTTGATTCTGAAAAGGCATAGTTTGAAATGGTTATTGTTGATGTTGCTGTTGAGTCTACTGTGATTTCGTAAATAAATAAAGAACATTCAAGGCGTCTTCAACTCGAATGAAAGGATTTTAAAATGTTTTACAATCTTAAGCAGAATTGTTGTTAGAAGAATATCTCATGCTAGCACAAGGCTTTTGAAAATTTTATAGAGGCTTTCAGTATTTAAAAAAAAAGACTTTGTTCAAAATGGGATTCTGCTATTGGACATCCGATAGACATTGCTGTGAGAATTGTTCCAAATTAAGAGTGCTATATTCTTCCATGCTGAATCTTATATAACCTTCATCATTGTAATGCTAGATATTGTGTTATCCTCTTATGTTTCTTTCAAAATTTTTTGTAAATTTTTTTGAAAATTTATTGTAAAAATTTTGAAATTTTTTTTTTTGTAAAATTTATGTTTCCAAAATTTTTTTTAATATTTTATGAAATTTTTTTTTTTAAATTTTTTTGTAAATATTTTACAAAAAAATTTATTGTCACATTTTTTTTAATTTTTAAAATATTTTTAAATTTTTTTTTTAAATTTTCTTGTAAACATTGCGAATTTTCTGCAATCTATATTGCGTTAGAATGGTCAGACTAAATAAAAAAAATTTTTTGTAACTTTTTTTTTTGGAAAATTTGTTTTCAAAAATTTTTGTATTTTTGTATTTTTATATTTTTTTTTTTTTAATTTCTAAAATATTTTTGAAAATTTTTTAAAATATTTTCTTGTAAACATTAAGAACTTCCTGCTATCTATTTTGCGTTAGAATGGTCAGACGAAAGCAAAAAAATCCTTTAAAAAAATTCCTTCATATTCAACCCCAATGGGCCTGTTGACTGCTCCTGGTTACCAGCGGGCGCCATGTGGGTCTATTGGCTACCTCTATATGTACTGCTTTCTATAAGGGCCTTTGAAAATTGTTTGTAAATTTGTAATCAAAATTTTTTGGAAAAAATTTTCAGAACATTTTTTATAAATTTTTATTTTAAATTTTTTAAATATTTTTGAAATTTTTTTTTTAATTTTCTTGTAAACACTAGGAACTTCCTGCAATCTATATTGTGTTAGAATGGTCAGACTAAAGCAAATAAATCCTTTAAAAAATTACATCGTATTGACCCTTCAATGGGCCTATTGACTGCTCCTCGTTACCGGTGGGCGCCCTGTGGGTCTATTGGCTACCTCTCTATGTATTGCTTTCTACAAAGTCCTTTAATACAAATCAAAATAGAAAAAACTTACCAATCTAAAACCCCCGATATATGTATGCACTCCTTGCTATGTACCTGTAGTGGTCTAATATTTATATGTTTAACAAAAAAAGTTAAAGAGAACCTCTAAATCCGAAAAAAGAAATTTTAAAAAACCAAAGAAAAATATATAGTTGGTTGTAGTTTTTTGCCCGCAGCTTCCAAAGGAATGATCTGATATTGCTGAATTGCAATCCCAAAATTTTCGAAACTATGCCTGACAGATTGGTGTGCCTAAATTTTTTGTATTTCGTCTGGTGCCTTGGCAAATGACATTTCTACCCGAACACGGACAAACGGACATCGCTTAATCAACTTTTCTATGTACAAGGATCCAGGTGCCATATTTCGTATTTTTCGTAGCTTAATCTATCGCTAAAATTCTAAAAATGCACCAACAAATCACGAGTATTCTTGCAACAACACTCATAATTTGTTTGTGCATTTTTAGAATTTTAGCGATAGATTTAGCTATGAGAATTACAGAATATGGCATTAGATTAGTTTCCTGATGTTTTTGATATATATTTATATTTTTTTTTTATATTCTTAGCCATAGCCCTAATGATGCTACTCAATGTTGTAGCGAAATATTGGCAGTTAAGAATTAGTTTTTACATTACAATTTGACCTCGAGGTCGAAGAATATTTTTCTTATTTATAACCCAAAAAGGTCGAATAAATAACTGATATATATGATCCAGAATATATATACTTTATTGGGTCGGAAATTAATATTGTAGAAATTACACACGGAATGACAAACTTATATATAGCTTTTCTACCTGTGGTGAAAGGTATACTTATAGGAAATAGTTTGTTGTGTAAAAATCTGCAAAGGTCTAATAAGAGCTATTTGTCTAGTAAGAAGTGGTACTATGAACTATGAATCATTATTTATGAATAGATAACACATTATGTAACTGATTTAAAAGTATTAAAAATTAGGCGATTTGTCTAGGGCTGGGCTAGTTGTATACTAATGATTTGTCTAGGGCTAGGCTAGTTGTATACTAACTAGCACTGAACAAGCACGTTAAGGTTAGATCTAAGAACTATCATAATATATCGTGGCCATAGAAAGTATTAGAACTCGAGCCGATACCTATCACTTAACGAAAAGTCTTAGTTCCAAGTATTAGTTCCTTTTCCTCTAAGCATATGTCTGCATCATAAAGTTAAAATCTAGTAAATTATGAGATATAGTGGCTGAAGAAGGAAGATTTATAATACACACGTTACGAATTTTGCTCTGAAGACTATTCCTACAGACGGTGGGTGAAGGAAGATCGAAGTTTCAGTGGCTCAAAAATTCCTTTGAAAGATACTATCTATAGCCATAAAATAAACTCTTTATCAAGTTTGAAGATTATTTGAAAGCAAATGGTATAAATTATTTTAAAAATTAATTTTTATCAAATCTTTTTCTTGCTGTAATTGTCTTTCTTGCTTAAAAGTTATTTTTGCATAAACAATCATATTTTAATAAATTACTAGTAATGCCCACACAGGTTGTGTGCGTCCTGACAATTTTTTGTTAAAATTTGCTTTGAAAGTAATCCACACTAAATTTTAAGACTCTTACGTGTTTACTTTATATAAAGGTACCCATCCCTGGTTAAAATTCCAAAATGTGTTAAAATTCTAAAACTCTAGAAATTATTATAAAGCTCTGTAATAGGTGTTCAAAATATTTTGATAACAATGTAATTCCAAAAAGTAAAAAAATACAAATCAAATTCTAATTTTATTCAATTGGCTATTTGGCAGTAAGTAATTCATATTTTGACATTATCTTTAAATAGCGCCATCTGTTGTGCAACTGTGTTGATTAAAATATCCTGCTTTCAATTCAGATTTTTTTTATTATTTTAAAACAGCTTCACCTGTTGCTCAACCGTGTTTAAGATATCCAGCGGTAAAAAAAAAATCACCGTACTTTCACTGCTTTTTCTCCACATTCTCTTGGAAATAAGAAAAAAGAATCCTATATTGAAATCAGTATACTAAGGTACCTCCTGACAAAATTTTGTTAAAATACATACAGTAGTTTTTACGTGATGCGAACAGCAAAAAAAGTAAAGACAGATAGACAGGAAACGAGTTACTATTTTATTATAGTATGTATGTATATATAGATTTACTTGAAAGAAATTGTCTCGCTTACTTTATATGTTCGTTTGCAAAAACATTTTAACTTTAAAATTTTCCATAAGACATCATTTCCTAAAAATAACAGCCGTTGGCAGCCCTGTCGCTTTCAATCTGTGCTGCTCGTTTGTAGCTTTAATTATTTAATTTCTATTTTCTTTCGCAATTTCTCCTCCTGCCTCTCTTTTTTTTCGCTTTACTCCTTTTGTGCCCCATTTTCAAAGCAAAATAAACTTTGGTATTTGTATTTGTATTTGTTTTTTTTTATTTTTGTTGTTGGATTTTTCTTTTTAGTAAAAATTAAAAGCTGTTTGAAATTAAAACGTTGCAATTTACTGCGGAAACTTTTCATTGATGACTTTGCACTTTTTGTTTTTTTTATTTTTTTATTTTCATTTGTTTTTATTTGTATGAGTGTGTTTTAGATGAGGATTCCAAGTTTAATGCAGCTACTCCGTATTATCTGCTTAAAATACTAAAATGGGAAAAATACTTTTGTTTGTGTTTTGTCCATGAAACAAAAATAAAAGGCTGTTAATAAAGTTCGGAGATATTTCTTGCAATATTCTGCAGTGATGCAAAAAGTGCTGATTTAATTTAATGTTAAATAAGTAAAATAATTAAAAGTTGTTGTTGGGTTAAAAAAAAAAATAAAAACAAAAATTGAACAGAACAAAAAAGTTGGCAAAACTGCTGGTTTTTAATGGAAGAAGTATTAATTGAATATAATTTAATACTTGTGTTCAATATCAACAGAGGTTAGTGATCTCTGATAATGTTGTTAATTAAAATAAAAAAATACTTTTCTGCATATTTCACAGCTAAAAGTTTAATTCCACATCGACCTTTGAAGAAAAAAAAAAAAATACTGTTCTGCGCTCTTTATCGACGTTTCTCAAGCATTCGATAAGGTTTGGCACGAAGGCCTAATATTTAAGCTAAAGCTGAACTTGCCCGAAAACTTGTATAAGCTTTTAAAAGATTATTTAACGAATCGCAAGTTTTTACTAAAAGAAGGCGACTTTTTAAGCTCGCCACAGCTCATTGAAACCGGAGTTCCCCAAGGTAGTATTATGGGACCAATTTTATATTTACTGTACACATCAGATATGCCAATTAGCACCCTAGTCCACACATCAACTTTTGCAGATGACACAGCTTTTTTAAGTATTCATGAAAGTGCCCAAGAAGCATCACAACTTTTACAAGACCACATACTCAACTTGGAAAAATGGCTAGAAAAATGGAGAATAAAAGTAAATGAGCAAAAATGCACTCACATAACTTTCACACTGCTTAGGAACTCATGCCCTCCTATTCGCATAAAAAACCAAATAATACCACAGCTTTCAGACGTTAAATACCTGGGTATACATCGTGAACTTGGAAAAGCCACATTGATTTCAAGTTAACACAAATGAAACTAAAAGCAGTACAATTAAATTGGCTTATTGGCAGAAACTCCACCCAGATCTTAGATTGTAAACTTCTACTGTACAAGTCGATCCTTAAACCAATTTGGTGTTATGGGATTCAGTTATGGGGCACTGCCTCAGCCAGCAATGTAGACAAAATTCAAAGGCGCCAAAATAAGATACTACGTATGATTACATCTGCTCCCTGGTATATAAAAAATTCGAACATCCCCAGAGACCTAAACATGCCATCAGTTAAAGCAGAAATAGCGAAACATGCAGTCACATATCTAAAGAGGCTCGAATCTCATACAAACCCTTTGGCGCGTAACATGCTGAATGAACCTGGTTATATTCGACTAAAAAGAAGAGATACTGCTTTTCTTGGCCGTACATTAGAGGGATGACCCACAAATGATTGCAAAATCCGTGAAACAAACATTATTTTTGTCTAGAACTGGCTGGACTTAAAAAGAATATTTTATTTTAGACTTTTATTGAAAATGTTTGCTTACAGATTGGTCCCATTTAAACAAAAAAAAAAATAATAATCATATTTTTAAACAGTAAACAATTTTATCGATATGCATACTTATAATAGACTACTGAAGAATTTTGGACAATGCACGCTTTGATTGTAATTGAATTAATAGTTTATTAATTAGAGTGTGTCGGTTTTTTTGCAAGAACTATTTTTATACCCTCCACCACAGGTGGAAAGGGTATATACATATAAGTTTGTCATTCCGTGTGTAATTTCTACAATATTCATTTCCGACCCCATAAAGTATATATATTCTTGATCCTTATACATAGAGAAGTTGATTAAGCGATGTCCGTCTGTCCGTGTTGGTGTTGTAATGTCATTTGCCAAGGCACCAGAGGCGATACAAAAAATTTAAGCACACCAATCTGTCAGGCATAGTTTCGAAAATTTTAGTATTGCAATTCAGCAACATCGGATCATTCCTTTGGAGGCTACGGGCCAAAAACCACGCCCACCTATATTTTTTACGTTTTTTTTAATTTTTTTTCGGCTTTAATGATTCTGTTTTGCCTTTTTTTGTCAAATAAATATTAGACTGCGACAGGTAGATCGCAAGGAGTGCATACAGATCTCGGGGGATCAATAACCCCTGCGAGGGGCGATTTTTGTTTGTTTTTAGAATGGTAGGGTTTTTCTGATTTGTTTTGTATTAGAGACCTTAATAGAAAGCAATACGCATAGAGGTAGCCAATGGACCCACAGGGTACCCACTGATAAATAGCAGCAGTTAAAAGGACCCCCCATGTGTCAATATGAAATAAAAAAATTTTTTTTTAAGGATTTCTTTTTGCTTTAGTCTGACCATTCTATCTCAATATAGATTGCAGAAAGGTCCTAAATTTAATAAAAAAATTTCAATAAAATTTAAAAAAAAAAAATTTGTAAAAAAATTAAGAAAAAAAATTTTAAATTTTTTGTCAAAAATATTTACAAAAAGGTATTTTACAGAAAAATATTCAAAAAAAGTTTTTAAAAAATTTTCCAAAAAATTTTTAGACTCAATTTTCGAAAAATTAAAACAAAAATTTCAATATTTCTGGTGAAGGGTATAAAAGATTCGACACGGCCGAATATAGCACTCTAACTTGTTTTCTTTAGTATTTCATTATTACCTTTTCTACCCTGTAAGAAATATTTACTGTTATTTTTTAACATAAAATGAGTTGAAAACTTCTAGGTTTGTTTATACTAAGGAATACAATTTCTCACAAAAGGTTCTAGGTTTGTTCAATCTAAGGAATACAATTTGTCACAAAGGGTTTCTTTAAATCATTGTCTGGATTGATTAGTATGCCCATGAGAAACCATAGTTCTCTTATCAACTTTTTTAACGCCATAAAACTAGGAGATTCTCGAATTTTGATGAGTTGATTTTAAAAGAAGATAAAGAAGATATTTTTTAATTTTCCTACCTTTGATCAGACAACATTATCAAATCACTATTATCACCGCGACTTGTTAGGGGACAGAAATTATTAGAGGCACCTTCAGCCAGGGAAACTGGAAACATTACTGTCATACCTTTTGTTGAAGATATTCGTCGCTGGCTGTTTTATATTTTGTATTTTTGGCCAGCGCCGTCGAGCTTTTGATGTGAGAACATTATTTTTAAGCCACAATTAACCAATCTTCCGTGTTGCCGTTAACAGCACTTTGCGGTTTTTATAATTTTCTCGAGACATGAGGTATGAACATTGGCAGCCATCAAGGTATTTAGAAAAGGTATTGAAGTGACAATATCACTGCCAAGTATTAAGCAGCACAGCCAGCAACTATGTTAATACTGGTGTAATTAGCAGTTTCTCATTCGATTACATAGTGCAACACGGAAAAAAATAACCATATACGGACACCACTACGTGATAAAAGACCACAAAAAAAAGACCCCTGTCTCCCAGTTTTGCCCAAAGTCCTCCAGGTTTTTATATATGGGCCCTCAAAGATGTGGGGCCTCGATGTCATTTTTGCAAAAAAATGATCATTTAATCAAGCTCATATTTTGCAAACCGTTTGGAATTTTGGAATTTTGATATACTCTCTGAGGCAAAGTTATAGCTCTTATCATAAACAACAAAAAATGTGAACATATAAAATCAAAAAAACTTCATCTTCAAGGTCAAAATCGCAAAAAAACTTTAAAAAATTCAATTTTTTTACCTTTTTTCCCCTCTTCAGGTCCATAGGTAGCAAACCGTTCAAATTTTAAGGAAACAATCAACTACAAAAATGAGCTCTAGATTTCAATAAACAACTTTCTAGAACATATGAACTTCCTAGAAATGATTCTTAACACCGTTTAGGTAGCGCTTAGGTAGCCGCAAAAGTGAACAATTTCCCGGCCAATTTTGCCATGACTTAAAAAATTACACAGTGTGTTATTAAGTATTTGGTGGACGAAATCAAGTAGATTAATTCAGTGAATCATTAACCATGACATACACGTCTAAGAAGCCAATAGAAAAAACCGCTGGCCATGAAATTGAACAAAAGATACCATAATAAAACTTTTACTCAACAAGGCTTCAACAAACTTTTACTTATAAACAAGGCTTAGCTTAAGTAGGATATCGACTGATTGTCATTATATCGGTCAGAAAAAATCTTTCAGTTTCGAAATAACTCATTATTATTATTATTTCATTCTCAATGATTAGAGGCAACCGACTTTTAGTTTGCGGCAACCGCACTTTCATCGATCGAATCACGTGCTACAGCCAGCTTTTACTCTTGACTTTAGTGATTCCGCACTGTCGACAGGTAACTGTCGGCTTTCGCACCTATTACAGAGTCTATAGTAATTGCTATCATTAGTTTAATGCTTAGTTCCGCCATGGCATCCACATTTAACAAGTTTCTGCCCGTGATCCTAAATACTATGGCTAGCCAGAGCTGGACATTCACACTTAATGTGAACATTTTTGACAGTTTATTTACGATTATTTGCTTATTATTTTTGTAATTTTCCCATTCTTTCATTTTCACTCTGTAATAATAAAGCACCAACATCAAGCATCGCTGGCAAATGAAAAATTTTAATACAAAAATATTTTATTTCTTCAACCATAAATTGAATATGTGGTCCTGTAGATATAGCGATGATACCTGGGGACTCTCGTGAATGTTAGAAAAGCTGTATTGTCAGCAAATAGCGATGAGTTGATTCAATTTTTTTTATTTATTTTGTGGGGGATACCGAACCAGACTACTAACTTCATGGGTTCTTTTTCGACCCCCTTCGTTTCTCAATGATTTCTGGAATCCGACTTTACTTCTATTGAACCTCGTGATATCTTTAGCCTTCTACTCTTGACTTTAGTGACTTCAGACTGGCGACTGATGCATCTCTACATGCATCCTAGCATCTCCATTTAATATGTATCTGCCCGTAGTCCAAAACCTTTTATTATGTTAGCCTTACTTATTCCACGCACGTATCATTTTCTTCGCTTTTTATCTTGACTAGATGATACTTGAAGTTTTTATGACCTGTCACTAATGCAGTTATCGGGCTTAGGGTATTTCTATTTACTTGCCTCAGGCGTTTTATAACCGATTGGTTGTCAAGAGCAATGAGAAACTCTTTTCCATGCACCCGAATTTCCAGCAGGTTACCAAATGCATGCAGCAACCGAACCAATTCTGCCTGGCAAGCGGTGGCGTACTCTGCCAAACGAAGATTATAGGACAGGTTTAGCTCAGCTGAGTGTAGACGGCCCTTAAGAGAACCATCAGCAAAATGCTGATCTCATTCTCCATGCACTTACTGTGTATAAGGCCTTCAGCTATGAGTGTCCGATGCAGTTTTCCGACTATTTTCTTCTACTCATGCATTCCATCGGCATTAAGTTCTCTAACCTCCTTACTAGCAATGTTCAGAATATTCTTGCGTATGAAGAGTGATGCCATTGGGATGCCATAGCTTTGCAACAAAAAAGCACTTAATTTGAAAAGAGACTTGTTTTTAGAACACCCTGTATACCTAATGGTTTATCAAAAAGTTATTGCATTTCGAATAAAAAATTTAAACATTGTTTCTTGGCACCAAAAGGAAAACCTAAAAGTTCTAAGTGTTAGATGTCTAAAGGATATTTTACTGCCACAACATGAACAACATTTACTTAAGATTTTGATACACCACCAACAACAACAACAACATATAATGGTAACGCGTTGGTAGTAAAACTTAAGTAGGCTCTCGAAAGTTGAGATTAATATTTAGAATATTTTTATTTTTTCGCTGGAAATAATTTTCTGTTTTTCACTATAAAATTGCTTAAAAATATTTAGGAAATGCCCAAATTGAAATTGTGTGTATTACACAACTCCCCTGAGCTATTAAGTTTTGATTATCCCTACTATTTATGTGCTTTAAAGTCTTTTTAACTTCAGCTGTTATAACAGCTTTAACTAAGCATACATTAGCATACAGTCACACTCACACATACATAAATACCTTCAAAATCACACATTTGCTTTAACACAAACACTGTTGTAAGTGTATGACCACGAGAAAACTTTCAGTTTCATAAATAATTTATTGCCAACCTAAAAGTGATGATTCGTTGCGTCATACTCTTCGCAAGAACACTCGCTTATTTATGCCGTTAGATTTTCTCCTCCCTCCCTCCCTCCCTCCTTGCTATGTAAATATGTATGTGTGCATGTTGTTTTTTTTTGTGCACAATCTTGGTTTTGAAACGTTTTGAACAAATAAAAGTATGAATGAATACTTTTACAATTTGCATGCATGTTAAAGAGAAATATGTTCTTTTTAATTTTTATTACTTTTTTAAGTTTTTTGCTGTTAAAAAGTTCATGGTTATGGAAGATTTTTAGTTAAACGAAGGTTTTAAAAGTCAAATAAGCAGAAAACATATTGAACAGTGGGACTGGTAGAGAATAATTGTTTTTTTTTTCATATTTATCTTTATTATAACTTCAATGTATTTGAACTGACACTAGTCTGACAGGTCTGAAATAAAAATAAAATATACTTGTTAAGTCCAACCAGAGCTAGACAAAAAGAAATAAAGTAAGAAAATATAAATTCACTATTGTTTAAATTGTTTTGACTTAACACACTGTGTAATTTTTTAAGTCATGGCAAAATAACTATATACGGACACCACCACGTCATAAAAGACCAAAAAAAAAGACCCCTGCCTCCCAGTTTTTCCCAAAGTCCTCCAGGTTTTTTTTTATGAGCCTTCAAAGATGTGGGGCCTCGATGTCATTTTTGCAAAAAAATTATCATTTACTCAAGCTCATATTTTACAAACCGTTTGGAATTTTGATATACTCTCTGAGGCAAAGTTGTAGCCCTTGTCATAGAGAACAAAAATTGTGAACATATAAAATCAAAAAAACTTCATCTTCAAGGTCAAAATCGCAAAAAACTTAAAAAAATTTAATTTTTTTTACCGTTTTTACCCTGTTCAGGTCCATAGGTAGCAAACCGTTCAAAATTCAAGGAAACAATCAACTACAAAAATGAACTTTAGATTTCAATAAACAACTTTCTAGAACATATGAACTTCCTAGGAATTATTCTTAACACCGGTTAGGTAGCGCTTATGTAGCCGCAAAAGTGAAAAATTTCCCGGCTACCTAAGCGCTACCTAAACGGTGTTAAGAATCATTCCTTTCTTCTAATTTTAAGCACTTTTAATTTATTTTTATTTTTAATTGAAATATTAAAATTTTTTGGGGATTCGAACCGTCAAGATCCAGGCTGATAGACCTTCGCACTGCCAATAAGTCTATCGAAGCATCTCAATTTTAAGCAGCAATGAACTTTTGTGTTTTATAAATAAGAAATCTAAAAATAGAAAATGATGTATGTATTTGTCATACAAAATGAGTACACATTCCAACTTCCCTACTAAGATTAGCGAAGTATAGGAAGTAGAAACTAGATCTTTTAGAAGGAAGAGCCAAGGCCGTCTTTGGAAGGCATACAAAAAAGAGGATCGTATCCGAGAGAAGGTCTAAGCATGTCTTATAGAAGGCCTGAAGTGAGAAGGCCTCCTTAAGTTTACCACTGGGATGTTTCTTGTGGTGTTGTTGTAAGAGTATGCCTAAAAGTAGACTTCGTTACGTATGTACGAATTTTGTTGTTTTTTCATGACATACTACACGCGTAACAAAAAAAATTTTTTTTCTAATACATTTTTTAAATAGTTTAGGAGAACCTATCAGAAAGCCGATTGTTACATATTTTTAATTTATTGGTTGCAAAAAATAGGGACAGACCAATTAAGCATCTGGTAAAACATAAAAAATCCCCCAAAAAATTACCCAACAATTTTTTTTAACCCCCAATTTATTTCCCTAACAAAATTAAACCCTGAAATTATCCCCTAAATGAAAAAAATGCCCTAAATTTAGGGGAAAATCCCCTAATCTGGCAACCGTAGGTGTGCTTTCGATTCCCACCAAAGACACTGGAATTTTTCACTACAAGTTGGCAGGAAGACCAAGAAGGAGCTTGTATATAATATGGGTGCCTACAAATGGTTATCTGCGTTTGTGATAGGTAAAGGGTGTTTTTTATAGAGATATAGAACTTTAAGTTGCAATAAAACAACGATGGATTATTCGATTGACATGAATTTTATTTATCCGAAAGATAATCTTGTGGCATTACATTTTAAATATGATTTCTGGCATATGACCGCCACGTCTGGCGCGGATGTAGTGCAATCTGGACGTCCAATTTTCGACATTTGTGACCGTATATCGGCAATAACACGGCGAATGTTGTCTTCCAAATGGTCAAGCGTTTGTGGCTTATCCTCATAGACCAATGACTTTACATAGCCCCACAGAAAGTAGTCTAGCGGTGTTAAGTCACAACATCTTGGAGGCCAATTCACAGGTCCAAAACGTAAAATTAGGCGGTCACCAAACGTGTCTTTCAATAAATCTATCTAAAATTGCACTATTTTCCAGCGTTGTTCAGGCGTGAGTCTATTCATGATGAATTGCCAAACTAAACTGAGAATAAATCACTTGACAGCTGTTAAATCGGTCGCCATCTTGAAAAGTAATGCCAACTTAAAGTTCTATACCTCTGTAAAAAACACCCTTTATTATCTGGCCAAGTTAAGAATCGAGGTACCTGGAAATAGGCTAACATAAAAAAGGCTTTGGACCACGGGCATTTACATGTAGATGCTGGAATCACTAGAGTCGAGAGTAAAAGGGTAGTGATAGCACGAAACTCAATAAAAGTGAAATATTCGTAAATTTTTAGTCGGATACCAAAAATCATTGAGGAACGAAAGCATCAAAAAGAGACCCATGCAGTTAGTTGCCTGCTTCGGTAATCCCTCTATAAAATAATAATGTGGAGAAATCTAAGGCCTTAAAAGAAATATCTTTTGCGTTGTAATCTAATCGGTTTTTTTTTAATTCTTGCAATTTCTTCTCTGTTTTATCCACTGTAAACTTAAATATTTTGACTACAAAGTTACCATTTAAGGGATAAAGAAAAATTAAATGTGGCAAAAAAAAACAAAAAAGAAAAAACTAAATGCATAACACAGAATATATGAGTGATGTGTAAATATAGCAAAAATAATAAATGCAAAATAAAATATTAATATTAAAAAATTAAACAAACTTTTAGCAAATAAAAACCTCGTTTTTTATTTGGAAATAAATAAAGGAAAAATTAAAGTCTACATTTGAAGGATATTAAGAGGAATATAAGAAAACTTTAAATTAAAAAAAAATAATTATTTTGATTCCTTAAGATCATCTATACATATAATAAAATAGTAACACATTTCCGTCTGTATATCTGTATGCTTTTCTTTTGTGTTCGCATCGCGTAAAAACTACTGGATGGCTTTTAACAAAATTTTGTGAGGAGGTACCTTAGTATCCTGATTTCAATATAGGATACTTTTTTGCGAAAAACGTCTCATTTCCAACAGAAAGATACTAAAATTTTCGGTTGAAAACTGGGATATTTTAAATTTTTATTTTTGAAAGTAGGATAATTTATACACTATTGCGCAACAGATGGCGCCAGTTGAATGAAATTTGTATTTAATTTATATTTCTTCTTTGTGGAATTACATTGTTATTAAAATATTTTAAACACCTCTTACAGAAGTTAACAATAATTTTTAAAAATTTATATAAAGTTTAGAATTTTATTTAAAGGTACTGCATACTTTAAGGCATCTTTTATATTTGAAAGCGGAATACGCAACAGATGGCGCTGTTTTAAAATAATGACAAAATATAAATAACTTATTGCCAAATAGCCAGTTGAATAAAATTTGTGTTTGATTTGTATTTTTGCTTTGTGGAATTACATTGTTATTGTTATTGTTACTGTTAAAATACTTTAAACACCTTTTAAAGAGCTATTGTATAGTTTTTAGAATTTTAATTTTTTTTTTTTTTTGCAAATCTAAAATTCTATCCTTTATATAAAGTAAATACATAAACCCTAACTGAAGCACTATAAAACTGAGAGTCTTACATTTTGGTGTGAAATTCTTTCAAAGTAAAATTGAGCAAAATATTGTCAGGACGCTTACGACATGGCGGGCACAGCTAGTATTTTATAAATTTAAGAAATAAGTTTGTTTACCCTTCACTACCAGGCATACATTTCAGATTATCAACTCATTTGTACTATATATAGAATCACCCCCCGGTTGTTACAGTTGGTCACTGCAGAAGATAACAAATACTTTGACGATTCTCTAGGGGAAAATAGGGGCACCAGACGCTAGGGTTCCTAGAACCTAAATCTGAAATAAAAGGTCTATTGTTTTATTACACGGATCCTCTTCGAGGTCCGACCAGTGCCCAAAGGACTGGTACCGCGGGAATCGGTAGCCCCACAGATCAAAATGTGCTGTTGCATTCTCAGCAGAAGGAGTTGGATAGTCTCCAATCCCCTAAGCAAGAGGCTTTAATATGGAATCTAGGCTTGCCCTTTAGACTTGCCATTTTATATAAATTACTACTCATTGTGACTGTATCACACATAAATTGTAATACTGGCGGCAACGTCATATCGTGGAGTGTTGCTATACTACACAATGTAGGCGCTAGTCTACGTCTTTATTTCACTCGGTATTTAGAGCACCGTGAGATTAAGCCATCGTGGCACGTACCCACGTTAATCTAAAACACATCTGTACTTTATTCTGTAGTCATTTGCGACTCTATAAGGTATATATATTCTGAACATATGTGACCTGGCCTATGAAAAGGTGGATTATCCACTTTTTGTTGTTGCTGTTGCATTGTTTATCTTTAACAGCTAATTTAACGAAATTTTGTTTTCCCTTTTCATAGACCGAGTCACATATATCAACATAGCGTTGCCGCTCTCTGCAATCGAGTTAAAATCAGTTGTTTTTTATTTTTGGACTACAATGTGGCCATTGGCCTTATAGGAAGGGATATTTTGTGTTTGTTTTTTTTTTTAAGCATAGTTCACCTCTTTTGCCTTTATCAATGTTTTTTCTGTCGTTGGTCTAAACATTGTAGATCGAAAATTTTTTGGTGGTTGGGAATAACATTTTTTATATATTTTTTTCTTCTTTTATACATATTAAGGCCATATAAGGCCATATAAGTCAATATCTCTCAAAGCATCCTTGTGAGTGGAGAACAGAACCAGCTAGAGGACATTATGAAAATCAATGAAAAATTAAATGAGAGAATACACCGAAATTTTAAATATCGTAATTATTGCACGCTTTCAGAGCAAAAGCCCTCACGCAACCCCCTAAGGGTCTGTGAGTACATACACAATCTCAACCAGATTCTCACAAAGAGAACAAAACATGTAAAAATTTTAAATCAGTAGCATACCAGCTTTCAACAAGGTAGGTTTGTGTCACTTTGCTAAATATTAAGCAAACCAATGCATTTTCATTTTAACCACTTTTTATGGTTAGGGGCCTTTGTTTTAGAGCCAAAAAATATCTAAAATGTCATTAATTTTCCACAGTTGGTTTACAGTCAACTTCAATACCTAATGCTCAGACAAAATCGGATTCATACTTTATACATTATGTACATATGTACATATATGAGAATTTTTGACAGTTTGTTAGAGCTGGCTTAACATTGTTCGGCTTGCTCTTTATTCTTTATCAAATTTTAGTTTTTATGGAAAAAGAAAAGTTATGAAGAATTCTCCCATCCTTAATAAAACCATTTGTGTGATAATCATCTTTTTATATTTATTTTAAGATTTTCTTACCTCACTTTCTTCAAGTGATTTTCGCTAATGTAGATGTGAAAACTCTTTACAATTTCATGAAAATACCCTAAAAACACTAGGCAAAGAAAACTTTTAATTACACTTTTGGTTTCTAATAAAAATGTTCAATTTATAAACATTATTAATGCATGAGGAGGAAAAAGCTTTTAATTATTAAAAAATCATTTACCATTATTTTTAACACTAGAAGCCAGTAAACCATACTTTACTAGCACTTCAAACGAGTTTAAAGGGTTTGGTTTGGAGAAAAAGATTTGACTTAAAACAACTGAATAAATGAATGAATTAATTTAATTGCATTTTAAGTGTTTTATATTTATTTATTCCTATGTCCGTCACACGTTACGTAATATTCTTAAAAATTAATTTGTATAATATTATTCCTAATTGTATTTCCATTAAGTATTTTTATCAAAAAACTTTTGTTAACAGTCGTAATTAAATGTATAAACTTTGAATTTTTAAATTGTTGTATCTTAAGTTTTAAAGTTCATGTATTTTATGCAGGCCATTTTTGGATGTTTACCTTTTTTAACCGACTTCAAAAAAAGAAGGAGATTATCAATTCGTCTGAATGTTGCTTTTTTTATGTTTGTGCCCGCAGAACTCAGTCATTTCTGAACCGATTTTAAAAATTTTGCACTATTAGAAAGGTTATGGCTACAGATTGGTCCAATTTTAAAAGAAGTTCAAAATTTTAAAAATTAAAGGGTGTCCCCATACAACATACATGTTTTTTTACGTGTATTATGAACATTATAGGTCACCAATTTAAAATTAAAAAAAAGTGCGTATCACAGTAGCTCCCAACAACAAAAAGTAATTAAAAAATAAAATTAAAAATTAAAGGGTGACCCCATAGGTGACTTATTTTCACCTTTATTCTCCTATCTTTTGAACCGTTATAGACAAACACTTGAAAGTTGCACAGAATGTTCGTTACTATGTCTGTTATAACAAGTATAAATATTTAAAATTAGAAATTAAAGGGTGTCCCATTAGTTGGTTTATTTTGATATATATATGGCCAAACTTTTGAACCTTTATAGGCAGACAGTTGAAATTTACAAAGTACTTGTATTGCTAAGTCCGCTAAAATAACAAGTGTAAATTATGAATTTGGAAATTAAAGGGTGTCCCAATAGTTAATGTAAAAGTAATATATATGGCCAAACTTTTCAACTGTTATAGATAGACAGTTGAAATTTACAAAGAACCTATGTTGCTTAGTCCGCTATTAAAACAAGTATAAAACTTGGATCTATAAATTAAAGGGTGTCCCCATTATTGATGTTATTTGACCATTACGTCCTCATCTTTGGAACCGTTATAGACAAACACTTGAAAAATAGACAAAATGTTCACTACTATGTCTCGAATAACAACAAGTATAAATATTTAAAATTGGAAATTATAGGGTGTCCCAATAGTTGATGTAATTTGATATATATGGACACAAAGTTAAAATTTAAAAAGAATCTGTATTACAAAGTGTTCTTTAAAAAGTATTTATATTAAAATTTGAATTTAAAGGGTGTCCCAATAGGTGACGTCATTTGATATATATGACCCTATCTTTTAAACAGTTATTGATAAACACTTAACAATTAGACAGAATGTCCATTACTATATCTGTTATAATAAGTATAATTATTTAAAATTATAAATTACAGGGTGTCGCAATAGTTTATGTTATTTGATGTATATGACCAAACTTTTAAACCGTTACAGACAGAAGGTTGAAATTTACAACGAACCTGTATTGCTACGACCGCTATAACTAGTATAAAATTTGAATTCGGAAATTACAGGGTGTCGCAATAGTTACCGTCTTAAAGCAACATGCTTTTAAGTTTGTCTGTTTTGAAGTCGGTTTTTTTTTTTGCAAGAATTATTAACTAAAACAATTCGTTTTGTGATTTTCCTCTCAGTTTGTTTTTTTTTTTTTTCAATAAAAATGGATTGATGTGAACAGTGAGCGGCCAATATGATTTACCAGTGGCGTTTGGCAAATCTCTTGCTTTGAAAATCTGACTCAAATCTGACTCTGTCCGGGGGTTCGATTCCAGCCAAAGACTCTTTGTGTTTTTCCGCAGACAAGACAAGAGCTTCGTAGGTCTTTTATTATTTTTATTTATTATTCTTGCATAAAAAACCGACTTCAAAACAGATATATGGGCATCAATTCTAAACTAAAAATTTAAAAGGAAGTAGTCTGTAAGACCTAGTACCCAAATCAAATAATTTTATTCTTGTTGCTATAACGGACATAGTAATATACGTTCTGATATTCAAATGTCTATCCATAATGGTTTAGGAGATAAAGCTATATACGAAAAATTACTTCAGATATGATCCTTTATTTTTTTTACACTTATTATTACTGACACAGAAATAAAAAGTAAAGATTCCAAAGGGCCATATAAGTTAAACAATATCACCTATTGGTACAGCCTTTAATGTACAATTTTAAATGAAACACTTATTATAAAGGACTTATTATAAAGTACAGATTTGTAAATTTCAATTGTCTATATATTGATGTATAAGCTTGGCCATATGCATCAATATACATCAAATATTGAGACACGCTTTGAGTTATAATTTTAAATATTTATTCATGTTATTGTACCGGGTATAGTAGTGGAGATTCTGTTTAATTTTCAAGTCTTTGTCTCAAAAGATAGGGCCAGATAGGTCCAATTACATTAATTATGGGGACATCCTTTAGCTTCCAAATTCAAATTTTTTACTTGATGTTTTAGGGGACTTAGTTATACAGGTAAATTTCAACCGTCTCTTTGTTACGGTTAAAATATTTTGCCATATACATTAAATTACATCAACCATTGGGACACCCTTTAATTACTTATTCTAAATATTTAATTTATAATTATAAATATTGGACATTCTGTCCAATTTTCAAGTGATTGTCTACAATAGTTCAAAGAATTGATAAACTTTTTTTTTTTTAAATCGGTTAAAAAGTGACGATATAATCAAGAGCCCCCACGCAAACCCCTAATGGTCTGTAAGCACTTACACAATCTCAACGAGAATCTCACAATGAGAACAAATCATGTAAAAATTTGAAATCAGTAGCATACCACCTTTCAACAATATTTAGCAAGTGTCACTTTGCTAAATACAGGGTGGGCCAAAAGAAACCAAGGGGTGTAAAAGTTTAATAACTTTTTTGTTTATTAACTTTTTTTATTTTTTCTTTCAGATTATATAGACAACACTTGGAATTGTATTATTTAAACCAGAGATCAATTATTTTAACGCAAAGAGCATATCGCCGACATTATTGAAAATTTGATTATGAGTGATGAAGCTCATTTTCATTTGAATGGCTTTGTTAATAAGCAGAACTGTAGGTTCTGGGGTTCTGAAAATCCAAGAGCCATTCATCAACGCCAATTGCACCCCATCAGGTGTACAGTATCACATCACATCACATCTGAAAATGTCATTGGGCCCTACTTCTTCGAGAATGAAGATGGAAGTGCTGTAACCGTAAATAGAGAGCGGTATCGGTTTATGATAGAAAATTTTTTACGTCCTGCTCTTGAAAACAGACCTGGTATGTGGTTTCAGCAGGACGGAGCCACTGCCCATACTGCCCGAGACACAATGGCACTTTTAAGACAAATTTTTGGAGAGCCCTTGGTTTCTTTTGGCCCACCCTGTATTTAGCAAACCAATGCATTTTAATTTTAAGCACTTTTTTTGGTTGGGGGCCTTTGATTTAATTACCATAGTATCAATTTAATCGGGGTTTGATTTTATTCGAGCAAACAATTAAGCAATTTTGCAATTTAAATTTTCCTCGATTAATAATTAAGGTATTTAAATTACTCGAATAATTTGAGTTAATCGCGTATATTTAAAACATTTATATCTAATGAGAAAAGACATCATACAAGATTGATTAGTAATATATTTCATTAATGACAAATTGTATACAGAAAAAAAATATGTTTTACCAACTGAAAGTTTTAATTGGTTTCAGATTAAAATATTATAAAATAATTAATTAATTCAATTATTTGTTTAATTAGGATTTTTTTTTTATTTCAAACAATTATATATTTGAATCAATTAAACAATTAATTTAACCTTAAAACCTTCATTTGAGGCAAAATATTTTTTTGTGTTGAGGATTTTTAAAAATTCTATATTGCTTTGTTTATTTTAGTTAGAAATATATTTTCATAACATCCTCTAATAGGAAGACAAAATTGTGAGCATAAATAATATTAACTGATTTCATAGCTTTTCCTTAATATAAAATATGAATAAGGTGCCCCTATAGGCTATATTACCAAAAAGTGTTTCAATACTTCCTTAGTATGATCTATAACTCAGTACTAAACATAGTGTAGATTTACAGGAACCCTAAAAATCTCCTGCAATTTTCTTTGTAGGCATCACAATGGGACTATTAGGACGCCAGTAAGTTTATTTTTAATATACAAACCGGCGACCTGTGCAAGCTAGCGTAACCTAATTTATATTTCGCTCTGAATTTAAGTCAATACTGAATCCAAAATTATAGAAAATATTATTTAGAATAAACAAGAGTAATGAAATTCTTAATAATTAAATAAATAACAAATTCAATACACACAAACAAGAACACAAATGCAACTACATTTTGGGAATTTAAGCTACACTTTACATTTATTAATATAAATTTACTTAAACACTACCTTATTTACAAAGAAAAACATGTATACCTTATTTAACAATTGTATGTCTATTTATAAACTTATCTACAAATGCCTGTGGTGTTATACGTATGTGCACTTAAATTCACATGTATTTGTTTAAACAAATTTTCTTATTAAAATAAAGTATTTATTATAATCTACACAAGCAAAATTAATTGTAACCACAAACACTTGATCAACTAAACAAAAAAGAGGTCTGACTCAATGGCTTCTTAGATTTGTCTTAAATAATTTTATATGTCGAATAATTAATATTAATAATTATAATAAAATATTATGTATACGCACACATGTACTACAAGACTTAGAGATATGTACTGCCAAAGTATTTCAACTTAAAGCAATCATTTTCATTTTACTGCATATACAATCAAGAAATGCTAATGCTACAGTGAATGTGTTTTGAAAATATTCCAAAAATTATTCATTGAATAAAATTATTTTTGAGCCACGCTTGAGAATGATTAATTATTTTTTCCAAATATTTTAATTTTATTTATACAAATGTACAAAATAATATAATTTATAAGACACTAAGAGAACAAAATTTTTTGCTTTGCGCTTTTTAGTCTGCGATAGGGCCAATACGGCTTCATTTACCAGGCAGAATTGCTTGGGCTGCTGAATGCGTTGCATCACCTGCTGGTAAATCGGTTGCACGGAAGAAAGGTTCTCATTACACTTGATAAACGCTTGAGGCTGGGAATGAAGCAGTCCAACTAGCAAAAACGGGAACTGATATGAATTTTTATAGATTAGAAACCGCGACACGACCCATTGCAGTGAACGTACTACAATGGGCGAATTAATCAAACCTAAAAAGGTTTGAGAGGCTCCAAATTTTCCAAGCCCCTTGGCATCAGGTCCAATAAGGTGCTCAGATATAAGAGAAGTGCCTTAATCTGCATAACTGCGTTAGTCACAGGTCATGTTCATTTCAGGTGTCATCTATCAAAGATGAAAATTGAAGAAGATAATGGATATCATCTTGTTACATGTGATAAGAAACTTGTCAAATGTGAATGCAATGGGAAATCTAAGCCTTCGACAAATACTAGCATTTATGAGTGACTCCTTGATGAGAAGGAAGGCCGACAGTTACCAGGCGACAGCCTGAAATCACTATAGTCAGGAGTAAATGCTGGAAAGTCTGCAGTCTGCGGAGGCCCTAAAGACAGGTGATAGACCGACGTACAATTTTTAAACAATATGTTAAAAAAATTTAATAAAAATACTGGATAAATGGAGATTGTAGTCATTAAACGAATATTTGAAATCTCTTGCACTCGACCATATGCATGACCGTGTGACCACTTCAAAGGAGTGTTGGGCAATGAATATTTAAGCGAATTGATTTTTTTGGGCAAAAGTGTAATTAAAAATGCCAAGGCTGGCGGCCAAAAAGGTCACACCTACAGTTTTTTAGATGTAGACAACGTCATTTACATGGATTATCTTTAATAGGATAAAATGATTACTTGAGAATTTTAGTTTGATCTTGTGGACAAATTCTATATCTATCAAGTATGCAATCCTGCCATCATACTCTCCAGATTTAGTTGCTTGCGCCTACTTACTGTTTCCGAATTTAATAATGCTTAAGAGCTGTATGATACAGATATATGTAGGTCAGTGTCAGGCGTGTCCTTTTCAGTGGTCTTACCACTGGTGAAAACAATGCGACAAAATAAATAGCAACCTTAGAACATGACTGGCAGGATCATGCTTATATCCCTTGTTTATTAGTTGGAGATTGTTTAAACTACTGACTCGCAATTGGCGCATCTGCTGAAGTATAACAGCACACCAGACTAAATCGCCCTTCCTGTAATTTAAATCCAAATAATAGCCTTCATGTTACTCCTTAAAGGCACCGGTCATAGAAATTTGGGAAAATCCCTGCAAGGCTACCTGTTGCCGTGGTGCCATTCGTTTGTAGACTGGTCAGTCCTTAAAGGTTTAAATCTTTATTAAAATTTTCAGGCACCGTTCAGGCCTTAGGGATTGGGGACCCTATATACCCCGTGAGCAATGGTGTTAAGGTGTTAGAACACAATAAGACAATATACCCACACAGGAAATTGGCTAAGTGGTAAGAGCTTGTGTTCAAACAAAGTGGGCACCATTAAAACAAACGTCTATTTTAAGAAACAAAAATCAAACAGATGCCGAACTAACTGTGTCCATCGTCAGGAATATCATATTGAGTAATAAATAGTTTTTTTTTTTGGCCGAAAAAAATCCTTTTTCTAAAAATTCACAGAACTATTAAATTGCCTCTTAGTTCCGAGAGAGCTTGTGTTCTAAGCTTGAAACTTTTTTAGGTTTAAAAAAAGACTAACAAAAATTTACAACTAACCGATTTGTAGGTACCCCATTAGTTATTTAACTTTGATATAAACGCATTGTATTTACGATCATTCTTTTTTGCAATTCAAAAAATTAATTATATTTTGCCGGCTACTTTACGTCCCTCTAAATACAAACGAAACACATATCCAAAACGATGAGTGTTGGCAGTTTATATGATAACTAAAATGCTTGTTAACAAATCAAACTTTTTACAAGCAACAATTTAATTGTAAAATCACTCTATAAAATAAACGAGAAAATTTAGTTCATAAATAATTGTTTATAAACATCATTAAATCTATATGTATGTAAAACGAGTTTAATTTAAAAAAAACATATAACAAAATTACAATTTATAAACTACAACATTTTTAGTTTATAAATTTAAATGGCTGCCAAAGAATTTTAAAACGATTATCACTTTTACCAACTTCTTCCATTTTAAAGACCTTAAAAATAGAGATGGATAAATATTTAAACTACATCTATTCTTATCATAAAGCTGTAGCAGAACCATTTCTGTACCTGAAATATTTTTTAAAAATTTTGCTGCTGGTGCAGATTGTAATTGAAGCGGAATACAAAGCAGTAATTCTTGGAATTTTTATCTGTCTGTTCGTTTATGTACGCATCACGTAAAAACTGCTAAATGAATTTTAATAAAATTTTGTGAGAAGGTACCTTGGTACCTTGTTTCAAATATAGGATATTTTTTTCCGTAAAAATTTCTCATTTCCAAGAGAAAATAGAAAAAAAGTAGTGAAAGTACCTAATTTTAAAGATTCAATTGTACTGCAAACTTAGCAGCACATTTTATTTTCGACAGCTAAAAATATTTAACATTATTTACAGACCTATAAAATAATTTTGGAATTTTAAATAAATTTTGTATAAATTTTAGAATATTATTATAAAGCCTATGTTCCTGAGTAATTACCCAGGGATGGGTACATCAATCATATCTGAAGCTCTATAAAAGTAAGAGTCTTAAAATTATTATATTTCATATTTCGATTTAAAGTACAAAAGAACTTAATAAGATACAGCTAGAGTTTACATGTAAAATCATCTGGGGGTTACTGGCCGCAATATCAAAAGCAAGTGTCTGTATTAAAAAAGTACAGAAATTAGAATTTTAGATCACCTAATATGGAAGCCTAAGAACGTAACATGAGGAAGTTGTGGTCATATGGTCAGGCAAACATGTTATGAATACAGAAAGTGGACTGTTCCTTTACATCCAATAAATAATTTTAATAGTAAAAAGTTAAAATAAAATTACATGTAATAATTCTCTGTCTTTGTCCTGCGCTGGAATATCGACGTTTTCACCACCTGAAACGGCGACGTTTCGAGAGCCTTTCTAATGTTTTAATACTGGAACCAAACACGTTGAATTCCTTTCTAAGCAACTGCGGTTGGTTTCCTCGCCCACTTCCACTTGGCAACACATAGATAATTACTAATTGCATATCTCTACCAATACTGGCTTAACGAATACTTTTCTCTCCTCCTTAGTTTTAGTCTATGTCTGTCTGCTTACCTATCTTACTGTCACTCACTTTCCATTTTCACTCTCTTCCGATTTCTTTATCTATGCAGGTAATACAAAGGGAACAACATCATGGACCCTTCTATGTGGCAGCCTGCTTAACCTAACATAACCTACATTTAATAATAATATTCTTTATGCATCTTATTGACAATTGGTGCGTTTTCGCAAGAGCCAATATCCAATTATCTATCAGTTTTATTTCTGTATACCTCATTCCATCAACTTATCTCAACGAGTTCGAGTATATTTATCATCATTAGAAAAATGGTCATAGGCCCGCGCATGTGACTATTGCTTAAAACATCTAGTTCGATTTAGGTGGAGTTAGGAACTTGATCATCTTAGTTGTTTCTACTATATTTTAATATCACTAGTTTTGTCTTCATAGTGGCATTTGATATTCAGGGTCAAAGGAGCCTAAAGACTATATTTCTAAAAACAAAATTGGAACCTCTAAATCCTGAACAGTTTGCCAGAATGCCATCGTGATAGAATTCTATATCAGATAATTTGAAAATTTTTCGTTACAGAACTTTCCCTCGTAGCGTTCATTATTACACAAGTAATCAGCTCACTTTAGGAAGATCCTCATCATCTGAGCACTTACAGAATCCATTAAATTCTAGCAACTAATAGCTATAACTATTAATCAGACGAAAGGTTGAATCATTCTTTTAATTAAATTGCTTAAACACATAAACTTGATCCGATCAGATAATTTTGTTACTGCTTTCGTAGGTGCTTAAACCGAAATATGAAAATATTTAATTTATAGAACAAATTTAGTAGAACAACATTTTACAGTCTTTATTTAAAGTCGTTTTAATATAATTTCAACTCAGTGTCTAATATTTAATCTCTCTCTATCTCTTACTATTTTCAAATAAAAAAAAAGAAAACAAAAGACTTTCATTAAATATACTGAATTGAATTGATTGTTTTTATTGAAACGAACAAATAACAAGACGACGATATTAAAATATTTCAATGCAGTCTCAAAGAAATACATGTTGGTATGAAATTAATTGAAACTAATTCTAATGTAAATAAAATTAATATTAATGAAATAATTATTATTTTAAGCTTCTTATAAGTTAAAATAAGTCTACGTTTAATGTTAAACAAACACAAATAGATAAATTGTTATCAATGGAATGAAAGAAGGAAAGGGAAATATTGCAGTAATGAAAAACAAAACAATTTTATTATAACAAAAACAAAACAATTTTATTATGTTAGAGTGCTTTATATGCGGCCGTGCCGAATCTTATATACCTCTAACCACAGTGATTTTATTCATGCATAAAAATTAAGGTATACATATATATAAATGGACGTAATAATAGCGTGCTATTAACTATTGGTTCTACACCGGAACCACCACCGCGGAAACTTCCTCTCATTATCGCGGGATGGGGTTCATGTTGCTCCACATCTTTTTCTCATACCCACTTTTACTTCATCAGGGCCAATCGAAGTTTTAAGAAAACAATCATTAAATGCTTTCAAGGTACTCCAAGTTTTTTTTTTCATAATTTATTTATTGTATCTTCATTATTTTTAAACTAATAATAATTACTCGTATCTTAAGTCTAAAATAAAATATTTTTTTTAAGTCCAGACAGTGCTAAACAAAAGTAATGTTTGTTTCACGGATTTTGCAATCATTTGCGGGTCATCCCTCTAATGTACGGCCAAGAAAAGCAGTATCTCTTCTTTTTAGTCGAATATAACCAGGTTCATTTGTATGAGATCCAAGCCTCTTTAGATATGTGACTGCATGTTTCGCTATTTCTGCTTTAACTGATGGCATGTTTAGGTCTTTGCGGATGTTCGAATTTTTTATATATCAGGGAGCAGATTTAATCATAAGTAGTATCTTATTTTGGCGCCTTTGAATTATTTCTACATTGCTAGCTGAGGCAGTGCCCCATAACTGAATCCCATAACACCAAATTGGGTTGAGGAATGACTTGTACAGTAGAAGTTTACAATCTAAACTCAGGGTGGAGTTTCTGCCAATAAGCCAATTTAGTTGTACTGCTTTTAGTTTCATTTGTGTTAACTTGTAGTCAATGTGGCTTTTCCAAGTAAGGCGACGGTCAAGATGTATACCCAGGTATTTAACGTCTGAAAGCTGTGGTATCATTTGGTTATTTATGCGAATAGGAGGGCATGAGTCCCTACGCAGTGTGAAAGTTATGTGAGTGCATTTTTGCTCATTCACTTTTATTCTCCATTTTTTTAGCCATTTTTCCAAATTGAGTATGTGGTCTTGTAAAAGTTGTGATGCTTCTTGGGCACTTTCATGAATACTTAAAAAAGCTGTGTCATCTGCAAAAGTTGATAAGTGGACTAGGGTGCTAATTGGCATATCCGATGTGTACAGTAAATATAAAATTGGTTCCAAAATACTACCTTAGGCTTCAATGAGCTGTGGCGAGCTTAAAAAGTCACCTTCTTTTAGTAAAAACTTACGATTCGTTAAATAATCTTTTAAGATCTTATACAAGTTTTCGGGCAAGTTCAGCTTTAGCTTAAATATTAGGCCTTCGTGCCAAACTTTATCGAATGCTTGAGAAACGTCGATAAAGAGCGCAGAACAGTATTTTTTTTCTTCAAAGGTCGTTTTAATTACATTTACTAATCTGTGTGTTTGTTGGATCGTACTATGTTGTTTTCTGAAGCCGAATTTATGGTTCCGAATACATCCTTTCGCGCTAAGAATTGGATTCAGCTTAGTTATTAATATTCTCTCAAATAACTTTGACACGTTTGATAAAAGGCTTATAGGTCTGTATGATTCTACTTTTGTGTGGTCTTTTTCTGGTTTAGGAATCATAGTTATCAAAGAGACCTTCCACTCTGTGGGAAAGTACTCAAGACGTAAGATGGCATTAAAAACAAATAGCATAATTCTGCGACCTATACCGGGCAACTCAATTAACATCTTGTTACTTGTTTTATCAACGCCAGGGGCTTTTTTGATGTTTAAATCTGCTATTGCCCTTTCAATATCGCTAAATTCAAATCTTATGGGTACTACGGCACTAGTCTCTACTGATGACAACTCAGCTATATCAGTATATACATTTGGGGTAAAAACCTTCTTCAAATGTCCAACAAACTTGAAAGTGAAGCTACCAATTTAAAAGGTGTCCAGAATATTCCATCGAATCAGTATATTGTGAAGAGTACTTCTACATATATTTATATATACCTATAAATGGATATAGTGATAGCGCACTATTGGTCCTACACTGTAACCACCACCACGTAATCTTTCTGCCATTACTTCGGGATGGGGCTCATTTAGCTACACACATTTCCCTCATACACACTCTACCCTCGTCAGGGCCCAACGACGTTTCAAGAAAACAATTCTAAAAAGCATTGATTATACTCCCAACTTGAAAGTGAAGCTACCAATCAAAAACCATAGTGCACTCTCTACTAATAGTACCACACTGAAACCACCACCTCGAAACCTTTTTTTGGCAGTTTGTAGTCGGTACCCTGATGTTGTATATGTGTTAAATGTGTCTAGGTGAACTAGGTTTTAAAACAGAGATCTGATCTATTTAATCAAACGCATTTAAAAAAAACATGTTACTTTATATATGTATTAAAAATATATTATGTTACACTCATAATTTTCATAGAAATGTAGATTTTTTTTTTTAATATTTCGAAAATCGCTAAAATTGCTAGTAAAAATATTTTTTTGAAAATTTTTTGGAAAAATTTTCTGTACAAATATTTTTTTGAACCTGTTTTTTTAAATTGTTTAAAATTTTTTTTTAATATTTTTTTTTTAATTTTTGTTAAATACTTTTTTGAAATTTTTTTTTACTGGTCGCGGTGTAATATCTATTTAACAAAAAAATTAAAAGAGCATCATTATTCCTGAGCTCTTAGACTACTGCACCCCGTCACCCTTCTTCACACGAAGATTCCACTTTGATGCGACGGAGGGATACTCTCTAACTCCCCGAACTTTACTGGTTTACACAGATGGTTCCAAAAGGGGAACGAGAGTGGGAGGTGGAGTCTATATAGAGGAGTTTGGAATCAGAATATGTTTCAGACTTCCGAATGACTGCAATGTCATACAAGCAGAAATATCTGCTATTAAAAAGGCGGCTAACTGGCTAAAGTACCACAGGATATCAGACAGAGATATCTGGATTTGTACTGATAGTAAAGCCGCTATCATATCCCTTATAGGTGTGTATAGCACATCAAATCTTGTCCTTGAATGCCGGACATCCTTAAATGAGATGGCGGATAATTCGACAGTCACCCTTAAATGGGTGAGTGGACATGGGACTAATCGAGGCAACAGTGCTGCCGATGAACTAGCCAAGAAGGGAACACTATTGCACGATGATGCCATAGACATCTATTGTGGCATTCCCCTCTCGGCCTATTTACACCGCATCAACTTTGCCCTTCACAACACACCTCAGGCCAGATGGTCCAATGAGTCGACTTGTTCGATCGCAAGGACAATCTGGCCCTCGATGAACCAAAAGAAAACGGTCTCGCTATTTCGGCTGCAGAAAATGCAGATACGCGACTTAATAGCAATAGTCACTGGTCATTGCTTATTTGGAACCCATGCAAGCAGGATGGGTATCCCTTATAATTACTTCTGCAGATGTTGCCAGGATGAAGAAGAGGAGGAAACGGTTGAACACCTTCTCTGTCATTGCCCTGCATTAGAAAACTGTCGCCTACAATACTTGGGACGAAGATGTTTTGAAAGCCTTTCGTGTGTTTCATCTCTGGAACCAATCAGGATTAACTGCTTTTTAAGGAACTGTGGTTGGTTTTCTAACCCTCTTCCAACTGAAGTGACATAGTTGCTCATCAAGATATGCCTTCACGGCTAACACTTTCCCTGTCTATGACCTTCTACCCACTTCTTTCTCTAATTTCTCAGTCTATAATGATCTTTGTTTTCTATCTTCTCTGTCTATCCCTCCTCTTATCTGCAGGTATCACAAAGGGACCAACATAATGGACCCATGTGAGCTATTTTATTCCACTTCTCTTTCTCCTCCTCTATACAAGCTGCCTGCTTAACCTAACCTAACCTAACCTATCATTAGAACCGAAAAAAATAAAAACAACCTGAAAAATTACACACGTTGTGAAGGGTAGAAAAAGTAAAATGTAGGAATATATCTACATATACAACTATTGTTCTCTAGTCAAATATATAAAATCTAAAAATAATAAAAAAACATAAATAATTTTGAACACAAAAATTAAAAAAACCAAATAGTCTAAAATCGAATGTAAAAGTAAAGAATATTATTGTATCGTCAATAAGCGTCTAGTAACGTCGAGTAGCATACAGTTGTATCGGCTATCGTCGGGTAGAGTCGAGTAGTCTTGCATAGCGTCCAGTAGGGTCGAATAGCATCCAAAAGCTTCCAAAAGTGTCGAGGACAGTCGAGCATCGTCTAACAGTGTTAAGTAACATCGAACAGCTTCGAACAGTATTAAACAGTGTTGTTTAGCATCGACTAAAGTTAAGTAGCGTAAGGTAGAGCAGCATAAACTAGAGCAGAAAGATGTAGAGGTGAATTGCGATCAGAAGAATTCAAATGGGTGATGTAGCTCTTGTAGTTAGCTCATTAACTACTAAAACATATTGTTATGAGATCAATTCCCAGCTCTGGCAACATCAATTTTTCTGATATGTATTAATTTTATTTGCAACAGTACCCTCCATCTCCGCTATTACCTTAAAGCACTAAATAGCTGGCGAGATAACTTAGTTTAAAAATCGCTAGACTAGCTTTATATTAAAACGTCGAAATAACGCCAGAGGCACTGCAATACTGTTTTAAAAATAAATATAACGTACAATTGCAGTGCTGACGGAAAATACTCCTATCCTTTTACAAAGGAAGTAACACAATTAATGAGGACATTAATTGGCTGAGTGTTACTTCTCTTTATAAAAAAAGGATTCCATTCAAGTCCAAAGTAGAATCGAGTTGAGCAGAGTTGAATAGAGTAGAGTAACGTTCGGTAGAGTTTAAAATTTTAACTCTAATTAACTCCACTCAACGAACTAATTAGAGTTAAAAAAATGTTCAGAAGTGTTGAGCAAAGTCGATTAGACGCGGGAAAAGTTTGTAATATTTTTCTCTGCCTATGCTCATCGAATACAATAATAATTACTATTTGCATACTAATGTGCTGTTACTCTATAGCCAGTGCATAAATCGTATATAATATTTGTAGGAAAAGCTCTAAATTATATAAACGTATAGTCAACAACTTAGAGACTGCTCTAAAACTATTAGGTCTTATGGTTAAAGTGATCAAAATTAACGTCAACATCTAGCCATGTTGGCCCGTACCGGACAGTGGTTTTACCACCGAGTGAAATAAAATCGTAGTATATGTAGTACAGCACACTAAACAATAACGTGCCGTGTGTAAAAGAAAGGTACCCATATCGCACTAGATGTACCCCACAGTCACAATGAGTAGCAATTTATTGAACATATAAGCCTGGACCACTTGCTTAGGGGTTAGAGACCGTACAATTCCTTCTGTTGAGAGTGTAACAGAATACTTTGATCAACAATGCTTACGCTCCGTGCCCGTCACTTCGTTAGCGTCCTTTTATTCCAATATTTTGTTCGATTTTGTTTTGAAAGCAATCCACTCTAAGGACCCTTAATTTTTTAGTGCTTCAAATATGATTTATGTATTTACTTTATATAAAGACAGGAAAGAAGTTACTGTTTTATTAATAATTTTAATTAATCCGCGAGAATTGGTCAATTGTTTCCTCTGTGCGCCGCGGGCATACGGACCTGGACTTAAGGCAATATACAGGCTTATAAGTCGACTTAACCCATTAAAAACCAAGACCATTATTAACTAAAAATTTTTCATTTCGTTTATTTAGCTTAACTAATATGTACACAAAGAACAAGAAAGATGCAAAAAAAATATAAAAAAAATATAAAAAAAAATTCAGAACCTATGCTTTTGGACCTGTACCCAAACGGGTACAATGGAATGAGTATGCTTTTTTTTAGTGTATCAACATTTTTATATCACTCTTTTTTTATACAGATTGCTACACCACATTGTTTACAATGCCGACTTAGTCTCTTATGACATTTATGGCGCCGTAAGGGTTTTTTTATCGTTCTGGGAATGCGTTTTCCTACACAGGAAGCTAGTAAGCGTTGGGAAGTCAACAATTTCTGTGTATAAATTCGTAGGTAGTAGCGAAACGTTTAAACTCTGCTGTTTTATACAGCTTCCATGTACTAACCATAATATTGCAGTAAATAGTGGCCACCGTTATTTCTTTCCTCGCAAATATCGGTGGCCATTTCATTCTATAGATATTGACACAATCAGGCTGTCAATAATTACATTCCGCGATCAACTTTGGTTGGCATAAGTTGTATATCGTCTTCGCTATCACTGTCACAAAATATTTTTACCCCACCTGGTACATTTAACGTGGGTGCATTCATAACGTCAGAGAGATGACCCGCAAATGATAGCAGCAACCGTGAAACATACAATTTTTTTGTCCGCTGGACTTTATATATTTATTTTTATTTTAGATTTAAGATATGGATAACACACTGTGTAATTTTTTAAGTCTTGGCAAAATAACCATATACGGACACCACTACGTCATAAAAGACCAACAAAAAAGACCCCTCTCTCCCAGTTTGGCCCAAAGTCCTCCAGTTTTTTTTTATGGGCCCTCAAAGATGTGGGGCCTCGATGTCATTTTTCCAAAAAAAAAATATCATTTACTCAAGCTCATATTTTGCAAACCGTTTGAAATTTTGATATACTCTCTGACGCAAAGTTGTAGCTCTTGTCACAAAGAACAAAAATTGTTAACATATAAAATCAAAAAAAAACTTCATCTTCAAGGTCAAAATCGCAAAAAACTTTAAAAAATTCAATTTTTTACCTTTTTTCCCCTGTTCAGGTCCATAGGTAGCAAACCGTTCAAAATTCAAGAAAATGATCAACTGCAAAAATGAACCTAAGATCTCAATAAACAACTTTCTGGAACATATGAACTTCCTAGGAATGATTCTTAACTCCATTTAGGTAGCGCTTAGGTAGCCGCAAAAGTGAAAAATTTCCCGAAAATTTTTTAACGGTGTTAAGAATCATGATGATGAAGTTTTTTTGATTTTATATGTTAACAATTTTTGTTCTTTATGACAAGAGCTACAACTTTGCCTCAGAGAGTATATCAAAATTTCAAACGGTTTGCAAAATATGAGCTTGAGGAAATGATAATTTTTTTCCAAAAATTACATCGAGGCCCCACATCTTTGAGGGCCCATAAAAAATATCCTGGAGGACTTTGGGCAAAACTGGGAGACAGGGGTCTTTTTTTGGTCTAGTTTTGAAATAATCGCAAATTTGAATGCAAAACCAAAGGAGCAACGTCTAATTCCTGTTCCCATAAAATCTATGCGCATTTAGATATTGTCTTTTTTCTGTACCCAATCAGGTAAAATGGCTGGGAATGGGTTAAGCTCAATCATATTCTTAAGGACGATAAAATTATTGGTTTTTAAATTAGTGACCCTTCGAGGTCTTACCCCTGAGTAAAACTCCAAAAAATTTAATCCTTATTTTATTCAAAATATTTGTTTAAATTAAAAAGGTTCATTGTTAAGGGGACATATTTATGTACGACGGGGGTCCCAAAAGAAGTAACTAACGACTGCCCTACATTTCATAACAAATGCTATTTATTCAAATGGCATAAGAATATCATAATGTCAAGCAGTTTACAACTTAAATTAAATACCAGACATTAAAATTCAATAAAATTTTTAATGAAGCACAGCTTAATTAACTTTAAAGTTTTACTACTAAAAATCGCTCTTAAGAGTGGCATAAAATCAAAACATTTATTTTTGCATTAAAATTTTATGCTTCCATGAAATTTATTTTATTGTTGAAAGTGTTTTTTTTTTGTTTTGTGGTAACTTAAGTTGTTTTTAACTTTTTGTGTTTTAAAAACAAAGAAAACAAAACAACATCTGTCTGTTAAATTATTAAGTCAACAATGTAAAATAAAAATTAATTTTATTTACTTTTGCTTAATGACGAAATAAATGGGGACATTCTTAGTAAAGAGAGTAATAACTATTCATACAAGTAATAAAAGTTGAAGTAGTAAATGAAAACCGGAAAAGAAAACAAAAACAACAAGAATAAAATAAAACAACATAAAATAAAATAAAATAAATTAAAAGCAGTTGTGAATGGAAATGTAATAATTTAATAATATACACATAATAATAACCCTTTAAAAATGGTAACAAATTGAAGCTAGTATATAATTTCCTTTTAGCAAACATTTAATCAGGCCTGACTAAGCTGTTAAAATTGCACTAATATTTTACAATTATAAAAAAAACTTTCTAGCGCGATTAAAAACTAATTAAGTATAAGAATATAGAAAACATTTTTTTTAGTTCTTTGATAAACCAAATAACACAAACTTATTACAACATAATTCTTCCAAAAAAAAACCGACTACAAAACAAATATATGTGCATCAATTCTGAACTAAAAATTTAAAAGAAAGTAATGTGTAAGAAATAGTACTCAAATCAAATACTTTTATACTTGTTGCTCTAACGGATATAGTAATATACGTTCTGTACATTCAAATGTCTATCCGTAACGGTTAAGCAGATAAAGCCATATACGACAAATTACGTCAGATATGAGGACACCCTTTATTTTTTTACACTTATTATTACTGACACAGCAATAAAAAGTAACGGTTCCAAAGATATGGCCATATAGCTTAAACAATATCACCTAGGGGACACCCTTTAATGTGCAATTTTAAATTAAACACTTATTTTAAAGGACAGATTCTTTGTAAATTTTTAATGTCTGTCTAAAACGGCTCAACAGTTTGGTCATATGCAATAATTTACATCAACTATTGAGACACCCTTTATAATTTTAAATATTTATAAATGTTATTATACGGGACATAGTAGTGGAGATTCTGTCTAATTTTCAAGTGTTTGTCTATAACGGTTCAAAAGATAGGGCTAGATAGGTTAAATTATATCAATTATGGAGACACCCTTTAGTTTCCAACTTTAAATTATATACTTGATGTTATAAAGGACTTAGATATACAGGTTCTTTGTAAATTTCAACCGTCTCTCTGTTACGGTTCAAAAGTTTTGCAATATACATCAAATTACATCAAATATTGGGACACCCTTTAATTTCTAATTATCAATATTTTTTTCTGCTTATAAATATTGGACATTCTGTCCAATTTTTAAGTGATTGCCTACAATGGTTAATATATTTAAATTTAAAGTTTTTAATTAAAATTTTAAAATTTTAATTTTAAAGTTTTTTTTTTATTAATTTCTGTTATTGGCAGCTATAGTAATAAGCAGTTTTTTAAAATTTTAAAAGGGTGCCCTTTACGGTTCACGTAAAAAACACGTATGTTGTATGTGGACACCTTTTAATTTTCAAAATTCTAAACTTCTTTTAAAATGGGACCAATCTGTAAGCATTTCCTTTCTAAAAAAGAAATAAAATCGGTTCGGAAATGGCTGAGTTCTGCGGGCACAAACATAAAAAAACAACATTCAGACGAATTGATAACCTCCTTCTTTTTTTGAAGTCGGTTAAAAAGAAACATAGCCACTGACGCAGAAGCAGCCGCAGGAGCAAATAACATGAAAGAGCTCCATCAACTAATAGGTCGACTGTCAAATCAAAATATGAGCCGTAACCATGTCATAAAGGATACAAACGGTCAGCTACTTACCAACCTAGAAGAGCCAACTCGTCGATAGAAGCAACATTTCGAAAGCATTAGTAACATCTCTGAAGACAACAACGTAGAAAACCCTACATCTTCTTTCGTAGCAACCACAATTTCTAACCACGTAATATCTGACTATGATCCCAGTCTCGATGAAATTACAGCAGCTGCGACCAACTGCGATAACTAGAGGGACATTATCCTGCTTAACACTATTTATAAAATAATAGCTGTAATAATTAATAGTAGACTGCAGTGCGTTGAGCACTCATTGAGAGACGATCAGGCTGGTTTTCAGCCACATCGATATTGTCTACACCAGACAAATACTCTTCGTATCATAATAGAACAGTCTGTAGAATGATGCACGCCGCTTTATTTAGTATTCGTCGACTTTAGAAAAGCATTCGATTCTATAAGATGTGACGCAACATGGGAATCATTAAGAGCTAAGGGCGTACCATCAAAATTAAAAAAAAACCATCAAGGCTATGTACACCAATTCCTTCCTACAAGTTCGTAAACCCTTCAGCACAAACGCAGGGGTAAAACAGGGTTGTCCTCCTACTTCATTGCTTTTTGCTGTGGTACTTGATGAGATAATGTTAAAACTATGTTCGAAGAAAAGCGGCATTGTGTAGGGCAAACAACTGGAAGACTTCGATTTCGCAGACCCTATCTGCCTCATTTCGCATAAATTCAACGACATGCAAAGCACATTGGACGATTTAGCTAAGTAAGCAAGGGCTGTGGGTTTAGAAATAAACATTGAAAAGATAAATGCAAAGCGATTAAATAACGCCACTAATAACCAATTCATAATACAAGAACAGATAATTGGATTTGTAAAACACTTCTGTTATCTGGGATGCATGATGTCAATTGATGGTGGAGTGGAGGAAGATGTGTCTAATAGACTAAAAAAAGGCAAAGTCAGCATATGGTCGCCTAAATAAAACGTGGCGTGCACCACAAATATCACAAAACACGAAAATCCGCTTATTCAATGCCTGCGTAAAATCTGCAAAGCTCTATAGCAGCGGAACTTGGCCAATGACAAAGTCTATAGCACAGAGTACTATCTCTGAGACAAGCAACAAAAAAAGCTAAACTTCAACAAAAATGTCTATAACTGGCTAAAAAAAAATAATTTAACTGAACCTAAGAAGTTATAATTTGGGACCCATTTTTCAGTACACATAACCAATGCCAGTAAGCAAACGACACTACTTTTGTAAACATTCACGAAATCCCAATAGTAGCAATGTTTTATTTGGAAGTAGGGTTGAAAAAATCCCTAAAAAGTTTCATGAAAATTTAACTTTGATCCACTACAACTCAGTTATTTCGATCATAATGCATTATCCATCATTAGACGCGGAATTTAATAGCTTTTCAATCAATATAATTTTTAATTAAATCGAGGAATTCTTCGATTTATAGAGAAGTTGCCACAGAAAAATAAAAAAGGAACAATTATTTGGGCAATGACCGCAACGTAAAAATAAAAATTATTATGACAAATGAAAAAGACCAAAGAAAAATAATTTACAAAGCTGTGTTAGGAAACGAAATTTTTATTTATATTTGATAAAAGGTAAAAGAAGGTCTCTTTGATAACTATGATTCCTAAACCAGGAAAAGACCACACAAAAGTAGAATCATACAGACCTATAAGCCTTTTATCAATCATGTCAAAGTTATTTGAGAGAATATTAATAACTAAGCTGAATCCAATTCTTAGCGGGAAAGGATGCATTCCGAACCATCAATTCGGCTTCAGAAAACAATATAGTATGATCCAACAAACACACAGATTAGTAAATGTAAATAAAACGACCTTCGAAGAAAAAAAAATACTGTTCTGCGCTCTTTATCGACGTTTCTCAAGCATTCGATAAGGTTTGGCACGAAGGCCTAATATTTAAGCTAAAGCTAAACTTGCCCGAAAACTTGTATAAGCTCTTAAAAGATTATTTAACGAATCGCAAGTTTTTACTAAAAGAATGTGACTTTTTAAGCTCGTCACAGCTCATTGAAGCCGGAGTTCCCCAAGGTAGTATTTTGGGACCAATTTTATATTTACTGTACACATCAGATATGCCAATTATCACCCTAGTCCACACATCAACTTTTGCAGATCATACAGCTTTTTTAAGTATTCATGAAAGTGCCCAAAAAGCATCACAACTTTTACAAGACCACATACTCAATTTGGAAAAATGGCTAAAAAAATGGAGAATAAAAGTGAATGAGCAAAAATGTACTCACATAACTTTCACACTGCTTAGGGACTCATGCCCTCCTATTCGCATAAATAACCAAATGATACCACAGCTTTCAGACGTTACATACCTGGGTATACATCTTGACCGTCGCCTTACTTGGAAAAGCCACATTGACTTCAAGTTAACACAAATGAAACTAAAAGTAGTACAACTAAATTGGCTTGTTGGCAGAAACTCCACCCTGAGCTTAGATTGTAAACTACTACTGTACAAGTCGATCCTCAAACCAATTTGGTGTTATGGGATTCAGTTATGGGGCACTTCCTCAGCTAGCAATGTAGAAAAAATTCAAAGGCGCCAAAATAAGATTTTACGTATTATTACATCTGCTCTCTGGTATATAAAAAAATTCAAACATCCACAAAGACCTAAACATGCCATCAGTTAAAGCAGAAATAGCGAAACATGCAGTCACATATCTAAAGAGGCTTGAATCTCATTCAAACCCTTTGGCGCGTAACATACTGAATGGTTATATTCGACTAAAAAGAAGAGATACTGCTTTTCTTGGCCGTACATTAGAGGGATAAGCAAAATCCGTGAAACAAACATTATTTTTGTCTAGCACTGGCTGGACTTAAAAAGAATATTTTATTTTAGACTTAAGATACGAGTAATTATTGTTAGTTCAAAAATATTGAAGATACAATAAACATTTATGAAAACAAAAAAAATAAAAGATAAAAGATAAGACTGGAAAATATACATATATATAAATTGTATGTTATTGTGCTAATTTTAATAGATACCACCAGTACCTCGTAAACAAAATGTTAAAAAATATCTCCTCTGGCGTATGATTAATATCTAATTAATTGCTGCCTGCATAAAAAATATTCCTCATACTCCCACATGTTCTGCAGTAAGAACAAGTTTAGGAAAATTATGAAAAATCTCTAATTATGAAAAATCTATATACATAATGGCGAAATTTAATAGGTTAATCATAAATTATTATGTATTTTTTTTTCATACACAGCGATTCTTTTAAATTGTAAAATGTGTGAGTGCTATTTCTTTTTTGCACAGAAGGAAGACACATTTTGTTTGTGCCACGTACATGCTTTGCTTTTGAAGCTGTTTCTCATGTTTATTTGTTTAATTTTTAATTATATTTTATGCCTGAAATGTAAAGAATATAGTAAAACCACTACCAGTAAATATGTCATCGTTTGTAACAGACAGGCGAAGGCAGAGATATAAAGGATTGAATGCATTGCTGTAATAAATAACAGTAGAGTATAAATCTGTAACATATAAAATAATTGGAGGCAGTACAGCACAATAAAGACTATAGTCGACTAGAGTCGCCTGAAGACGACTAGAATAGACTAGAATCTACTAGAGTAGACTAGAATCGTAGAGCAGACTAGAGTTAAATGAAGTAGACTTTAGTCGACTCTAGAGCGGACTAGAGTAGAGTAAACTATAGTGGATTAGAGTAGACTAGATTAGAATGGACTAGAATAGAATAGAGTCTAGTCGACTATGTTCGACTAGAGTCGTCTACAGTCGAATAAAATCGTCTAAGGTCGTTTAAAGTCGTCGCGAGTCGTCTAGAGTCAAATAGAGTCGCTCACAGTCCTTTAGAGTCGCCTACAGTCGTATAGAGTCGGCCACAGAGTCGTCTGGAGTCGTCTAGAGTCGTCTAGAGTCGACTAAAGTGGTCTAGGGTCGACTAGAGTCATCTAAGGTCGTCTCGAATCGTCTATAGTCGACCAGAAGCGTCTACAGTCGACTAGAGCCGAATTCATGATTTAGCAGCAATTAGGAATAAATAATTAAATAAAATAGTTTTAGAAATTTGAATTTAAAAAATTGTTGCTATTAAAAAACCGTTAACAATAACAAATCCTCTAGATCCAAGCATATTAGAAAGTCTGACATAAAATCGTAGCCACCTTTGATAAGTTATTCCCCGATTGAGGATCAGACAATAACGTGGTTCTAAACCCTTGAAAATTTACTTTAACAAAGCCTCATAAATATACCACCAACAGTTGCAGTTACCAAATGCCCTAGGCTTTTTTTTCCTAACTATTATATAGAGTTAACGTAAGCACAAAATCATGAGAATATCTTGGTGGACTCCAGCACTTTGGTTGCCATCGAAGCAGTATTAATTAGTGGACAAAGGATTATCATTATGAGAACTATACGTGAGAAGTTAGTTATGCTGACGACAACATTCCTTCAAAGTCCTGCTTATTTCCTTTAGTAATTACGCATACGAATACTGCAAAATAAACAGAAAGAATTTTTTAAATATATTATTATAATTATATAAAGCTTTCACATGGTTGCAAATATAATAAGGGCACTTCTTTAAATTTAAATAATCCTTTAGGTTTTAACAAACAATATAAATTGAAATTTTCGGAACCATATACTTTGCACAAGCCATTAAATTATATTGAAAATATTTTACATACTGCTCTCTTCATATAAATAAAAATACTTTTAAAGTAATTGACTACGCTTGGTTTGTGATTGTTTCTCCCCCCCTTTGGATTGAATAAATTACTATGTGGTCGCTAAGAAGTTGCTGAAAGTTTGGCCGTTCAAACTCTTGGCAGGAAGGAAATAATCTTCATATACAAATGTGAAAATATTAAAATATTTTTAAATGAAAATAATACTTTTTCAAATTTATTGCTCTGTTAAACTTAAATGCAATTTTGTTTTTGTTTTTATAAAATGCAAATATGGAAATGAATGGTAATCTCGGTTTTCTTTGAAGGAGACTTGGAAATTTATTAACACAGTTCGTATATTTATATATATATATATATATATATATATATATATATATATATATATATATATATATATTTATTTCATTTAAGTAGAAGACATTTAAGTAAATTGAAAAAGGTCATAGGCTAAATGCATGTTAAGTTATGTTTGAAATTTCAGTCTAACATCAAGATATTAATCCAAATGGTTATAGCCAAACGTTATTATTAAACATAGTAGTAATATTATGATGCTATAACTTTATTATTGTTTAACTTAACAAGGAAGAGTGCTATATTCGGAAATGCCGAATCTTATATACCCTTCACCATAGTAGTATTAGATATTGCGTTACCCTCTTACGTTTTGAAAATTTTTTGTTAATTTTTTTTTTAATGTTTTTCTAAAATTTTTATTCGAAATTTTTTTGTAAAATTATTATTTAAATTTTTTTTCTACATTTTGCCGAATCATATATACCCTTCACCATAGTAATGTTATATATTCTGTTACCCTCTTATCTTCCTTTGAAAATTTTTTTCTTAATTTTTTTGTAATTTTCTTTTTTTAATTTTTAATAAAATTTATATTCGAAATTTTTTTGGAAAATTATTATTAAAAATTTTTTTCAACATTTTGCCGAAACTTATATACCCTTCACCATAGTAATGTTGGATATTGTGTTACCCTCTTATGTTTCTTTGAAAATTTTTGTAAAATTTTTATTCGAAATTTTTTTGTAAACTTATTATTCTAAATTTTTTTTAATTTTTTTTTTTGTTGTATTTTTTTATATTTTTTTGCCAAATTTTTATTTGAAATTTTTTTGTAAAATTAATATTCAAAATTTTTTTTCAACATTTTACCGAATCTTATATTTCCTTCACCATAGTAGTTTTAGATACTGTCTTACCCTCTTATGTTTCTTTGAAAATTAAATTAAATTTTTAAATTAATTTAAATTTTTTTTTAGATTTTTGTAAAATTTTTATTCGAAATTTGTTTGGTAAAATTATTATTTAAAATTTTTTTTTCATTTTTTTTTGCAATTTTTTTTTTTTTTTGTCAAATTTTTATTCGAAATTTTTTTATAAAATTAATATTCAAAATTTTTTTTCAACATTTTACCGAATCTTATATTTCCTTCAACATAGTAATTTTAGATATTGTGTTACCCTCTTATGTTTCTTTGAAAATTAAATTAAATTTTTAAATTAATTTAAATTTTTTTTAAATTTTTGTAAAATTTTTATTCGAAATTTTTTTGGTAAAATTGTTATTTAAAATTTTTTTCATTTTTTTGTAATTTTTTTTTTTTTTGTCAAATTTTTATTCGAAATTTTTTTTATAAAATTAATATTAAAAATTTTTTTTCAATATTTTACCGAATCTTATATTTCCTTCACCATAGTAGTTTTAGATACTGTCTTACCCTCTTATGTTTCTTTGAAAATTAAATTAAATTTTTAAATTAATTTAAATTTTTTTTAGATTTTTGTAAAATTTTTATTCGAAATTTGTTTGGTAAAATTATTATTTAAAATTTTTTTTTTTTCATTTTTTTTGTAATTTTTTTTTTTTTTTTTTTTTTTGTCAAATTTTTATTCGAAATTTTTTTATAAAATTAATATTCAAAATTTTTTTTCAACATTTTACCGAATCTTATATTTCCTTCACCATAGTAGTTTTAGATACTGTCTTACCCTCTTATGTTTCTTTGAAAATTAAATTAAATTTTTAAATTAATTTAAATTTTTTTTAGATTTTTGTAAAATTTTTATTCGAAATTTGTTTGGTAAAATTATTATTTAAAAATTTTTTTTTTCATTTTTTTTGTAATTTTTTTTTTTTTTGTCAAATTTTTATTCGAAATTTTTTTATAAAATTAATATTCAAAATTTTTTTTCAACATTTTACCGAATCTTATATTTCCTTCACCATAGTAATTTTAGATATTGTGTTACCCTCTTAGGTTTCTTTGAAAATTTTTTTCTTAATTTTTTTATAAAACTTTTATTCGAAATTTTTTGTAAAATTATTATTCACAATTTTTTTCCAAAATGTTTTTCCAAAATTTTTTATAAATATTTTTTGGAAAATATTTGTAGTTATTTTTTTGCAAAATATTTTTTACAAATTTTTTTTGTAAAAGTTTTTTTGATTTTTTTTATTTTGTTGATATTTTTTTTTGGAAAATTTAAACTTCAGATTGCTACTTCAGGAATTTAAATATTAATGTCATAAAATAAAGCCAATTTGATATATAATAAAACAAGTAAAAGTGCTATATTCGGCCGTGCCGAATCTTCTATACCCTTCACCACGGTGATTTTATTTATACAGACATGTACAGCATTATCCATATTGTTGACTCTTTACTTAAATAAAGTCGTATGAGAAAAAATCATTATGCGTGAGTTAAAGAAATAGAAGACAAATTCCGTGTGCTACAATTGTCGCCGTGTTGTCAGCTACTTAATTATATTGAAACCGACAGCTACATCGTAAACTCTGACATTGTTGTAGAAATACTTATTTTGCTTTTATAAAATAAAATAACTTTTTCAAAAAATTATAAATATTTCCTCCAATACTTTTTGTTTGAATATGAATTTGTAATTTACAATTTTGTGACATTTTCTTCTGTTGAATAAAATAGAAATTAGTCTAAGTTGACGACAGCCACAACGGTGGCCGTGTAGCCATGTAGCTTTGCTGACTTCAAAATAATCGTTATATTTTTGAAAGTTTGTAGTCGGTATCCTGATGATGTCTATGTGTTTAATGCACCTAGGTTTTAAAACAAAGATATCATATATTTAAAAATCAAACGCATTTAAAAAAATATGTTACTCTATATACACACATAATTACATATGTATATTCTTATATATTATGTTACAGTCATGATTTTCATTTTCGAAGAAATATTGAAATTTTTGTTTTAATTTTTCGAAAATTGCGTGTAAAAATTTTTTTTTAAAAATTTTTTGTAAAATTTTATTCGAAAATTTTTTGGAAAATTTTTAAGAAAAAATTTTTTTTCGAATATTTTTCTGTAAAATATCTTTTTGAAAATGCTTGGTAAATTTTTTTGTAAATATTTTTGAAAAAAAATTAAAAAATTTTTTTTATTAAATTTTTTTTATTAAATTTTTTTTTTTTAAATTGAATTGAATTTTTTTTGTTAAATTTTGGACCTTTCTCCAATCTATATTGAGTTAGAATGGTTAGACTAAAGCAAAAAGAAATCCTTACAAAAAAAAAAAAAATCATCATATTGACACGTGGGGGGTCCTTTTAACTGCTTCTATTTGTCAGTGGGTACCCTGTGGGTCCATTGGCTATCTCTATGCGTATTGTTTACTATAAAGGTCTCTAATAATGGGTGATTTTTTTGAGGTTAGGATTTTCATGTATTTGACAGATCACGTGAGATTTCAGACATGGTGCCAAAGAGAAAGATGCTCAGTATGCTTTGACATTTCATCATGAATAGACTTACTAACGAGCAACGCTTGCAAATCATTGAATTTTATTACCAAAATCAGTGTTCGGTTCGAAATGTGTTTTATCGACAAATTTTGTTCAGCGATGAGGCTCATTTCTGGTTGAATGGCTACGTAAATAAGCAAAATTGCCGCATTTGGAGTGAAGAGCAACCAGAAGCCGTTCAAGAACTGCCCATGCATCCCGAAAAATGCACTGTTTGGTGTGGTTTGTACGCTGGTGGAATCATTGGACCGTATTTTTTCAAAGATGCTGTTGGACGCAACGTTACGGTGAATGGCGATCGCTATCGTTCGATGCTAACAAACTTTTTGTTGCCAAAAATGGAACAACTGAACTTGGTTGACATGTGGTTTCAACAAGATGGCGCTACATGTCACACAGCTCGCGATTCTATGGCCATTTTGAGGAAAACTTCGGAGAACAATTCATCTCAAGAAATGGACCGGTAAGTTGGCCACCAAGATCATGCGATTTGACGCCTTTAGACTATTTTTTGTGGGGCTACGTCAAGTCTAAAGTCTACAGAAATAAGCCAGCAACTATTCCAGCTTTGGAAGACAACATTTCCGAAGAAATTCGGGCTATTCCGGCCGAAATGCTCGAAAAAGTTGCCCAAAATTTGACTTTCCGAATGGACCACCTAAGACGCAGCCGCGGTCAACATTTAAATGAAATTATCTTCAAAAAGTAAATGTCATGGACCAATCTAACGTTTCAAATAAAGAACCGATGAGATTTTGCAAATTTTATGCGTTTTTTTTAAAAAAAAAGTTCTCAAGCTCTTAAAAAATCACTCGTTACAAATCAAAGCAGAAAAACCCTACCAATCTAAAAACATACAAAAATCGACCCTCGCAGGGGGTTATTGATCCCCCGAGATCTGTATGCTCTCCTTGCCATCTACCTGTCGCAGTCTAATATTTATTTGACAAAAAAAGGCAAAACAGAATCATTAAAGCCGAAAAAAATTAAAAAAAAAACGTAAAAAAAATATAGGTGGGCGTGGTTTTTGGCCCGTAGCCTCCAAAGGAATGATCCGATGTTGCTGAATTGCAATACCAAAATTTTCGAAACTATGACTGACAAATTGTGGGGTCGGAAATGAATATTGTAGAAATTACACACGGAATGACAAACTTATATATACCCTTTCCACCTGTGGTGAAGTGTATAAAAAAGGTTTCTCTATCTCAGGTTCCAATGATCTTAAAAACTAAGCACAAAATCGGAATAATATTTTGGCGCAACCAAAATATTTTTTAAACCAAAAATTATTTACATGTTTTCAGTTATACTTTCAACCACAAATGGATGAGCTCTTAACGTTAAGCCTGTAGATATCGGAAACTAGTTCCATAATCCTTTTAGAGCACATTCCATTGTAGTGACGATAAAATAGCAAATCCCATTCCACATTGCATCGTTGTTAAAAAAAAAAAAAAGTTTATTGAGTTAGATATGAGCTTCTTCGCCCTCTCCTACACTTGGTCGAGTAGCTCCAAAGCACACTTTGGAGCACCTGCTTACAAAAGATAGTTGTACTTTATTTTTGGCCAGATGTAGGTGATATTAATAGTAATAAAAACTGATGGAGTGAAGTAACTTTTACACTGTTTCAAAAACCAAGGCACTTGAGATCTTCTGTGAAGCCTAAAAAATGTATTACCCGCACTACACTTTAAATGTACTTTTGTTCATACGAAGCGTTACCAGAGCCTAGAAGAAATTATAAGTTATGCACTTGTTCAAATAGATCCCATTTGGTAAACGAAAGCCAATTTAAATTTTCTTAGGTAACAATTAGTTTCCATCCCATTATTACTTATCCATCGTCAATAGAAAGACCAAATTACAATTAAAAAGAAATAAAATCTTAAACACAAAAATTAAAATAAATTTATTAATTTTAACGTTAACTTAAACAAAGAGCGAAATAGCTGCTTTAGCATAAAAAGGCTTCGCTTAACCACAAAATTCCAGCACATGGAAAAATCCACAGCTGTTTTTATCATTTTTTACTTAATGGTCAATAAAATCAAGCCATAAAATCGCTTGTAAAAATTAAAACGCTCAGATACCTGCAATTAAAGTAATACTTATGTATACAAATAATAAAATATAATGTTAAAGATTAAAAAAAAACATTGTGTAAACAGTTCAAATAAGTCAGTTATATGACTTTGGGTGTAACTATTTGGCCACTGGTTATCAACGTTTGGATCAGATATATTAATTGACAACAGCTGCGCTTGTTTCAGAGGAATATATTGTTGATGGTGAATCACACCAAGTTAGTTACACTCTAAAATATTGCTTAAAATTTAGGATCAAATAATGTCTAAATCTTTGTTGAAAAAATCTTGGTGTCTAATATAAAATTTTATGTTTATTTTTAAACAAAATATTTGTTCATTTTAGCTGGATCAATGGAATAATTAGGTTTAATTGCGAACATGTGGAAAGAGAGCTTTGTTTACTGGTTAATCCCATAAAAAGAAATCCAATGAAATTCAATTAAACAATCGTAAGAGAGAACACAAATTGAAAATGTCTTTATGCCGTAAAATATGCGTTTTACCGACTTTGTAGTGGGTGAACCCGTTGTTTAAAACACATGTGCACTTTTAACACTACATTTATGCAGGAACAACGATATCGAACACCAAGAACATTCACTGGTTAAGCATACAATGTTGCATTGGGTCTTAACCTTCATAAGGTCCTCATAGTTACTGACGTTAACGTTCTTTGGTTCAAATTTGACCCAAATAGAAACTTTTATATATAGATAATAATTTACTTTATATAAGTACGTTATTTAGAGTTTATATATTATTTCTAGCTACACTCAATAAATGTAAACGTTATTTTTTATAAAAATGTATTACAAATGTACGATTACATTGATTTTACAGACCGTGTGTATGTTATATATTATTGTTAAGTATTACATTGGTAACATAGAGTAAATGTTTTAGAATGCTGTTTGCATACAAATTTTTTGTAAATAATACGTACTAGTGGTGTTTTATTATCTGTTTTGGGACATAATTGGCAACAGCTTCTCTTGGTTGTATTTTTTATTGGTTTACCTACATTATCTTCGGATTTCTTTGAAAATGACGGCTGCTGATCCTGCTCATTAATATCACGGAGCTTTTGTACAATTTGCTCTTGGAAAAGTTTTTCTCTGAATTATATAAGGCGTGGCTTATTTTTTTTTTTTGGAATGTATGAAAGTAGAGTAGTGTCTTTAGTGAAACAAAAAAATGATGAAAATACAGCTCTGCCCTTAGTTACTGTTGGCAACATCACCAAAATCAGTTTTAACTTTATCTTATGTTTAATCTGGCATCGCCAAAATTAGCTGATTTGCTATTAAAAATATTTTTTTTGTAATATGTAAAAAAAAACTTAACGAAACACGTAATTTTTAAAGTTAGCTCCAGAACATTCGCGCCTTTGGCAGTCATTTTCTATTTCTATATTACAAAGACAAGTTGGCTCTATGCAGTGTTCAGGAGCTAAATTAATTTTGTACTTTAAATACTGAAATTTAACAAAAATACTCCTCGTGTTTTCTACACCAAAAAGTATGTACCAATTCATTATTGATCAAAATTTTATTTCCTAATTTCTGAATTTATTAAAGGAATTTTAATATAAATACACATTGTAAAATAAATTATTGTGTGTTTTATTCAAAATCCCCGTGGAAGACACTAGGACATGCGGCTGGCGTGCCTTGGTTACAATTTTAAAATTCTTTTTGAGGACTAATTTCGGCTGTTCTTGTACACATCTCTACGGTTTAGATCAACCTGGTCTGGTGGTATTCTTTCAGTAAAAATTGTCAATCTCGCAGTAAGTAGAAATGTCGTTACAAAACGTAGAGGGTCAGACGCAGAATGAACAACTTGATCACAACTGCTTGCTTTGTGCCAATCCCCCTGACGATAATATGATAAGCTGTGTCGCTTGTCAAAAACGTTTTCACAAAAGTTGTGTTAAAGTGACAGAGGACATAAACTATAAATGTTCTCAGTGCGCATCCATACGACCTACTTCTCCTACCTCGAGTATATCTAGCCGTTGCTCAATCCTTTCTCATGCTTCACAAACAAGAAAAATTCAATTGCAACTTAAAAGGCTAGAAGAAGAACGTGAAATAAACAAAAGCTATTTAGATAAAAAGTACCAGCTTCTTGAAGAAGCTGAGGCTCTCTCTGACAGTTCGTCTATAAAGTCTCAGACCGTTCAAAATTGGTTAACATCGTCAGACCCTAAGTCTACCTTACCCCAACTATCAATGGCGAATAATCAAAACAACACTATAAAACGGCATTCAACTTGTTTGCCTTATGAAGCAATAACGTCGCGAAATCGAGTAGAATTTTGTCCACAAACGTTTACCACTGCTGCCATAAGTTCCTCGTTGACTACTTCTGCGGTACCAAATTGTACCAAGACCATCGCCACTAGCGGTGGATATCAACAACAAATGCAGCCAACACGGGCAAATGTCTCAAATTATTCTCATTGTGCGATAAATACGTCATTACCGACAGCTAATGTCATGCCCCCAAACACAAATCAAAATAATTCTTATCAGCAAACTTTTAGTTCTGTTCCACCACAATTTATTCAGTGGCATCCAAATATATCGTCAACGAACTATATAAACAACTTATCAAACGCGGCCACTTGCCCACAATCTCATTTTGAACCACAACAAAGACTGCAACAAAATCATTTGAATGCCCGATCAGCCCTTCCAAAGGACCTGCCGACATTTTCTGGCCTACCAGAAGAATGGCCAATTTTCTCCTCCACTTACGAGTGGTCCACTTCTGCTTGTGCCTTCACCGATATGGAAAATCTCATTCGCCTACAAAAGGCTTTAAAAGGAGATGCATTGCGTAGTGTACAGCATATGCTAATCCATCCCTCAAATGTTCAAGGTATTATGCAGCTACTTCGTATGTTGTATGGCCAACCTGAGAAAATAATAAATTCCATAAAAAATAAAATTAAATCTTCTCCAAAAGTGGATGAAAACAATTTAAAGACACTCACCTCTTTTGCTATCGATGTTCGGAACCTTATTTCTACAATAAACGCCAGTAATTTATTTGATGAAATAAATAATTCATCATTTATTTGCGATTTAGTGCAAAAACTTCCGACTTCTTACCAAATGCAATGGGCAGCAAAAAAAATGTTTTTAAGTAATCAAAACAAAAAACCAAATTTGTTAGAATTTGACAACTGGCTTTTCAATGTTGGTATAACAGCTAGCAGTATAACAGTCGATCATTCAACATACAAAAATAAACAAAATGTAAATGCAAACACAAATGCAACAACAACAGGGAAAAAAGCTTTTATCCACTCTCATAGTGAACAGAAATGTATTGTCTGCAACAACAACAACAATAAATGCAAAACAGTAGGTAATTGCCAAAAATATTTATCCATGGATCGTGGTGAAAAATGGAGTGTAGTTAGAAAGCACAACTTATGTAAATATTGTTTGTCAAAACATAGTGGAGAATGCAATAGAAAAACAAAATGTGGAAAAGAGGGATGCGAATATTTTCACCACCCGTCATTACATCGTTATTCGATACCTGTTAAGAAAGAAAACAAAACGTCAGTTGAAAATGGGAAAAATAAAGTTGAAATTGAAGCCGTAAATAACAGCCACATTGCTGAAGTGAAAAATTTTATTTTATTTAAAATAATTCCCATAAAAGTGTATGGAAAAAACAAAGTTGTTGAAACATTTGCGTTTATAGACGAGGGGTCGAGCATCAGTTTAATAAATGAAAGTTTAGCAAAAGAATTGGAAGTCAGTGGTGTACCAAATGAATTATGTTTGCGATGGACGGGAGGCATGGAAAGAAAAGAAGCCAATTCTGAAAGCCTTACAATTTTAATTTCAGGCATAAATAACAAACAATTTGATGTTAATGTACATACAGTGAGTAAACTAGACCTTCCAGTCCAGTCGTTGGACTATAAATTAATTTCGAAGCAATATCGGCACTTACGACAACTACCTGTTGAAAGTTATAGCAATGCTGAACCACAAATTCTAATTGGACTAAATCATGTTAATTTGGGTGTTTCACGCAGAATACGAGAAGGTTTTCGAAACGAGCCGATAGCTGTATATACAAAACTTGGTTGGCTTATTTATGGAGCTTCAGAAGAAAATAAAAACAGAGGTATGAGTCTTAATTTTCATGTATGTGAGTGCTCTCTAAATGATGATAAGTTAGAACATTTAGTCAACAGTTTTTATTCCATCGAAAGTTTGGGTATAAGTGTAAAAAACCCTCTAATTGCTAGGGATGATCAAAGGGCATTAGATCTTTTAAGCAGATTCACCAAACAAAAAGAAAATGGGCACTATGAGGTTCCATTTTTATGGAAATATGATATTATAGAGTTGCCAGATAGTTATGAAATGGCATTAAAACGCCTCAATTGTTTAGAGAATAAACTAAGAAAAAATGTCGAACTTTTTAATATATTTCAAGAAACCATTACCAAATATATATCTAAAGGCTACATACGTAAGTTAGGTTCCGCAGAAATCGGTCGTGCTGATAGTAAAGTATGGTATCTTCCAATCTTTGCGGTTTTTAATAAAAATAAGCCCGGTAAATCTCGCGTCGTCTGGGATGCGGCTGCGAAATCAAATGGTATCTCCCTTAATTCATATTTATTAAAAGGGCCCGATCTTCTGGCTAATTTGCCATCCGTTCTTTTCAAATTTCGTCAGAAATCTGTGGCTGTTTGTGGAGACATTGAGGAAATGTTCCACCAGATACATATAAGACCTGAGGACCGAGACGTACAAAGATTTCTTTGGCGTAATTGCTTACCAGATAAAACTCCTGATGTCTACGTAATGGACGTAATGATTTTCGGTGCCTCATGTGCTCCTAGCATTTCACAATACGTGAAAAATTTAAATGGTAGAAAATTTGAAAACGAGTTACCCAGAGCGGTTAAATCAATAGTAGAAAACCATTATGTTGATGATCTTCTCGATTCCGTTGATACTCCAGAAGAGGCATCAAAACTAATCTTAGATGTAACATACATTCACCAAAAGGCTGGTTTTAATATTCGGAACTGGATATCTAACAGTAGATCTATTTTGACATCTCATATGTCAGCATCATGTTCGGGTGCTAAATGCCTTAATTTAAAGGAAGAAAAATATATTGAGAAAGTTTTAGGTGTGTTTTGGGACCCTACTGGGGACGTCATAAGTTTTAAAATGTCTAAGTGGTTAACTGAGAGTGAAATATTTTTTGGTGGCAAAATACCAACCAAAAGAGAGGTGTTAAGATTTGTCATGTCAATTTATGATCCCCTTGGAATTGTTGGACATATTATAATGTATGTGAAGCTATTCATGCAAGAAGTATGGCGTTCAAAAATTGACTGGGATGAAAAGATTCCTCATGAATTAATGCTTAAATGGAAAAAATGGCTTGAAATTTTGCCCGATATTCAAAATATAAAAATTCCTCGTTGTTATTTAAATTTCTTCAAAGATTATGATAACGTTGAAGTCGAGTTGCATACATTCGTAGACGCAAGCCAAGTTGGATATGCAGCAGTGTCTTATTTCAGACTCAAAAAACATGATGACATCATTTGCTCGCTAGTAGGTTCTAAAACGCGAGTTGCACCTTTAAGAATAACGTCTGTTCCACGATTAGAACTCGTAGCTGCTCTAATAGGTGCAAGATTTGCGAAGTTTATAGTTGAAAATCATGACATCAAAATTAATAAAACATATTTTTGGAGTGACTCAAAAAATGTCTTGAGCTGGCTCAACTCCGACCACCGTAAGTACAATCAGTTCGTAGCGTTTCGGGTTACGGAAATTTTGGAACTGTCATCAATTAAAGACTGGAAATGGATTCCAAGCAAACAAAATGTAGCTGATGATGCTACCAAGTGGTCGAAGGTCCCCAAGATCTCAAATTCAAGTAGATGGTTCAAAGGTCCCGAATTTTTATTTCTTCCAGAAAACGAATGGCCACAGGAAGAAAATCCCTTAGATTCAACTGAAGAAGAGCGAGTGCATCATTCGTACAGTATCACTAAAATTAGTATTATTTTTGATACTTCAAGATTTTCAAAATGGCCTCGACTATTACGAACTGCCGCTTATGTTGTTCGATTTATAAACTGTTGCCGCAAAATTTATAAACAAAAGGGTGAGCTAACACAAGAAGAGCTGCAGGAGGCTGAAAAAATGTTGTATATACAGACCCAATCTGAAAGTTATCGCAACGAAATCTCGTTGCTCAGATTGAAAAAAGTTCTACCAAAAAGCAGTGATATTTACAATAAAAATCCATATTTAGATGATGAAATTCTTAAAATGGAAGGTAGAATCGATAATGCTGATATTTCATTGGCTCAAAAACGCCCAATTATACTACCTAGGAAGAATTATGTCACTCAATTGATTTTAATGTATTATCATGAAAAATATCATCATATGAATCATGAAACAGTTATCAACGAGATTAGGCAAAGGTATTATATTTCAAAGCTTCGCGCTACTTTTAATTCAATAGTTCGCCGCTGTCAAATGTGTAAAATTAAAAAAGCTATGCCTCGAAACCCTCAAATGGCAAAACTACCGCGTGCTCGTCTTGCATCTTATACGGCACCATTTACGTATACCGGTGTTGATTTTTTTGGTCCGATTTTAGTCACCGTAAATCGACATAAAGAGAAACGGTACGGATGCTTATTCACATGCTTGACGGTAAGGGCAGTCCATATTGAAATCGCCCATTCCCTAACAACGAGTTCCTGCATTTTAGCCATACGCAATTTTATGGCTCGAAGGGGAATTCCAAATGAATTATATAGCGACAACGGTACAAATTTCGTCGGCGCTGAGAGAGAAATTCGAGAAGCTGTGTCGGATATTAATAAAGATGAGCTGGTAAAAACTTTCACTACAAGCACAACAAAGTGGAACTTTACTCCTCCAGCATCGCCTCACATGGGTGGGGCGTGGGAGCGACTCGTTCGCTCAATTAAAACAATTTTATACAAAATTATGCCATCGAGAACACCAAGCGATGAAGTGCTAATAAGTATGATGGTTGAAGTAGAGAATATAATAAACTCAAGGCCCCTTGCCTACGTTCCTATTGACGACGAAGGAAATGAAGCATTGACTCCGAACCATTTTCTTGTGGGAAGCTCCAGTGGGTTAAAACCAATGTCTGTTTGTAACGATAGTAGCATGGTACTTAAGAAAAGCTGGTTGATATCACAACAATACGCAAACATTTTTTGGAAGAAATGGTTAGTTGAATATCTTCCAACTTTAACGTGTAGGTCGAAGTGGCATGGTCGTCCAAAACCTTTAATGCAGGGGGATCTTGTGATCATAGTTGACCCTTCTCTGCCCCGTAACGTCTGGCTACGCGGGAAAGTCTTGGAGACGAGATTGGCAAGCGACGGTCAAGTACGAAGCGCCAAAGTGCTAACTCAAAATGGAGTTTTAGAAAGACCTGTGGTCAAGCTTGCGATTTTGGATGTGGCTCCTCCAATAGAGTCTGGCGGCGAATAATCTTGCCATACTGCGGGGGGAATGTTGGCAACATCACCAAAATCAGTTTTAACTTTATCTTATGTTTAATCTGGCATCGCCAAAATTAGCTGATTTGCTATTAAAAATATTTTTTTTGTAATATGTAAAAAAAAACTTAACGAAACACGTAATTTTTAAAGTTAGCTCCAGAACATTCGCGCCTTTGGCAGTCATTTTCTATTTCTATATTACAAAGACAAGTTGGCTCTATGCAGTGTTCAGGAGCTAAATTAATTTTGTACTTTAAATACTGAAATTTAACAAAAATACTCCTCGTGTTTTCTACACCAAAAAGTATGTACCAATTCATTATTGATCAAAATTTTATTTCCTAATTTCTGAATTTATTAAAGGAATTTTAATATAAATACACATTGTAAAATAAATTATTGTGTGTTTTATTCAAAATCCCCGTGGAAGACACTAGGACATGCGGCTGGCGTGCCTTGGTTACAGTTACCAATAACTAAAGTTATCTGTTTTTCTAGTAGTTTTTGTCCCAATTGCTATGACGTAAGAAAATAATTAGCAGTCACATTATGTCCTTTCCTTCCAACTATCAAATCGAGAGCTACACGTATACCTTGGTTTCTTTCCGGCATAGTTCCCATTTCTTTTCCCCTATACGGTTGTATATTCCTGGCATAACTAGTAGCAGAATCGCAAGGCACCCAAAATTTTATACCATATTTAGCTGGTTTTGATGGTATGTATTGACGGAATGGACATCTACCTCTGAATCCTACCAGCTGCTCATCGACAGTTACATCCTGAGAAGGATTGTAAAGTTTGGGCAATATGTCAACCCTCTGGTTCCATAATTCACGTATGAGCGCAAACTTTTCTAAAACTCGTCGTTCACTGCGAGTATCCTCATTGTCGAATCTTATTACCGTCGAAAGAATTTTGAATCTTTTCAGTGGCATGATTGCTCTAAAAATTGCTCTACCTTTCTCAGAATCCCACAAACAAAAAGCGAACCAATGTCGGTCCAAAAACACGTTTACCTTCAGTATTTGTATATTTCAATATTGTATTCAGCACAGGCAGTGGGAAATACAATTGAAATCCAGAAATCTTGTTCCAACTCTTCCATGTCTATTCGTGAAAGGTTCCTTGAAATATCTTATTTATCCATTTTTTTTTTTTTTTTTTGATGTCATTGACTGACGAAACGCAACCTCACTTTCATTCTCGCTAGATCTGCCAGGCGGCTCAGCATATTCCAGATGATCTTCATTTTCCGAACAACTTTCTTCCTCGTCTGATAATGCATTTAGCATAATTTCTATTTCTATTCTTGAATTTCAATCCTTCAATTTGTAATAAATAGCAGACTAGACACTTCTAAACTTTGACACGTTCTATTCGTTCTGTGTTTATTTTACAAATGATAACAATGTTACTGTCTACAAACAAGAACAACATAAATATGAAAATATTGCGGGGAATCCCCTTTCTTGAATAAGAGGAAAATAGGTTGCAGATTAACAGAAACTCAAGCTTTTTTAATTCAGGTCAAATTTCACCCGAAGACCTTAAGTACATACAATTTATAGCCGATTTTTTGGAAAATATATTTTTTAAGAAACCTATTGTTGGTTGCTGTTGAGATTTGAAATAAAATAAAAGTCATAAAATATCAAAACCATAATCCACCCACTTTCAGAAAAAATCCAATTTTTTTCCTAAAATGGGACAAAATTGACCCGAAGATCTTATGAAGATTAAGACAAATTTCTTTACTAAACATCGACACTTTTTTCTCGCATTAAAAAACGGCAATTTTGATGGTTAGAACATCCATAAACTTAGGAGAGAATGTATTCGATTGCGGTCTAAAATTAATTTTTTTAAATATTTTTATTTTTTGATAATTGGAAACTGTTTAACATTTAGTATATTAACATTGTACATAGTGTTATAAAAATTATAATAATAAATGTAATTAACATTTTTGTATGTAGATGCATTTTTATTTCAGAAAAAGTTTTGAAAAAAAAAAACAAGGGGAAAAACTAAACACAATTTGTGTAAAATCATTCAAGATTTTTTGTCAAAATTTAACAAAAGGTTTAAAAATGTAATTTTAATTTTAGGTCGAAAATAATCAGTAAAGTGATGCCTACTATTTTCAACAAAGATGTTTTAAGCTGTAGATCATATACATACTCGTATCATACCTTGAAGCAGTGAAAATTAAAATATATTTTAAATTGTTTGCGAATGTTCTCTGCAGTGAATAGTAATCTTTTTTTGTTTTGAAACCATTAGGTATATTTCTCTAGCTCACTGGGCTCCAAATAAGTGATGTCTTTGTGTTATCTGCGAAGGACAGGCAAAATAATATCACTAACATTAGTCTCAACATAAAAACCTGATAAACCTGATAAACTTTTCAACAGAATTAAAATACTAGCAGTTCAACTGTAATATTATTTTTTCTTACTAGATGGTGGCTTGTAAGTTAGTAATTTTCCTATTAATTGATTACTATACCAAATCACTGGTGCTTCCCATGGCAGAAGTTATCTTAAAGAGAGCATGTTTAAAAGAAAACCTTATATGTCCCTATCATGTAAGTCATGAAGAATCAGCAGTCAGTAAATATATATTTTTTTTTTTTTTTCTTTGCCAATAACAAAGATAATGTTTGTCTTCACTAGCTCAATTCTGTCAAGGATTTAAAACAACTTTATTTCCAGTCTTTCAAAACGTTGCTATATTTATTACTACCTGCTCTATTACTGCTCCTTCACTTTGAGGGCCTTACCTGCTATTGTGCCATTTCTCCTATACCTCCTATACCATTAGTTGCAAAACACCAATAACAGAGTATCGCTATTGGTGTTTTGCAACTAATAGCGATACTCTGTAATTGGTGTTTTGCAACTAATGGTATAGGAAAATCCGTTTTTAGCTGAACTGTTAGTAGGTGGATTAAACTGCCTACAAAAGCATTTTGTATCATTTTCAATGTAGGAAAATTCAAGTTGAAAGTCTACAAACACAACTGCCTTTTTCCTCCTTCGAATAACGTAAATTCCTAGCTACGGTGTTTTTTAGTTGCATGAGAAGTATCGCTATCGATAACTATGGTTTGACAGTTGAGAATATCAAACTATGCTGATATTTTTTTCTGTTCATTAAGGTTTGGAAAGTCATCACGAGTCGTTTAACTCGAGAACAACACTCGCAATTTGTGGAAGTTTGGTTTGGAAAATTGCATGATCGGTTTAGTGAACAAGCAATTCGTGCTATAATTGATCCTTTGCGTACCAATTTTTTTCTTATTTCTCTATTTAAAACCATCAACAAGGCAAAGAAATTTTTGCGAACTGAAAAGAATATTGCTGCTGTAGCTCGAAGTACTAAGAAGACTCCAAAATGTCGATTCGTCGTCGTTCTCAGCTTGTTATCCTTTGCCCTCTGAGTACAAGGAAAATGTTACGAAAGAATCTTTCGTGCCTACAAAATACAGCTCGTGCAACAAATGAAGCCAAATGACCATCATTTGTGTCGCATTGTGCTGATTGAGCTCATTTGAAGCTGGCCGAAGAATTGTGTTAAGTGATGAAGCTCATTACTGGTTAAATGACTGCCTCAATAAGCAAAATTGCCTTAATTGAAGCGAAGACAATCCTCGAGCCAATACATCCATTAAAATTTACTGTTTGGTGCGATTTACACGCTGACAGCATCATCCGTCCTTATTTCTTTCGAAATTAGCAAGGAGTTAATTTAATATAATTAGATGAAGGGCGAGCCCTATCAAAATTTTTTTCAAAATTTAATCACCTAAAAGTCAACGACACTTTGTTACAACAATACGGCGCGACTTGCTATATTGAGCGATTAGCAATCGATTTATTGCTAAATCAATTTGGTGACAACTTTATTTACAGCATACGGCCAGATTTATTGGAAAAAGTTGTACTAATTGTATTAGTTGGACTGATCGAATGGACCCTGTAGCGGACATACACGTATGCCGGAAATAGTATCTATACATGAAGGGTGTTTTTTATAGAGGTATAGAACTTTAAGTTGGCGTTACTTTTCAATATGGCGACCGATTTAACTGCTGTCAAGTGATTTATTCTCAGTTTGTTTTGGAAATTCATCATAAATAGACTCACGCCTGAACAACGCTTGCAAATAGTGCAATTTGGGCCCAAAACGAGATTACCGTTGTTCCCGATTTCAACTGCAGCATTTGGAGTGAAGGTAATCCTTAAGTGTATGTCGAAACACCGTTACATCCAGAAAAACTGACTGTTTGGTGCGCTTTATGGGCTGGTGGAATCATTGGTCCGTACTTTTTAAAAACAATGGTGGCCAATACGTTACAGTCAATGGTGATCGGTATAGAGCCATGATTACTAACTTTTTCATTCCTGAATTAAATAACCATGATGTCCAGCTGATGTGGTTTCAACAAGACGGTGCATAATGTCACACAGCTCGTGCCACAATAGATTTATTGAAATACAGGTTTGTTGGCCGCCTAATTTCACGTTTTGGACTTGTGAATTGGCCTCCAAGATCTTGTGATTTAACACCGCTAGACTACTTTCTGTGGGGCTATGTAAAGTCATTGGTCTATGCGGAAAGGCCACAAACGCTTGACCAATTGGAAGACAACATTCGCTTTTTCCACAAATGTTGGAAAAAGTCATCGAAAATTGGACGTCCAAATTGGACTACATCCTCGCCAGCAGTAGCAGTCATATGCCAGAAATCATATATAAAATGTAATGCCACAAGATTATCTTTCGGATAAATAAAATTTATGTCAATAGAATAATCCATCGTTGTTTTATTGCAACTTAAAGTGCTATACCTCTTTAAAAAAAAACCCTTTATAATAAAACAGTAACTCATTTTCTCTCTGTCTAACCGTCTGTCTATGTGCGTATCACGAAAAAACTACTGGATGGATTTTTACAAAATTTGGTCAGGTGGTATTTTAGTAGCTACATTCCAATATAGGATACTTTCTACGCAAAAATATCTTATTTGAAGAGAAAGTCGAGAAAAAGCAGTGAAATGATAGTACGATTTAAAGGTACTGCATCCTCGCATATAATTATGTATGATCCTCTTAAACATAACCTAGTCGGCAATGTTCGCAGGGATAAACCTATAGGTTAACAGTAGTCATTCCTATTTATGTCAAAGATTTTTTGTAAAAAACAGCTCTAGCAGCTTCATACATAACACTGCTGCCAAAGTTTTCCTATCAGACCACTGTACATTTCTTTCAATTTTAATTGTACCATTTGCTACATTGTGCCCTATAGGCGGCTGCAGATTGTTCATAATAAATTAAGTTATTATTTTCTATAATATTAAAATTAATCATTATAAAGTGTCAACTTATTTATTTCCGCGTTTTTAATCGTGATTGTCTTCATGCCGCAAGTTATATCTGTTGTAATTGTAGTTATTGTAATATATCAATACACACACGCACACCTATAAAATAGAGTGTGTAGCAGATGTGTTTGCGTTTAAATTATAAATAAAGATAATAAATTATTGTCAAATTGTTTATTAACTGTTCAGTCGGTTTTTCATGTGGCGTTTTTAAGTATTTTTTTATATTCGTTTTTTCCTCTGTCAATTTATGGATTAATTATTACAAAAATATAGATGTAAATGCGGTATTAAAAGTTATTATTAAATACAAAACGTATTTAAGTATTAAAACTTTTTGAAAATATGTAGAGAATTGATATTTTAATTATACAGCACTTGTGTTGGAAATAAATATATTTATATTAATAGCATACCTTACGGCCGTAGGTTTCTTGAGATATATAAAGCATACTTTAAGGGGTAATAAATTAATGAAATAAAAGAAGCCTGCTGAAAACTAAATAACTGTTTAGTTAAATTTCTTTGCAGAAAAATTTCTTTGAGTTTTTATTATAAGTTAATAAATGTTTTCTATATTAAAGGAAATAATTTTACTTTTTGAAAATTGAAATTTTATTAGTCGAATTATTTATATTATTCAAGCTTGAGTTCGTTCTATTTCTTCTAAGAAAGAATAAATTAAATTACAAATTAGATTATATTATTAAAGAAAAATTGGGAAAATTTTATATTTAGACACCAGCAGAGCGGAATGCACATTTTCTAGACAGCTACGTCCGTCATCAGCACTCTTCGTATCTATCTACTTAGGGAAGTGTTTTAGTTGTAAGCATCATCTATTTACCCAACCAAACTCAGATAAAGGAATACGAGAAAACTTGTATTCAATTATCAATCGTCTGTTAGTGAGATCGAATTCTACCACTACTTTAAGCTTCCCTCTTGTTGAATATTTTTACTTTAATATTTACCACCTTAAATTTTTTTGTTGCTTCAGCCAACCTTACTTTACGTAATTAGTAAATTTTGTCGTAAGATTGATTTTATCCTTATAAGTCATAAGGATAATTTAAATCTTGCTTTTAAAAGACCATTTTTGTTTTTATTTTATCATTTTATTTTATATTAAAGAAATATTTTCTACTTGCTGTGCCCATACACGATGTGCGAATTACTTACTGTTTGGATGCACACAGCGTCTGTGGGCACAGCTAATTTAAATAATAATTTCGAGGCAATTCTCTTTTTCTTTATAACTTCGCATTTCTGTCAGTAAACACAAAAATTGCCTCATAAATGATTTTTATACCGCCATATTTTGTTATTTTAATTTTCTTCTGTAGCTTTTTTGATTTGCCATTGATTTTAACTTTAAAGCTAAATCGTATTTAAAAATTTGTTTAAAGTAACGTTCATTACAATTTTTTATATACTCTATATTTTGTGCCAAACCTACTCCAAATTGAATTAGCAAGAACTGAGATGTATAATCTTCGATGAATTTTAAAAACAACAAATTTTTAAATTATTTAACAACTGGATAACGTTGAATATATGTGACCCGGCCTATGAAAAAGTGGCTTTATGACTCAAAAATGTTGCATTGTTGCAAATTGTGGCGTTGTTTATCTTTAACAGCTAATTTTTCGAAATTTAATTTTTGAGTCATAAGCCACTTTTTCCCTTTTCATAGACCGGGTCACATATTATATGAATAGAAACCTTTATCGTTTGATGAAACTTTTTTGAATATTGAAATTAATAAAAGGAAAAAAGAAATTTCAATTTTATTTGAAGTATTTGTTTTAATTTTGCTTTAAAGTAACGTTCAATACAATTTTGTATAGACTTAATATTTTATTTTACATCCACTTCAAGTTGAATTAGCAAGAACTGAGATGGAGAATCTTCAATGGAATTTGAAAACGGCAAATCTTAAAAATTTTTAAACATGGATAACGTTCAATACATTCCATGAATATAATATTTACGCTATCGCTTGATGAAACTTTTTTAAACATTGAAAATAAAAAAAGTAAAAAAGTAACAAATGTGTTGTATTAATATCAATTTTATTTTAAAGTAACGTTCAATACAATTTTTTTTTTAAATTTATATTTTATTCCAAACCTACTTCAAACTGAATTAGCTAGAACTGAGATGAATAATCTTCGACGAGTTTTGAAAACAACAAATTTTAAATTTTTTTAAAAAATGGATAACATTCAGTATATTATTTATTAATATAAACAGTTATCGCTTGATGAAAATTTCTATATATGGAAAATTAAAAACAAAAAAAAAACAAGTAACAAATGTTTTGTATTAATATCAATTTTAACAATTTGTTTAGGTAATAATAGTATAATAGTAAAGAGTAACGTTCAATACAGAAAACTAAAAATGATTACAAAAATATTCTCTTTATTATTTTTAAAAACATTCTATACGTTCAGAGTGGTCCAAATACAAGTTTCTGTCTAAAATATTATATCTATTATACCCTCGCGTACCAAAATGCGTTGTTTTACGCTTCGGTAATACCATGCTTCTACTCCAGCATTTAGTCGTAATTCGCTCTTTCATTCGTAATTCGCTCTTTCATTCGTAATTCAACCCCCAATTACAAACTGAATTACTTAATTCGTCATACAAATTTTTAAGAGCGAGTTATCTCATTCGTATGTTATTCAGTTTGAATTACCTTCTGAATTACGAAGAAATTAGGGTCTTCTCTAATTTATATCGGAACTTTATTTCGATTCGTTGTCAGAAAAAAAAGCAAAGAAAAATTAAATTGAAACAAAATTCAAAAAAAAAAAATGACGAAAAAAATTTTACTTTTAAAAGCAAATGGACGATTAAATCTATAAAATGAAAATTAGAAAAATGTGATGAAAAATATCCAATGCTTTTCTAAATTGCATTGTAATATAAACGCATGTATGTCATCGAGAGCGTAAATGCATAATAATTAGCGATGTTGAAATTTGCATGTTACATGAGACGTTTTTCAACAAATAAAATATTTAAAATAAATGTCAAATCGAATTAAGAATGTGTAGTGGAAACGGGGTAATTCAAAAAAGTTATTCAAAGAGCGAATGAAGTAATTCAAGTTGTAGTGGAAACATTATTCATATAAGACTTTTCAGTGTTGGACAGTAGTACTGGACTTCGAATTTGATCAAAAACCCATATTTTTTGAGATCGGAGGTTAAGTCAACAAACAAACTTGGTGTACTGGTCCGTCCAATCACCAGGTGCCAATGTCCGTCATTATTATCGATAATCCACATTGCTATGCAAATAATTCAGAAACAAACCACTCCCTTCAGGCTAATACAGTCTGAAAGAGTCGTGAGAACCAGAAACTATTAACGAATTCCAAGACAATTCGACAGACACGATAAACTACTGCGACGCCAGTCAAATGAAGAAAATCCTGTTTCATAAAAAACGTAAGTTTAGTTCATTTTATTTAATTTTTAAAAACATACTTGTATTTGAACTACACATTTTAAATTTTTTGCTGCGAAAGTAATTTAAACCAAATTTTATTACTTTTACGTATTTACTTTATAAGGGGTGATCCATTTCGAGGTTCCCTACTTTTCTAAAGAAAAAAACACAGAAAATTAAAATTTAATGGAGAATGTTTGTTATGATTTGAAAGAACATTCTTTGGCATTTATTTTTTGAAGATTTTGTCTATCAAATGATAGCCGTTGCTACGTCGCAGATGGTCCATCCATTAAGTCCAACTTTCGATGAATCGTTCGAGCATTTCGACTGGTAACTGGCGAATGTCACGCCAAGGCCTGAATCGCAGCGGGTTTGTCCGCATAAACTTTAGGCTTTACATATCCCAACAGGAAAAAGTCTAACGGTGTGATATCACACGATCTTGTTGGCCAATCGACCGGCCCAAAACGTGAAATTTTGTGCTCATCGAAATGTTCTCTCAATAAATCCATTGATTGATGCGATGTGTGAAAAGTGGCGCCGTCTTGCTGAAACCAAATGTTGCCGAGATCACGAGCTTCAATTTAAGGTATCAAATAGTCGGTTGTCATGGCACCATAACGGTCGCCATTGACGTTCGCACCAGCATCATTTTTAAAGAAATATGGACCGATGATTCCACCGGCCCACGAACCGCACTAAACCGTTGTTTTTTCTGGATAAAATGGCAGCTCTTGAATCTTTTCAGGTTGCTCTTCGTCCCAAATACGGCAATTTTGTTTGTTTATATACCCATTGAGCCAGAAATGGGCCTCATCGCTAAACAAAATTTGCCTAGAAAACGTCGGATCAATTTGGAACTTTTTAAGAGCCCATAGAGCAAAGCGATTTAGGCCTAAGTCTTTCCATTATGAAATGCCAAGCAACACTAAGCAAAAATAACATGACAGCATGACAGCATGACACGACTCACACGTGATCTGTCACAAAAAGGCTATTGAAAAAAATACCACGAAATGGATCAGCCTTTATAAAGGTACCGATCCCTTGATATAATTCTAAAATTTATATAAAATTTTACAATTCTAGAAATTAATCTAAAGCATTGTAAAAGGTGTCTAATATATTTTAATTACAATGTAATTCCCCAAAGTAAAAATACAAATTAAATAAAAATTTCATTTAATTGGCTATTTGGCAGTCATTATTTCAAAACAGCGCCATTAATTGGGAAACCGGGTTGAAAATTTCCCACTATCAATTCATTTTGTCATTATTTCAAACAGTGCATCTGTGTTTAAAATATATCGCTTTCAAAAAAAAGACGCCTTAAGGAAATATGCAGTTCCATTAAATCGGTAACAAGAAAACTTGTTATTGTTAAGCTCTGTAAAAGACACACAGGAAATGATATACTCATTATTTTGAAACAGCGCCATCTGTTGCGCAACTTTGCTTAAAATAGATGCCTTAAAGTATGCCGTACCTTTAAATCGGTAAAAAAAATCGGTGCTTCCCTTCCTTTTGGAAATAAGATTTTTTTCCAAAAATAAATTTTCTATATTGGGATCAGAAAACTAAGGTACCTCCTCAGAACATTTTTTGAAAATCCATCCAGTAGTTTTCAAGTGATGCGAACACAAAAAAAGAAAGACACACAGGAAATGAGTTACTATTTTATTATATGTTTAGATATTGTATCTCTAACTAGATTTAAGCTAAAATAAATAAATCTTATGCCTTTTGGTTCCTCTTTTCTTCTATTTACTTAAAGACAAAAAACCTTTTTCAAACAAAACGCCTTAAGCTATCACCACTATCATCAGTTGGTGTCTATTTGATTTGTTTTTCTGTTAAGTAGCAACTGTTGTTTCAACTTCATATTATTTGCTTTTGTTGGCTACCATTTAGTTTTCATATAAAATTATGTTATTTGTCTTTGTCTGCCTGTGAACTCTCCGGAGTTTGTACTATAACACAGCAACTTTGTTATGGGGTCTAAACAAATTTCAACATGTTTATGCTTGTTTGTTTTAGTTAGTTTGTCGCCAAAACAAATGAACAAAACACATGCAAATAAAATACAAACTAAAATAAGAAAAGAAAAGATAAGAAAACAACAATAATCGAAATTAAGAAAACAGAAACTAAACTTAAACAAAAGTACGAGTATAAATAAAAATGAAAAGAGAAGAACTTTTAAATGAAATAGCAAATGAGTTGAGAAAAAGGACAGAAGCCATATAATGCCAGGCATAATGCTGCTCTACAACTAACAACTTTCAACAACGAGAGAAATGTGTTAGTGGATGAAGCCATTTTATAAGTTTTTCTTTTTATATTTTATAACCTGATTATGGCTTTGATTATAAGTTTCTTAAAGTAAAGAATGGAAAAATTAAAGCAGCAGTTAATTACATTAATGAATAAATGATAATTTTCTCAACAACAGAATTTAATCAGGATAAAAAGTAATTAGTGAAAATAAATAGTGGCCAGTAGAAATATTAAAACATAATTTTTCAGATACATTTAGAGAAGCTGATTCGCTTTCAAAATAGACCCAAAAACCTTTAATTTTTCAACTGACCTTGAGCACACAAAATAATTGACAGGTAATGGGTGATTTTTTTGAGGTTAGGATTTTCATGCATTAGTATTTGACAGATCACGTGAGATTTCAGACATGTTGCCAAAGAGAAAGATGCTCAGTATGCTTTGACATTTCATCATGAATAGACTTACTAACGAGCAACGCTTGCAAATCATTGAATTTTATTACCAAAATCAGTGTTCGGTTCGAAATGTGTTTTATCGACAAATTTTGTTCAGCGATGAGGCTCATTTCTGGTTGAATGGCTACGTAAATAAGCAAAATTGCCGCATTTGGAGTGAAGAGCAACCAGAAACCGTTCAAGAACTGCCCATGCATCCCGAAAAATGCACTGTTTGGTGTGGTTTGTACGCTGGTGGAATCATTGGACCGTATTTTTTCAAAGATGCTGTTGGACGCAACGTTACGGTGAATGGCGATCGCTATCGTTCGATGCTAACAAACTTTTTGTTGCCAAAAATGGAACAACTGAACTTGGTTGACATGTGGTTTCAACAAGATGGCGCTACATGCCACACAGCTCGCGATTCTATGGCCATTTTGAGGGAAAACTTCGGAGAACAATTCATCTCAAGAAATGGACCGGTAAGTTGGCCACCAAGATCATGCGATTTGACGCCTTTAGACTATTTTTTGTGGGGCTACGTCAAGTCTAAAGTCTACAGAAATAAGCCAGCAACTATTCCAGCTTTGGAAGACAACATTTCCGAAGAAATTCGGGCTATTCCGGCCGAAATGCTCGAAAAAGTTGCCCAAAATTGGACTTTCCGAATGGACCACCTAAGACGCAGCCGCGGTCAACATTTAAATGAAATTATCTTCAAAAAGTAAATGTCATGGACCAATCTAACGTTTCAAATAAAGAACCGATGAGATTTTGCAAATTTTAGGCGTTTTTAAAAAAAAAAAGTTCTCAAGCTCTTAAAAAATCACACGTTACCTATCATGACGCTAATTTAGTAGTAATTAAACATAGAATGCTGATAGTGGAACAAGATTAACGTGAGTACCTGCCTACTCGACCTAACCTCACGGTGGTCTTACCACCGAGTGAAACTTAGGCGTAGACTAGCGCCCCCATTGTGTAGTATAACAACACTTTACGATTGCCACCAATCGCTTTTTGTGTGTGATACAGTCACAATGAGTAGCAATTTATATAATATGGCAAGCCTTTCCAAGGCAAGCCTAGATCCACATAATAACCTTTTGCTTAGGGGTTTGGAGACTATCCAAACTCCGTCTGTTGAGAGTGCAACAGCACACTTGATCGACCTTGCACCATACCTACATAAATTGATCTTAAACCACAACCACTACGTGTACCCCCAAAGGGGACCTCACCAATAACCGGTCACAGAGAGAACAGGCTCTCTGTGGGGCCACCGATTCCTGTGGTACCAGTCCTTTGGGCACTGGTCGGGCCTCGAAGAGAACCCGCAATGTTTATCGCAGACCTTTTCTTCCAGATTTAGGCTCTAGGAATCCTAGCGTCTGGTGCCCCTATTTTCCCCGGGTAAACCGCGTCAAAGCATTTGCCATTCCTGCAGTGACAATTGGAACCCCCGGGGGTAAGAGAATGCTGATAGAGGCTATATAACTGTTTAGAAAACAAAAAAAAAAAGAAAACATTGCAACAACTGCTTTTACTGTTCATTTCGTTGGGTTGCCACCGTCCTCCGAATGTCCTCTATGGCATCCGCGTTTAATAGGCGTTTGATAGTGACTCTTAATCTTGTGACAGCAAGTGATGGACACTCACACTTATTTATATTAGTAAGATGATATTTGACGTTGCCTGTATGACATAAATATGAATCTCCCAGGAGATTTCTGAAGTCGTACATATGTATATGTCAATAAGCTGTAATCACCTAATGACTTAAAAATTTAAATAAACTAGCGCACCGGGCTTGATTTAAGCCAAATTTATTTGCCAGGTTCATTAAAAGTGAAGTTTTTGTAGCAACAATGTTTTTTCTTACAATGCCCTACTTTCAAATTGTTTTATTCAACTTTTCAATCTAACCGTCCTTTTTGGTTAGGTTAAGCAGGCAGCTATAATATACAGCTCCCTTGGGTCCACATATTGGTCCCTTTGTGTTGCTTGTAGAGAGAATAAAATAAAAGGGGGGCGGAAAAAGAAAGGGAAAAAGAGAGAGAAATTAAGAAGAGAGATAGTAATAAACAGATACAGGGGGAAGTAAAGAGATTCGCAGTAGGACAGACAAAGACAAGAGAATCATAGAGGTCGCCATAGAGGGCACATTAGCCGAGACAGCAAACAGCGTGGTATTCATGCCTCGCCGAGTAGGTTGGAAAACCGTAGCTCGTCAGAAAATAATTAATTCTTCTTGGTTCCAATGGTAAAACACAAGAGAGGCTCCCGAAATACCGATGTCCAAGATGTTGAAGGCGTTGATATTCCAGTGCAGGGCAGTGCATAGGCAGAGGAGGTGTTCAACCGTTTCCACCTCTTCCTCATCTTGGCAACTTCTAAAAAAGTCGTTGTAGGGGAGGCCCATTCTTTTTGCATGGGTTCCGAATAGATAATGCCCAGTGACCGCTGATATCAAGTCACGCAGCTGTGTTTTCGGTATCCGAAGTAATGAACCCGTCCTCTTCTGATCCAGTAAGGGCCAGATCATCCTTGCCGTCAAACAAGTTGACTCGTCGGACCATATGACCTGAGCTAGGTCATAAAGAGCACGATTTATTCGTTGCCTGCACGCAGAGATGGGAATGACACAATAGACGTCAATGGCGCTATCATGAAGCAGAGTCCCTCTCTTTGCCAGTTCATCAGCAACACTGTTGCCAAAGGTAGTCCCATGTCCCCGCACCCATTTAAGGGTGACCGTTGAATTTTCCGCCATCGCATTTAAGGATGTCCGGCATTCCAGGATGATATTTGATGTGCTGAACACCCCTTTTAGGGCCACAATAGCAGCTTTACTGTCTCGGTACAAAACCAGATATCCCTATTCGATATTCTGTGATGATACCTTAGCCAGTTTGCCGCTTTTTTAATAGCAAATATTTCTACTTGTGGAAATATGGGAGTCCTAAACACATCTTGATTCCAAATTCCTCTATATAGATTACTTACTGCCAAATAGCCAATTGAATAAAATTTTTATTTGATTTGTATTTTTATTTTGTGGACTTACAATGTTATGAAAATATTTGAAACACCTTTAACAAAGCTTTACAATAATTCTTATAATTTTATATAAATTATAGAATTTCATCCAGGGATGGGTACCTTTATAAAAAGTAAATATGTATATGTGAAGCACTATAAAAGTAAGAGTTTTAAAATTAGGTGTGGATTATATTCAAAGCAAAATCAAGCAAAATATTGTTAGGACGAACACAATGTGTGTGGGCGCAGCTAGTAAGGAATAAAAGTAGTAAGTGAAGAAAAAACATATTACTTAATCGTACGTTATAACATATATATATTAATTCCTATGGTTCCAGTGTGGAACAAAGGGCCACAAAATGTGGTTTCGTTTGTAATAAATTTTGTTTAAGATGGACTAGTTATTGGCCAATCGCATCCGAGTCTGGTACCGGGGCTGCCGGTTAAAGCATACCAGACACTGCTTTATTGTTGGGTGGTTATTTGTTGGCGCCACTAACTCACCATGGCGCTCTAAGGATCTCTGGCACTCGGATATTTAGTCCCAGACTCTCCCCTCAGAACCGCTGGTGTTGTCCGCGACTGCTTATTTGGTATTATTCGCAGCTATCCAGCATATCTACTGGATATTCCACTATCCGCAACCTGTGGACGCGTCCGATAGCATACTAGCTGATGCTCCCTGATACGATTATCAATCAACGATTATGCAGTTTACCCTACAAACTCGCTGGTAGACATCCGCCAGGCGTTATAACATGAATTGTTAAAATTAGTCCATATGTCAGGTTAGGTTACATGGGTACAAAGCGGTTTTATTTGGAAGCTATTTAGGCCATTTGTGATTCATTTGTAGGCCACCTGCGATCTGTTTATTTTAGCGACTATTTCTAAAAAGTTTTTAAACATTCATCCAGGAGGGCTTTGATGATCCTATGTGCATATGCTACATCCATATTCCAATAGTTCATCACCCAGTGAGTAGTTGTTTTGAAAAAAGTTGGTCTCATCCCTTAGAGAATTTATAATTTAAAAAATTACCAAAATCTCGTTCCAACTTTTACTGTTAAAAATTACAACTATGGACCACTATAAAAGGTTTCCCCGTTAACATCAACACAACCTATTAATTTTTATTTTATCATCTCTCGTTGTTTCCAAGAAAAATGTTCGACGATTTCAATTTATAAAGTTTCAAAATTTCAGAAAATTTCGTTCCAACTTGTATTGTTTCAAATTACAATTACAGACAACTAACAAAGGCCTCGCCAGAAACTAAACCCATTCACTTTTATTTTGCCATCTTTCCTTCTTCCAAGACGATTATTCTCATCCCTTAGATAATCTCAAATTAAAAATTTTGAAAACTCCCAAAATATCGTACTAAATCGCACTGTTAAACCTTCCAAGTGTTTATAATTATAAAAGGCCTTCCTGCTCGGTATTTTGACAACAAAAGCTTTGTCGAAGCACAGAAGCATTAATCTATATATTTATTAAATTTTAAAAAAAAATATTTTAAAAACAGCCACATACTTTCTTAATTAAATTCTTAATTAAATTTTTTCTCAAGAAAAAACAGGCTACAGCTTAATTAAGCAATTAAAAAACCAACAAAAAAACTTTTAAGTAAAAACGGGGCCATATGAATTTCAACTTAAAACGAAACACATAAGAGTGTTGTCAATAGTTCTCAAAAAACTTGTTCTGAGAAAAGAAGCTTATAAAAAGATTTAATTCTAACAAACACTCAAACAATTTCAGCAACATATTAGGAAAACAAAACTTAAAATTAAGAGAAATAGAAATGACAAAAAAAGGAAAAAAAAACTTTATCAATTTTTGTCATTTAGTTCGACTCATCAACAGGATGCATTTAAAATGAAATGTAAAAGTTATAGTTCTTTTGTTAAAATATTTTCAAATAAAAGAAAAACTCAAAAACTCAGCTGAAGTATTTTTACAGCTTTAAGTTTTAATTGCTGGTACTGATACAAAATTTGTATTATTTTTAATCGTCTTTTGTAGTTACATTTCAATATTCGCTTATATTTGTTATGTTATGTTATATTTTATTATTTATTTATTATTATACTAGCTGCGCCCACACACGTTGTGTGCGTCGTGACCATATTTTCTTCGATTTTGTAAAGTAATCCACACAAAATTTCACGACTCTTACATATTTACTTTATATAAAGGTACACATCCCTGGATAAAATTTTAAAATTCTAAAAATTATTGTAAATCTCTGTAAAAAAACTGACAGGAAATGACAGCTCCATCTGTTTCGCAACATTGCTTAAAATATCTTACTTTCAAAAATAAAAGATGCCTTAAACTACGCAGTACCTTAAATCGGTGAAAAAAAAAACGGCGTACTTTCACTTCGTTTTCTCCACTTAATCTTGAAAATAAGATATTTCTGTGGAAAGAAGGTATCCTATATTGGAATCAGGATTACCCCCGGGGGTTCCAATTGTCACTACAGGAATGGCAAATGCTTTCACGCGGTTCACTCGGGGAAAATAGGGGCACCAGACGCTAGGGATCCTAGAGCCTAAATCTGGAAGAAAAGGTCTGCGATAAAAATTGCGGGTCCTCTTCGAGGCCCGACCAGTGCCCAAAGGACTGGTACCACGGGTATCGGTGGCCCCACAGAGAGCCTATCCTCTCTGTGACCTGTTGTTGGTGAGATCTCCTTCGGGGGTACACGTGGTGGTTGTGGTTTAAGATCGATTAAGTAGGTAAGGTGCAAGGTCGATCAAGTGTGCTGTTGCACTCTCAACAGACGGAGTTTGGATAGTCTCCAAACCCCTAAGCAAGAGGTTATAATGTGGATCTAGGCTTGCCTTGGAAAGGCTTGCCATATTATATAAATTGCTACTCATTGTGACTGTATCACACACAAAAAGCGATTGGTGGTAATCGTAAAGTGTTCTTATACTACACAATGGGGGCGCTAGTCTACGCCTAAGTTTCACTTGATGGTAAGACCACCGTGGGGTTAAGCCGAGTAGGTACTCGCGTTAATCTTGTTCCACATTGGAATCAGGATACTAAGGTGTCTCCTCGTAGAACTCAGTTAAAATCCATCCAGTAATTTTTACGTGATGCGAACACAAACAGAAGGACAAACAGACAGGATATGAGTTACTTTTTTTTTTACATGTATAGATTGGGGATTAATATATTGATGGGTCCCCTTTCGTTCTCTTTTACATGGTAACGTATTCATTTAATCAAAAATAAGCCTCATCACAAAACAAGATTTTCCGGTAAAAAATTTGATCAGTTCTCAATTGGACATGAGACGAGTCGGCAAAGATTCGTGGCAACTGATGGTCATATGCCTTAATTCTTGAACAATCTGTACCTTTATGGGTGTTAATCAAGATCCAAGCGATCTATGATGAGTAAAGCGGCGCATTGTCAAATCAGTATCCGACCTACACAAGATGTGGTTTTATCGGTACGAACATGTCTTTGTCTTTTGATGACTTAATGTCCGGCAGTGAGTAAGTGGAGCGAATTTGTTTACTAATTTGTTAAGTAGCGCACTCAGATGTACAATTATGTACTCCGTAAAATTCAAGGAATGATTTTCAAAAACAGTTCTATCTATCTAAATAAAAAAATGCAGGTAATATCTTAAAAATTCCCTTCCAATCACAAGTGCTAGTGCACACAAATCTGTCCACACAGCCCCACGTAATTATAAAGAGTGTTTTTTATAGGGATAACTTTAAATTGAAATAAAATAAAAAAAGGTTTCGAAGGTCCATTCAATTGGTTTTATTTTATAAGATAATTTTATTGCATTAATCTATACATATAATAAAACAGTAACTCATTTCCTGTCTGACTGTCTTTCACTTTGTGTTCGCATCACGTAAAAACTACTGTATGAATTTTAAAAAGAATTTGTTTAGGAGGTAACTTAGTATCCTGATTGCAATATAGAATACTTTTTTCCCGCAAAGATATCACTTTGTCTTAGAAATAAGATATGTTTGCGGAAAAAAAAGCAGTGAATTTTTTAACCGATTTTGTTTACCGATTTAAAGGTACTGCATACTTTAAGGCAGCTTTTAATTTTAAAAGCAGTATATTTTTAACAAGGTTGCGCAACAGATGACATTGTTTAACGATAATGACAAAATATGAATTGAAAGCAGGATATTTTAAACACAGTTGCGCAATAGATGGCGCTGTTATAATAAATACTGCCAAATAACCAATTGAGTAAAATTTGCACTTGATTTGTATTTTAGCTATGTGCAATTACATTGTTATCAATTTTTAGAATTTTGGAATTTTATATAAATTTTAGAATTTTATCTAGGTAAGAGTACCTTTATATAAAGTAAATACGTAAGAGTCATAAAATTTGGTATGGATTACTTTCAAAGGAAAATCGAATAAAATATTGTCAGGACGCACACAACGTTAGTGTTTAAATATGATTTAGGGCATGTGGCCACCTCAAACAAGGCGTAACATAGCGGTTAAATTATAACACACCCTTTGCAATATTACAGACTGTATTTCGGCAATAACTCGTCGAATATTTGCTTTCAAGTGTTTAATCACTTCTGGTTTATCTGTATAAATCTGACTTTACATATCCCCAGACACAGGAACGGCGTCAAATCACAGGAACGAGGTGGCCACTTAACAGGCGCAGTTCTTCAAATTTTTCGTCTCCCTAACTTTTCTCTGTAAATTCCACGCATGTTACATGTGGCACTATTAGGGGTATTTCGGTATGTCTATTCTCTCTAAGAGTAAATTGAGTGCGAAATCGAATCATAGTTTATCGAACTAACCTGATGGACGATTAAGAGCAACATAAAATGTACGTAATGACAAAAGGATTTTCGAGTTGGAACATGATTGTTAAAATAAATATAAACAGTTTTAAAAGTTCCTAATGAGTAAGTCAATACGTGATGAATTGCCGAACCAAATTAAGCTGGCTCAAAATAACCCCGAGAACTCTCAAGTCAACTGTCACACAAAAGAGTGGTGCCAATTTAAAGTTTTGCTTCGAGAAACACGGCTTACAGTGGGGACTTTCATAAAACGTAGCTGTAAAGCTCAACTGCTACGAATCTGTTGGCAACTGTTATGCCCAACTGTTACATTTTAAAAACAGATTGTTACGTTTTAGAAACGGATTGATAAATTTCCTCCACATTCTGATTTATTCAGATTTTTTTTTTTAGTTCAGAAGAAGCAGGAAGAGAAGTAACACAATCTTGCTTACTGATACGGAATCTTTCAACGAATTTTATTGTAACATCTATTAGATAGTGCAAATCGTTAACATGCTAATCATAAAACTTTTATATCTACAAATGGCATGAAAGTTATGTGGTTGCCATAGAGTTGACATCCTTGATTTCCTGTGCACACTTCCACAAACAGCAGTAATGTTGACCATGGAACTTGCGGCATTGCGGCTTGGTGATAAAGATATGTATGTAAGTAGATTGATTTTCTCTGTATAAGTCGACTATGTTGAATATAGAAAAAAATATTTTCACCTATTAAAGATTTTAATTGGCTTCAGATTAAAATTTAATTAAATAATTAATTAATTCAATTACTTGTTTAATTAGGAAATTTTTTTTTGTCTGTTTAAACAAATACATATTTAAATTAATTAATATATTAATTAAATTTTAATATAAAACGAATTAAAACCTTTAATTAGTGCAAAAAATAAATGCTCGCTTTACAAGGCCAACTTAAAAGAACACCCAAGAGAGCAGCTGTGTAGCTTGACATTTCAACTTATCACGGTTATTTGTAATGTCAGCAAATGGTGGACATATAACTACTATCTTAAACTCTAACTAAAACCCCTTTCTAAAACATTTAAAGGAAAAAAAAACTTTGCAAAAATTATTAAAGCGAAAGAAAAACTTTCAAAATCTTGCTTAGAATGATAAAAACTTTCACAAATTTTTTATAACAAAAGACACGAAGAGAACGAAAAAGCCATCATCATCATCATCTTTCCTTTCTACTGATGATCTGTTAGGTTCGTTAGAACTTTGTTTTTTTTTTTTGCTTTTCCTCGTTTTATCAACTCAATAGGGATCATCAGCCCAGTGCAATTAGTTGGGCAAGAAAAAACCTTTTTTTTTTTTTTTGAAACCGAAAAAATAATTCAAATATTCTTCAGTTGGTATGTGGAGTTTTACTTTGAGCAAAGAAAAATTATGTTCTTTTGTCTTCTGTTCTATGATGTGTTTGTTATCTTTGTAAAACATCGCAACATACAAGTCGTATAGAATTTAACTTTCACACACAAATGCATTTTCACCTACACACACTGTTGGGCAGGCAGCAAATTCTATGCGGGTGCATTCCTTAAAATTTAACAGCAGAATAAAGAGAAAATAAATTTTGCTAAGTAATTTAATGTATTTAGGAAAAGTTACTCAGCCAAGGGGAAGGTATTCTAGCAGTGCACAGTGATTTAAAATTTTTATACCCTTCACCATAGGTGGAAAAGGGTATATATAAGTTTGTCATTCCGTGTGTAATTTCTACAATATTCATTTCAGACCTCATAAAGTATATGTATTCTGGATCCTTATACATAGAGAAGTTGATGTCCGTCTGTGTTCGGGTTGAAATCAATTTTGCCAAGGCATCAGAAGAGATACAGAAAATTCAAGCCCACCAGTCTGCCATGCAGAGTTTCGAAAATTTCGCTAATGGAATTCAGCAACATCAGATCCTCCCTTCCATTCGAGACGTTTATTTTTGTTTCTAGTTGTAATGATTCTGTTCTGCTTTTTTAATAAATATTAGACTGCTACCAGTAGATCGCATGAAGTGCATACAGATCTCGAGGGATCAATAAGCCCCTGCAATGAGGTATTTTTGTTTGTTTTTAGGTTTGAAGGATTTTTCTACTTTTATTTTTATTAAAGGCCTTTTTAGAAAGCATTACTCATAGAGGTGCTTACTGGAATCCAGGAACAGTCAGTAGGCAGGCTGTAGTCTGACTATCCTAATCCTAACGCAATATATATGTATGTGCAAAAATTTGTCTGCAAAATTAAAAAAAATAAAATTTCGATAAAATTTTTACAAATAATTATCGATAAAGTTTTTACAAAAACTTTTCGATAAAATTTTTTTAAAAAATTTTCGATTAAATTTTAACAAAAAATTAGCGATAAATTTTTTTAAAAATTTTTTAAAGGAAGGACCTAACTTTTACAAAAATTTTCCGATAAAATTTTTACTAATTTTTTTAATCAAATTCTTACTAATTTTTTTTTTAATCAAATTCTTACAAATTTTTTCGATAAAATTTTTACAAAAAATTTTCGATAAATTTTCTGAAAAAATTTTTCAACAAAATTTTCGGTAAATTTTTCGAAAAATGTTCGATAAAATTTTTACAAAAAACTTTTTATTTGTATTAAAGGCCTTTAATGAAAGGGGTACACATACAAGTAGCCGATAGACCCACAGGTTGCCCACTGAGAACCAGGACCAGTCTCTCAAGGGGTCTCTATGACACCCCCATGTGATTTAGTCTGACAATTTAACGCAATATAGATTGCAAAGAATTTTCTGCAATATTTTTATAAAAAACTTTCGATAAAATTTTTAGAAAAAATTTTCAATAAAATTTTTACAAAAAAATTTCGATAAAATTTTTACAAAAAAATTTTCGATAAAATTTTTACAAAAAAATTTTCGATAAAATTTTTACAAAAAAATGTTCGATAAATTTTTTACAAAAAAAGGAAGGTCCTAAATTTTCAATTAAACTTTTACGAAAAATTTTCAATAGATTTAAAAAAAATTTTTCTATAAAATTTTTACAAAAAAATTTTTAGAAAAAAATTTCGATAAAATTTTACAAAAAAAAATTTTCGATAAATTTTTTACAAAAAAGGAAGGTTCTAACGATAAAATTTTACAAAAAAATTTTCGATAAATTTTTTACAAAAAAAGGAAGGTCCAAAATTTTCAATTAAGCTTTTACGAAAAATTTTCAATAGATTTAAAAAAAAATTTTTCGATAAAATTTTTACAAAAAAATTTTCGATAAAATTTTTAGAAAAAATTTTCGATAAAATTTTACAAAAAAATTTTCGTTAAATTTTTTACAAAAAAAGGAAGGTCCTAAATTTTCCATTAAACTTTTACGAAAAATTTTCAATACATTTAAAAAAATAATGTATGATAAAAGTTTTACGAAAATGTTCATTAAAATATTTAAAAACAATTGTCTATACAATTTTTAAAAAAAATTTTTGATAAAATTTTGATAAATATTTCGATAAATTTTTCGAAAAAATATTTTTCGATAAAATATTTCCAAAAAATGTGTTTTACAGAAACTTTTCGATTTAATTTTTACAAATAAAAATTGTCTATATCTTTATATTATATTTGTAATAATGAAGTTAAAAATTATAAATTTAAAAACCGAATGCATTTTATTGTGAATTTGGAATAATAACAGAGTAAGGGAATATTTAACATTACTATGGCGAAGGGCCAATAAGATTTCGCAATGCCGAATATAGCACTCTTTTTTATTTATTTTGAAAATAATTCGGTGTCTTAAAAATCATTAAAGGTATCTTAGCGAAATCTCCCAGAGGCATAGCAGGACTGACTTTGAGTGCAGCTGCGAACTTTGCGCCCCTAGGGTGAAGGGAGGCTTATTTGTAAGCTGCCAAATGTGGGTATCTCGGACAGCAATTTTCTTAAATGCCACCAACATTTTATTTATAAGTATATATTAGTTTAATAGTTTAATTATAATTAAACTGTTAACATTTTTTAAATTTAAATGGTTCTTGTATACTTTTCAAACCACTGTACAGTGGAACTAAACTCTATGACCTAGATATTTAAAAGTTTCCAATTTATATAAAAGTGAATTTATGAAAATTGCTTTGACTGCAGTTCTAAGTGCATTTTATATCACTTTGTTAACACATTATTAGTATTTTAACCTACTTCAATATCTACAAACTACAAAACTGTACCGGATCTAGTTTTAATATTTCATAAAAAAATTGTATATGACTTTTGCTGATATTGAACATGGATTCACCACTGTACAGCAGAAGTTAAAATAATAGTTAATGCAGTCGATTTTACCTAGTAAATCCATTTCAGAGAGAATAAAGAGAGCAATACAAGCTGACGATATTAAGGCTAGAATTTTTTTTTATGACTCACCTGGAAAAAGATGATAATCAATAAATAGGCAAAATCATTATTCAATATTATTGTGTTAATAAACCGAAGAAATTAAATGAAAGAGTAACTTTAGCTCTAAAAGTAATTACCAACCAAGATACACTGAAAAAAAATGTTTGCACCAATTAAATGTTTTAATTAGTTTCAAATTAAAGTTCAATTAATTTTTTAATTGCTACAAATATATGTATATGTAAAGGGTGTTTTTTATAGAGGTATAGAACTTTAAGTTGGCATTACTTTTCAAGATGTCGACCGATTTAACAGCTGTCAAATGACTTATTCTCAGTTGGCAATTCATCATGAATAGACTCACGCCTAAACAACGCTTGCAAATAATGCAATTTTAGATAGATTTATTGAAAGACACGTTTGGTGACTGCCTAATTTCACGTTTTTGAGCTGTGAATTGGCCTCCAAGATCTGGTGATTTAACACCGCTAGACTACTTTCTGTAGGGCTATGTAAAGTCATTGGTCTATGCGGATAAGCCACAAACGCTTGACCATTTGGAAGACAACATTTGCCGTATTATTGCCGATATACGGCCACAAATGTTAGAAAAAGTCATTGGAAAATTGGACGTCCATATTGGACTACATCCGCGCCAGTCGTGGCGGTCATATGCCAGAAATCATAAGTCGCACATAACTATATAGTAAACCTAATCCAACCTACCACTTTTATTGCTTATTCTACTCCGTTTGTTGGCCTACTTCTCTTCTATTAACAAATGCCTTTTGTGTTGCATTGCTGGTCTGCAGCATAAACTTAACTTTATTTTTTTTTTTCTCACAAAATATTGAGGAAAAGTTTTTGTTAAGTTGTATAAAAAGTCATCTGTTGTTGTTTCCTTTTTTTCACTTCGTACTTAAACACTCGACTATATGTGATGAAAAATTTTGCAAATGCAGTTAAAGCAAAACGAAATAAAAAAAAATTTTTCAAACACAATAAGAATTCTGTTTCTTCCCGCAACAAAATCTAACATTTAAAAGGGAAATAAAAATGCAGATGGTTATTTTAAAGTTTTAGTAATTAGATTTTAAAAGTGTTAAGACTACTATTTCTTTTAAGAGTTTGGTATTAAAACTACAAAAATATTTACTTCGAAAAAAAACTTTCTTATGATTTTTTAGTTAAATAGAAATATACATTGTGTGAAAAATTAAAGTTTTTCAGTTAAAGAAAAAAAATGGTTATCTTACGCATCCCAATAAATTTTTATTCGATAAATTTTTTATTCTCTTGTATCGAGTTTTCTAAGAGCTGAGCAAAAATGTTCATTAAAAGATTTTGGGCCAAATTCATAAAAAATATTTTTGTTTTATAAAACAAATTTTCATACAAAATTTATTCAATAAACCTTTTATAAACCTTTTATTATAAAATATAAAACCTATGTTATACCTTTAAAATAAACCAGTATAACACTGTGCAACACGGAAAAAAAATAAACATATACGGACACCACTACGTGATAAAAGACCAAAAAAAAAGAGCCCTGTCTCCCAGTTTTGCCCCAAGTCCTCCAGGTTTTTTTTATGGGCCCTCAAAGATGTGGGGCCTCGATGTCATTTTTGGAAAAAAATGATCATTTACTCAAGCTCATATTTTGCAAACCGTTTGGAATTTGGAAAAAATCAAAAAAGCTTCATCTTCAAGGTCAAAATCGCAAAAAACTTTAAAAAAATTCAATTTTTTTACCTTTTTTCCCTTGTTCAGGTCCTAAACGGTGTTAAGAATCATTCCTAGGAAGTTCATATGTTCTAGAAAGTTGTTTATTGAGATCTTAGGTTAATTTTTGTAGTTGATTGTTTCCTTGAATTTTGAACGGTTTGCTACCTATGTACCTGAACAGGGAAAAAAAGGTAAAAAAAATTGAATTTTTTAAAGATTTTTGCGACTTTGACCTTGAAGATGAAGTTTTTTTGATTTTATATGTTCACAATTTTTGTTCTTTATGACAAGAGCTACAACTGTCCCTCAGAGAGTATATCAAAATTCCAAACGGTTTGCAAAATATGAGCTTGAGTAAATGATCATTTTTTTGCCAAAATGTCATCGAGGCCCCATATCTTTGAGGGCCCATAAAAAAAACCTGGAAGACTTTGGGCAAAACTGGGAGACAGAGGTCTTTTTTTTAGTCTTTTATGACGTAGTGGTGTCAAGGTTAAGTATTATCTGCCCGAGGTTAAAAACGCGGTAAGACGATATTTGCAGACTATGCTTGCAAAAAGACTAACATAAAAAGAGGCTTTGAACCACGGGCAGATACTTATAATATGGAGATAATGTGGAGACTTAGTCTTAAGCAAATGTTAGCAATTGCCATAGACTCTGAGATGAGGAAGAATGTCGACATATATCAGTCGCCAATCTGAAATCAACACAGTCGAGAGTAAAAGGCAAATGACAGCACGAGACTCAATGATAGTAACCCAGCAAAAAATACTGCTTCGTCGTATACAGGTTTGTAAGGGAATGACGAGTTGTTATTGCTTACAAACCTCCAAACGTATTGCATGATATTTGGTCACGATATCCCACTTTGTAGCATTTCCTTTTAAGCGATTATTTCTACGCAGTGTAGATGTTGTAAAATCATACCGTATTATGTTCGTAATTCGTCGAAACTCCTCGTAAATTAAAAAATTCGTTGTTTAATAAAAACTTAACATCTTCTGTAATACAAAATTGAATTTATTTAGGCAACATTTGTATGCTTACTATTAAGAGCTTTTGTATGGCAGGAAAATTGTGTGCTGCTTACAAAAACTCTATTTGTTTTGCTGGGAAGTTATTCGTTATATAACAGTCGGATACCAGAAATCATTGAGGAACGAAGGTGGTCGAAAAGGGACCCATGAAGTTGGTGGTCAGCTTCGGTAACCCTCTTACAAAAAAAAAATTCTTGTTGTCTCCATACTTCAACGGCTGTTGAAGTATAGCGCTCTTAACCACTACACCACGCCTTCCCCACTACTTTACTCCATCAGCAAATAAGACTAAATAACATAATTATTTAGGGGTTTTTTGCGGTTTGCATTTAATTGTAAATAAATAATTATTTAATTAATTAAAATTATTTAAAAATAATTAAAAATTAATAATTATTTAATTAATTATTTATTTATTTGTAGAGGCCTTAGTAAAACACCTTCTGTACAAATTAAAAGTCTCTACCTTTTATGATTCAAGAGACACTTGTAACATCAAAGCGATAACAACATGGTTACGTTTTTACCTTATTCATTCCTCAAGGACTTTTAACACCCGTTTGGTGACTTGCCATTACCTTACTTATATTATTTCTCGTGCTAATACTAGCTTTTACTCATGATTGTGGTGACTTCAGACTATCGATTATCTTCTGTCGACCTCCATTCTCATCGCGAAGTATCTCGTAATGCCCAAAATTCGCTATTAAATATGTGTCTGCCTTAAGCCCAATGGTAGCGACTGATGTTCATGCACACACAATCTGTGTTGCTATTTCAACCGCTTGCAAAAACACTCTTCTTATTTGGTTTTTATCAGATAATACCTGAATTTTTTAATGACTAACGCAATTATCCTGCTTAAGGGACTTCAATTATATGTGCTACCTGCTAAGCTTCTTTTGCTTTAGAGGACCATTTAGGGATTAACAGATCCACCTATTTCCAAGTAGTCCTGTATATCTTGCGGGTTTCTCTGTTGGCCCAGAGATTCTTCAGAGACTAAACACACCAATTCTTGCGAGGCTTCCTTGTTTATGAACTTCAAATGCTAGATAATACCCTTGCAGAACTCTAAACAAATTTTATGGAATAAGAAGATAATTTATCTCTCATAAAAAAGCCAACAACAGTTTGATATTCCTAACCGCCGTTGCTATGTTGCAGATGGTCCATCCACTGAGTCCAATTTTCGATGACTCGATTAAGCATTTCGACTGGTAACTGGCGAATGACACGAGTGATGATTTCCTCCAAGGCCTGAATCGAAGCGGGTTTGTCCACATAAACTTTAGATTTTACATATCGCCACAGGAAACGGGGGTGGCCAATCGACCGGCCCAAAATGTGAAATTATGTGCTCACCGAAATTTTCTCTCAATAAATCCATTGAGTGATGCGATGTGTGGGAAGAAGCGCCGTCTTGCTGAAACTAAATATCGGCGAGATCACGAGCTTGAATTTCAGGCATCATATAGTCGGTTATCATTGCACCATTTTTAAAGAAATATGGACCGATGATTCTACCAGCCCACAAACCACACCAAAACGTTGGTTTTTCTGTATGAAGTGGCAGCTCTTGAATCTCTTTTAATTTTGCTTGTTTACATACCCATTGAGCCAGAAATGGGTCTCATCGCTAAGCAATTTTTGCCTCGAAAACGTCGGATCGTCTTGGAATTTGCCAAGAGCCCATAGAGCGAAGCGATGTCGCTTGCGAAGGTCGACCGGCTTCAGTTGTTGCACAAGCTGTATTTTGTATCCTTTCAATTTAAGACCCCGGCGTAAAATGCGCCAAGTCGTTCCATACGTCAGTCCGAGTTGCTGCGAACGGCGCCAAATCAACTCTCCACGGTCTTCGTGTACAATCTCAGCTACTGCCGCTATATTTACTTCAGAGCATACTGGACGTGGTCTATTCGGTCGAATATTATCCAATAATGAATGCTGGGTCTCAAAATGGGTGATGGTGTTGCGAATAGTACGCTCAGTAAGTTGTGCAAAGTTCACGAAACATATTCCTCACAGAACGTGAATTTTCGTAATAAAGTTGAACGATTTGTAAACGTTGGTCAGGCGCAAGTCTTTCCATTATGAAATGCCAAACAATACTAAACAAAAATAACATAACAGCATGACATGACTCACGCGTGATCTGCCAAAAAAGGCTATTGAAAAAAGTATATCTACTTGAATCACCCATTATTATAATTCTCTAGCTACTAAAAAAGTTGGCGTAAAAGTAGGCTGGTTTATGATTCTTTCCGTAAAAACATAAGGTGGGTTAAGTGATGCGATTACCAACGTACGACATTTGATTTTATTTATATAGATTTTACAACTACATAAATTTTTCATCATTTTAAGTCAGCCACTCTTTAGTAAGTGTGTATACGCATTATATCGTTTATAATGTATTGTAGCTAATGGCTGCCTTTTCAAATATTTTTAGCATTAAATACATTTTACTAGGAAATATATGACCAACTATACAAATGAAAAATAAAATTACCTAAAATTGCTGCACGAAAATTCCTGGGAAAATTAACAAATGTTTTTCGACCAACATTTAAATTTGCTTTATGTCATTAAATTGATAATGGAGAGGAAAAATGTGTTGCTAAAAACCATAGACGCATATAATAACCAATTTCATATACAGTTGCGAACATAAATAATTCTTGCAAAAAAAACCGACTTCAAAACAGATAGAAGGGCACCAATTCTAAACTAAAAATGTAAGAAGTAATCTGTAAGAATTAGATTTAAACCAAATAAAAGATGCGCCAAAATTAGAGGGAAAAAATAAAGACTATTGAATGTCAAGCCTCTCCCTAATACTGTTTAAAATTTAAGTTATTTTCACCAGCATCCGTCTTGTATGGGGACACCATTCAAGCCTCTGTCTATAACGGTTTCAAAGATAGATCAAATAACATCACCTATTCGGACACCCTTTAATTTACAATGTTAAATTAAAGACCTGTTGTTATAGAGGACTTGGTCACAAAGATTCTTTGTAAATTTCAACTATCTGTCTATAACGGTTAAAAAGTTTAACCATATATATCAAATTAAATGAACTATTGGGACACCCTTTACATTATAATTCCAAATATTTATATTTGTTATCATACCAGAGAACGTAGTGTACATTCTTCCTAATTTTCAAGTGTTTGTGTTTAACGGTTCAAAAGATAGGGTCATATAGATCAAATTACGTAATTTATGGGGACACCCTTTAATTTCTAACTTCAGATTGTATACTTGCTATAGTGGACTTTGCAATACAGGTTCCTTGTAAATTTCAGCTGTCTGTCTATAACAGTTCAAAAGTTTGGCCACATACATAGAATTACATTAACTATTGGAACACCCTTTAAATTCCAAATTCAAAATTTTATACTTTTTGTTATAGCTGACTTAGCACTACAGGATCTTTGTAAATTTCAGCGGTCTGTGTACAACTATTCAAAAGTATGGCCATATACATCAAATTAAATGAACTATTGGAGCACCCTTTAATTTAAAATTTTGAGTATTTATACATTTTATTATAACAGTCATAGTAGTCGACATTCTGTAAAGTTTTCAAGGTTTAGTCTATAACGGTTCAAAAGATAGACCCAAATAGGTCATATTATGTCACCTATGGGGACACCCTTTAAATTTTAAATTTATTTTTTTATTAAATTCTGCTGTTGGGAGCTATAGCGGCACGCAGTTTTTTTTAATTTTAATTTGGTGCCCTTTACGGTTCTTAATACACGTAAAAAACATGTATGTTGTATGGGGACACCCTTTAATTTTTAATATAATGAACTGTTTTTAAAATGGGACCAACCTTGGAGCATAACCTTTCAAATAAAGCAAAAAATTTTAAAATCCGTTCAGAAATGGCTGAGTTCTGCGGTTACATACATAAAAAAAAGCAACATTCAGACGAATAGATAACCTCCTTCTTTTTTGAAGTCGGTTAAAAATGCAACTCTATGACTTTTAGATTTTAATTTGGTATATTTTTAAAATACAAGGTTAAAAATTCATATCCTTATTACATTAGTTTCCTCACTGGCCTTTGTAGGTTAATGAAAAATCTAAACAGGTTAGACCTTAAGAGCAACAGCTAGTGTTGATTTTAGGATTACGCCGATAAAACTCCAGAACATATTCTGAAAGGATTATAATTCTTTAACTCACATTAAATTTAACCACCTGGGTAGGCTGCTAATGCAAAATAGAAATATGCCATCATTATAACAAATTGGAGTCCTTAGGAGAGTAAATCTGTTAAGGGTTTTTAGCACCTGCTATGGGACACAAAATATTAGTTAATGATGATACCACTTCAAAATCTCTTGCAAAAACGTCGCTCTCTGTGGATGCATTAGATTCCCAAGTTGCAGAAATTTTGTTTCCTGATATCTGCTCGGTCAGGAAATATAATTTTTCGGCCAAACTCAATATTCGATTGGAGATTATGTTAGGCACAAACTGTTGCTTGTCTTTAACTGCTGCGTAAATGGAACTTTGTAAATTACGATATCTTTATGCAAAATGATTATCATGAACTTTTTTAAGATCAATTGCGATTCGAAGTTTTAGTAGTAACAAACTTCAGGCCACACCAGCTACATTCCCGTCGATAAACACGCTACAGCGACTGTTGCTATAAGCTTTGTCCACTAGCCTCACGAAATTTTTGCACAAAATTACATGCAGCATAAAATTTTATTTAACAAACGCATAGTTTGGGCAACCTAGACTCACTATGGCAAAAAGTTTGCAATATTCTCCAACTCAATCCAAGGAGGTATAACAATGACTACACGCAAAGAAAAAAATGGTTATGGTATGGTCACAGGAATCACATTATGTTCTTGGTAAAAATGTATGGTTGCGATAAACAAATTTTAGTTGTTTGTAACATTACTTTGCTCACGATAAACAACTTTTGGTTAAGATTTTCTCATTAAATGGTTACTACAACAACAAAATTCAATATGGTTGGATTTTATTCTACAAATTTTGATTAACTTCAAACCACAACCAAAGTTTTATAAAAATTCAAAAATGATATATTGAAATGTAAGCAAAGATTGTTTGTATTTAATCATAGTGTTTGGCAACAGAAAACAAAAAGTTTTCTTAAAATAAATAAAAATTTATACATACATATGTATTTGGAAAATTGTATACATTTTAATTGATCTTTACAATATATTTTGCTAAAATTACGATTTCATTGATGAATAATTTTATTGGAAATCCACTGCTAAATAACATGTAAATAATCGCTGTGATCTACGTTGGACTGACAAAAACTTCAAGACGGCTCATTAGGTTACAAGACGTAAGGCTAATCTTTTTGGTGATGCTTCCCATACTAAGGGAATTGTACTTGAAAAAGTTTGTTCTGCTATCCATAAGTACATGAGAGTCTAATTACTTAAAAACGGAAAAATATTAAGGCTTTTGTACCTCTTGACTGTGGCTTGTCCTATGTACATTGAAAAAACGGTGAAATGTTAGTTCCTGGTTTTGGTCATATCGTCGGTGATGTTGCTGGTGCTCTTTTTGTTGGCCTTGCATAAGAAAAAGAAGGAGTGTTAAAGTTTTTAAGAAGTTTGTCTTTTATTTCAAAAGTTTATTTATATTTATATATATGTACATATGTCTGTATGTTAAATAAAATGTATGTTTCGAAATAAATTAAAGAAAAAAATAAAAGAAAAGATTTCTAAATGACATTTCATATTTTATAATCATATTATAGTAGTTTAATTTAACCATAATATTATAATATTTAGCAATAATTGTATAATATTTATAATATTATAATGTTTAACCATATAATTTAACCATAATATGATGCTCTTAGATTATAGTTACCTTAACCATGTTTTTTCTTTGCGTTAAATAGTTAATATTTCGGAAAGAAGAAATTTATGTCAAAATTAGCTGTTCCCATACACGTTGTGTGCTTCCTGACAGTATTTTGTTCGATATTGCTCTGAAAATAGTCCACATCAAATTCTAAGACTCTTATTTTATAGGTAGCCATTCCTCGATAAAATTCTAAAATTTATATAAAATTCTAAAATTCTAAAAATTATTGTAAAGCTGTTTAAAATATTATAATAACAATGTATTCCACAAAGTAAAAATGCACATCAAATACAAATTTTATTCAATTGTCTATTGGGCAGTGAGTAATTATTGCGCAACCGTATATAAAATATCTCGCATTCAATTCATTTTGTAATTTTAAAACAGCGCCATCTGCTGCGCAACCGTGTTTAAATTCTTCTGCTTTCAAAAATAAAAATGCCTTAAAGTATGCAGTATCTTTAAGTCGGAAAAAAGATATCTTTCAGGAAAAAAAAACATCCTATAATGGAACTAAAGTACCTTCTCACAAACCGGAAATTGCGTAATTTCTCTGCTTTTTCTCCACTTTCCTTTGGAAATGAGATATTTTTGTGGAATAATTCTTGCAAAAAAACCGACTTCAAAGCAGATAGAAGGGCAGCAATTATAAAATAATTCTAAAATAATAATAAGAAGTAATCTGTAAGAATTAGATTTATACCAAATAAAAGATGCGCCAAAATTAGAGGGGAAAAATTAAAGACTATGTGAATGTCAAGCATCTACCTATTACTGTTCAAAATTTAAGCTATTTTCACCAGCATCCATCTTTTATGGGGACACCATTTCAAAGAGTCACATAGATCAAATAACATCACCTATTGGGACACCCTTTCATTTACAATTTTAAATTAAAGACCTGTTGTTATAAAGGACTTGGCCACAAAGATTCTTTCTAAATTTCAACTATCTGTATATAACGGTTAAAAAGTTTAACCATATATATCAAATTACATGAACTATTGGGACACCCTTTACATTATAATTCCAAATATTTATACTTGATATCATACCAGAGAAAGTAGTATATATTCTGCCTAATTTTCAAGTGTTTGTGTTTAACGGTTCAAAAGATTGGGTCATATAGATCAAATTACATAATTTATGGGGACACCCTATAGTTTCTAAATTCAAATTGTATACTTGCTATAGTGGACTTTGCAATACAGGTTCCTTCTAAATTTCAGCGGTCTATGTACAACTGTTCAAAAGTATGGCCATATACATTAAATTAAATGAACTATTGGAGCACCCTTTAAAATTTTCAATATTTATACATTTTATTATAACGGTCAGAGTAATCGACATTCTGTCAAATTTTCAAGGTTTTGCCTATAACGGTTCAAAAGATAGGCTCAAATAGGTCAAATTACGTCACCTATGGGGACACCCTTTAAATTTTAAATTTATTTTTTTATAAATTTCTGCTGTTGGGAGCTATAGCGACACGCAATTTTTTTAAATTTTAATTTGGTGCCCTTTACGGTTCTTAATACACGTAAAAAATTGTATGTTGTGTGGGGACACCCTTTAATTTTTAATATAATGAACTGATTTTAAAATGGGACCAGCCTAAAAGCATAACCTTTCAAATAAAGAAACAAGATTTAAAATCGGTTCAGAAATGGCTGTGTTCTGTGGTTACATACATAAAAAGAGCAACATTCAGACGAATTGATAACCTCCTTCTTTTTTGAAGTCGGTTAAAAATTATTGTAAACCTTTGTAAGAGGTGTTCAAAATATTTTAATGATGAAGTCATTCCACAAATTGAAAATACAAATTGAAAATACAAATTTTATTCAATTGGTGCCATCTGTTGCGCAATAGTGTTTAAAATATCCAACTTTCAAAACTATAATTCTTGCAAAAAAAAACCGACTTCAAAACAGACAAACCTAAAATCATGTTTCTTTCAGACGGTAATTATACAATGATTATATTATATTCGAAAAAGATTGTAGCGGGATTTTTTAAATGTCATTGCACAAACTGTCAATTCAGATAAAAAAACTAATTTTTGAATTCAATAATCTAAAACAAATATCAGTCGATTTTCTACCGGGGGAGCATATAGGGGAACAAGACCCCAGGGTTCTGTGTTTTTTCAGGTCAAACCAATGCCAAACGACTGTCTGTATACAGCGGATCAAAAATTTGGCTATATACATAAAATTACACTAACTATTGCGACACCCTGTAATTTCCGAGTTCAAATTTTATACTTGTTATAGCGGTCGTAGCAATACAGGTTCATTGTAAATTTCAACCGTCTGTCTGTAACGGTTTAAAAGTTTGGTCATATACATCAAATTACACAAACTATTGCGACACCCTGTAATTTATAATTTTAAATATTTATACTTATTTTAACACACATAGTAATGGACATTCTGTCTAATTGTTAAGTGTTTGTCAATAACTATTTAAAAGATAGGGTCATATATATCAAATGACGTCACCTATTGGGACACCCTTTAAATTCAATTTTTAATATAAATACTTGTTAAAAAGAACTTTGTCATACAGATTCTTTGTAAAATTTAACTTTGTGTCCATATACATCAAATTACATCAACTATTGGGACACCCTTTAATTTCCAATTTTAAATATTTATACGTGTTGTTATACCAGACATAGTAGTGAACATTCTGTCTATTTTTCAAGTGTTTGTCTATAACGGTTCCAAAGATGAGGACATAATGGTCAAATTACATCAATAATGGGGACACCCTTTAATTTATCCAAATTTTATACTTGTTGTAATAGCGGACTAAGCAATATAGGTTCTTTGTACATTTCAACTGTCTATCTATAACAGTTGAAAAGTTTGGCCATATATATCACTTTTACATTAACTATTGGGACACCCTTTAATTTCCAAATTCATATTTTACACTTGTTATTTTAGCGGACTTAGCAATACAAGTTCTTTGTAAATTTCAACTGTCTGTCTATAACGGTTCAAAAGTTTGGCCATATATATATCAAAATAAACCAACTAATGGGACACCCTTTAATTTCTAATTTTTAATATTTATACTTATTATAACAGACATAGTAACGAACATTCTGTGCAACTTTCAAGTTTTTGTCTATAAGGGTTCAAAAGATAGGACCATAAAGGTGAAATTACGTCACCTATGGGGTCGCCCTTTAATTTTTAATTTTATTTTTTAATTACTTTTTGTTATTGGGAGTTATAGTGATACGCACTTTTTTATAATTTTAAATGAGTGACCTATAAAGTTCATAATGCACGTAAAAAACATGTATGTTGTATGGGGACACCCTTTAATTTTTAAACTTGTAAACTGTTTTTAAAATGGGACCAATCTGTAGCCATAACCTTTCTAATGGCGCAAAAATTTTTAAAATCGGTTCAGAAATGACCGAGTTCTGAGGGCACAAACATACAAAAAAAAAAAAAAGCAACACACAGACGAATTGATAACCTCCTTCTTTTTTTGAAGTCGGTTAAAAAGGTGGGCAACTTTGTTTAAAATAACCTAGTTTTAAACCGAAAATTTTAGTACCTTTAAACCGAAAATTGGGTACTTTCTCAGCTTTTTCTCCACTTTCCTTTGGAAATGCTATATTTTTGCGGAAAAACTATCGTATATTAGAATCCAGTAAAAACTATTTGATGAATCAATATAGTAGTTTTTTGGTGATGCAAAAACCAAAGAAAACAGACGGACAGACAGACAGACAGAAATGAGTTATTTCATCTTAAAAGGCACTTGTATCTACACCAACCTTAAGATCGTTTGTCTTATTCTCTCTAAGTTTAAAGAATATTTTTTGGTTTCAAAATTTCATCTGCGTATTACAATAAATAGTTCGACTAATAAAATTTTAATATTCAATTTAAATTATTTTATTATTGTTATTATTACGCCTATTTAATCCAGCGCTGTAATATTTTGCCAGCTACTGTGCAATTAGAAAAAATACATTTGCTCTCGTTTTATTGTTTAGGAAGTATTTAGTTTAACCAAATTAATAGTAGACAGGGCAAATGCTAAACATAGTTTTACGACTATACTTGAAATGAAATAAACAAACAAAAAATTGTTAAAAAGTAATTAAAAGCAAATTTGTTTGAACAAAATAATGGATTAATTTTTCTTTTACAATTTATAGTTTTTCCTTAATATGTTTAACTTTAACTGGGTTGTTGTGCTAATGTTGATAAAGAAACTGGAGTTAATTGTAAAATTTTAGTTCAATTTTTATTAGCTGTGCCCACACACGTTGTGTGCGTCCTAACAATAGTTTGTTCGATTAAGCTTTGAAAGCAATCCACGCCAAATTTTAAGTCTCTTGCGTATTTGTTTTATATAAAGGTAACCATGCCTGGATAAAATTCAAAAATTTATATAAAATTCTAAATTAGCGGTTTGGCAGTAAGTAATTCATATTTTTTTTAAAACTGCGCCATCTGTCGCGCAATGTGTTTAAAATATCCCGCTTTCAAAGATAAAATATATCTTAAAGTATGCAGTACCTTTAAATCGGTAAATAAATCGACGTACTTTTTAGGGTTCCGTACACAAAGTGTAAAAACGTCACCCTATTGTTTTCGCTACAATGTCTGTCCGTCTGTCCGTCTGTCAGCGCCTTTTATCTCTGGAACCGTAATAGATAGACTCTTGAAATTTCCACAGATGATGTATAGCTGTTGCCGCTATAGCAATAAATACTAAAACTTATAGGGTGTTCCGATAGAGAGGTGTTATTCACGAATATGTGCCTATTTCGTGAACTATAGGTGGGATACACTTGAAATTTACAAATAGTAATTAAAACTAAGTTCACTATACAAACAACTACAAAAAAATAAAACTAAAAATTAAAGGGTGTTCCAATAGTGATGTGATTTGCATGTATAAGGCCTAAGTTTTGAACCATAATAGGTACATGCTTGAAATTTTCACAGAAGGTGTATAGATATGACCGCAATAATAGACAATAATTAATCTTATAGGGTGTTTCGATAGAGAGGTGTTATTTACGAATATGTGCTTTTTTCTTCAACTGTAGGAAGAATACACTAAAAAAAATGCAAGCAGTAATTAAAACTTAGTACGCTATATAAACAAGTCTAAAAAATTAACTTAAAAATTAAAGGGTGTTCCGATAGTGGTGTGATTTGCATATATAAGGCCTAAGTTTTGAACCATAATAGGTAGACTCTTAAAATTTTCACAGAAGGTGTATAAGTAGGGGCGCTACAGCATTAAATACTACTACTTATAGGGTGTTCCGAAAGTGACGTTTTATTTCCGTTTATGTATTTATTTCTTAAGCTGTAGGAGTAAACCACTTAAAATTTGCAGACAGAATTTAAGCTATGTTCGCGTTATACAAGTTTACAATATTAAACCAAAAAATTAAAGGGTGTTCCGATAGTGACGTGATTTGCATGTATGTATATGGCCTAAGTTTTGAACGATTACAGGTAGACTCTTGAAGTTTTTACAAAAGGTGTATTACTATTGCCACTATAACAAATAGTAAAATTAAAGGGTGTTACGACAGAGACATGATTTGTACGTACATAAATAGCCTTATTTTTTGAATCATAATAGGTAGACTCTTTAAATGTTTACAGTAGATGTTGTACTTCGGCCGCTGTAACAATTACTAATATCTAAAGGGTGTTCCATCAGTGACATGTTTTTCACGTATATTACCTTATTTTTTTAACCGCAATAGGTAGGCGCATGTATATTTTTATAGATAGTGTATTACCATGGCCGCTATAACAAAAATTGCTAAAATTTAAAGGGTGCTCCAACAGTGTTGCAATTATGACTTTAATTTTAAAACTAAAGGGTGACTCATAAAACATGAAAAAAATAACAATTTGAATTTTTAAAGTTGTACTAAACATTGTACGGAACCCTAAGTGTGTGAGACTAACTCGCACTTGACTAATTTATTTTTATAGTTCTTACTGTGACTTCGTTTAAACCGAACATTTTGCCAAGAAATGTTGAGCCTTCTCCATTTCGAAGGCGATCTAAAATTTAAATTTTGGTTTCTAAAGAAATGGCTACGTTGTAGTTTTCGTCGTCTTCTTGTAGAGATCCATAAATTTAACAAATAAAATCTAAGCCCAAATGGTTTTGAATTGTGCTAAATGGAATAAAATCGTGTAAAAAAAATTCTTTTTTTATTTTCAAACCGTGTTAAATCAAAACCGTGTAACATCCGAATTGGGTGTATTATAGTCCGTGGAGATGTTATGTTAGGATATCGCTTTGACTAAACCTGCAAGCAATGAAAAACCATGGTTATGGTATGGTCACAGGAACCACATTATGTTGTCTGTAAAAATATTTCGTTGCGATGAACAAATTTTAGTTGTTTGGAACATTACTTTGGTCCCGGTAAAAAAGTTTTGTTTAAAATTTTATCATTAAATTGTTACTACGTACAAAAAATTCAACATGGTTGGTTTTAACTATTTAATGTTTACTACACAACCGAAGGTTTTTCGTAGGTAAACAAAAAATTTTTAAAAATAAAAATTATTTGTTTGTTTATGTCATCGGAGTTTATTGGTTTGTACTTTAAAAATTTAATAATAAAAAATTTATAAACAATTGTTTCGGGATTTCAAGTTAAAATTAAATATTTAATTATTTCTTGTTTGCTGTTAAACTGAATGCGTGGCAACCATCTTCTCTGGCTACGCGCAATTCCAGTCCTCTCGGTGTGAGACTGTAATTTATTTGTAATTTTTAGACCAGAAAAATTAATAAAACCTTGAAATCGTGAAAATCAACAGAATAATATTACTGATGATGAAATGTTTGCAAATACAAAACGAAATTGATCGGTGATGTAATTTACCAGGTGACATTAAAAGTGAAGATTTCTATACATGAGCTGCAGAAGCTGATGAGGATAGAGACTCAATCGTTGAGACCGGCGTTGATGTTGTTCTCAATCACCGTTTACAAGATCGCTTTGCTTTCGGAGACAAAAAAGTCTTTATTTTGTACTTGAAAGACTACATGAAAAGGTGTTGGCTGAATTGGAAAAGAGATCACCCGATCAAATTGATGCCTTCAAGAACAACATGAACAAAGTAATGAAGAAATCTTGAGCCGTTTTAAGGATTTACAATTCTTTATTGGTAAATCCATTAACTGCGATGGTGTAGGCCATATATGAATGCCGTGAAATCGATGGCCAAAGTGTTCGCTTGAAACACGGTTTGGAAGAAGAAAAATGGTAATTAAATTTTTGTATCTACATATGTATTAATATAATCATCTGTTTTTTATATAAAATCATTAAAAAAAAAATAATAAATAGTTTTTTATTTTAAAATGTTCATATGACAATTTTATTTTTTAACCATTCTATAACACAGTGCAACACGGAAAAAAATAACCATATACGGACACCACAACGTGATAAAAGACCAAAAAAAAGACCCCTGTCTCCCAGTTTTGCCCAAAGTCCTCCAGGTTTTTTTTTATGGGCCCTCAAAGATGTGGGGCCTCGATGTAATTTATGCAAAAAATTATCATATACTCAAGCTCATGTTTTGCAAACCGTTTGGAATTTTGATATACTCTCTGAGGCAAAGTTGTAGCTCTTGTCATAAAGAACAAAAACATATGAAATCAAAAAAACTTCATCTTCAAGGTCAAAATCGCAAAAAAACTTTAAAAAATTCAATTTTTTTTACCTTTTTTCCCCTGTTCAGGTCCATAGGTAGCAAACCGTTCAAAATTCAAGGAAACAATCGACTACAAAAATGAACCTAAGATCTAAGAATTTTTTAAAGTTTTTTGCGATTTTGACCTTGAAGATGAAGTTTTTTTGATTTTATATGTTCACAATTTTTGTTCTTTATGACAAGAGCTACAACTTTGCCTCAGAGAGTATATCAAAATTCCAAACGGTTTGCAAATCATGAGCTTGAGTATATGATAATTTTTTTGCAAAAATTACATCGAGGCCCCACATCTTTGAGGGCTCATAAAAAAAAACCTGGAGGACTTTAGGCAAAACTGGGAGACAGGGGTCTTTTTTTTTTGGTCTTTTAGGACGTAGTGGTGTCTGTATATGGTTATTTTGCCATGACTTAAAAAATTACACAGTGTGTAATCAATAATTTAACCATAATATTATAATGTTCAACAATAAAATAATATGGTTTCACTACAACCATATAGTTTAACCATAATATGTTGCTCTTAGATTATGGTTACCTCAACCAAGTTTTTTCTTTGCGTGTGCATGGCCAACTTAATAGCGATGAAATTAAGACGCGTTTTATGAGTCATTGTCAAGGGTTTATTAGGACGAAAGGCAGCTACGACCATATCAGTGAGATATCAACTTGCTGAGGTAACCGAATTCCGCAACTCTCGGTCCACGGCAAGCTATGTTCGCGATAAAATGGCAAACTTAAGTAAGTACGGTTGATAACATAGCTATTAGCTCTCACAACTATCTGATAATTTAGTCCCTGTCGGCAAATGGGACCTTAAAAGTGCCCTACACCCCTTATAAAATCCTTTTGTCATCTAACAATTGCTTAAAATGTTTTTTTTTTTTATTTTACAAATTGTTTCGTCAACTTATAATTCCTCAAAATTTTAAAAATTCTTCAAAAATGTTGGCATTCAATTTTAATTAGTTTTATATTGAATTTTATAATTTACAAACTTTTTTCAATTACATTTTGTAGGTATATTTGCCTTAATTATGATTTAAAATGTCATTAAATTTTAAATCACTTTGTATTGATTGTTGGAATAAGGAAAACCTAATTGTTGGATTAAATCCTAAACAAAAGTATGTTTTACATAAATCCCCTCATCCCTGGAAACATTTACTTACAAATGTAAGTCTCTACCTTTTTTCTTGTTTAATATACTCATTTAATTACTTTATAAACTTTTGTTTTTTTTTTAATAAAATTCAAGTTATAAAAGCCACAACAGCTATCAGACCAACTAAACTATACGCTAAATCTCAAGCAAATTTAATATTAAAATTAAATAAATAAAAAGAATGAGAAAAAGAGTAAGAGAAAAATAAAGGTAAACTTATTTATATAATGACTTGATTTTAATACTATTATAATTTTACCTTGATATTAATGTTGACGCAAAACAATGTCAAAGTGAGTGAAAAAAAGAAGAAATGAAAACAAAAACGAAAACGAAAGAAGAAAATTGTGTGTTTGTTAAAAGTTGTTTTCGTTGATGTAACACACAAGCCGCCAACTACCTACATAAGCCGATTACTACCCTGTAAGTCGCAGGTTGGGTATTTAATCATTTACAAATAACATTTTGGGAGTGTTGCATTTTTAATTAAATTTTAATTATACCCTTTACAACAGATGATACAAACATACAATATTCATTTCCGACTCCAAAAAGTATATATATTCTGGATCCTTATACATAGAGAAGTTGATTAAGCGAAGTCCGTCTGTCCGTGTTGACGTTGAAATGTCATTTTCTAAGGCACCAGAAGAGATACAAAAAATTTAAGCACACCCATCTGTTTTGAAAATTTTGGGATTAGAATTCAGTACCATCGGATAATTCCTTTGGAGGCTGCGGGCCAAAAACCACGCCCATCTATATTTTTTTACGTTTTTTTTCTAATATTTTTCGGCATTAATGATTTTCTTTTGGTTTTTTGTCAAATAAATATTAGAGCGCGACAGGTATATCGCAAGGAGTGCATACAAATCTAGGGGTAACAATAACCCCCTGCGAGGACCGATTTTGTGTTTTTTTTTAAGGTTGGTAAGGATATTAAAGGCCTTTATAGAAAGCCATACAATAGAGGTAGCCAATAGACCTACAGGGAGCCCAATGGTAACCTTGAACAGTTAATAGGCATAGGGGATCAATATTGGGAAATATTTTAAGGGTTTTTTTTTTTATTTAGTCTGAATATTCTAACTCAATATAGATTGCTGGCAGGTCCTAAATTAAAAAAAAAAAATCATTAAAATTAAAAAAAAAAATATGTTTCAAAATTTTTTTTTAAATATTTACAAAAAAATTTACAAAACATTTTCAAAAAGACGTTTTTACAGAAAAATGCTCAAAAAAAAATTTTAAAAAATTTTCTAAGAAATTTTCGAATAAAATTTTACAAAAAGTTGGAAAAAAATATTTTTACAAAAAATTTTCACAAATGCTCAAAAAAAAATTTTTAAAAATTTTCTAAGAAATTTTCGAATAAAATTTTACGAAAAGTTGGAAAAAAATATTTTTACAAAAAATTTTCACAAACAGTTTTCGAAAAATTAATAATTTCACAGAGCGGGCACGGCTTTGACTTTGTTAACTTCAACACTATTGTGTTAATAATCAAAATATACATTTGTAAAATAAAAATTATCTAATTGTTGTTAATTGCTAACCAAAGGATAGCTAATAGCAAGACAGATATATACCATTTTCAAATAAAAGAAAATATATAAAGAGAATTAAAATAAAGAAAAAGGTTTGCTTGGTAGTATAATATAAAAAAGAAATAGAGTTTACAAGTGTAAAACAATTTCAAAAAAGCTCTATCTTCTATGAAATATAATGTAAAATTAAAATTTCTCAGATTCTATTTCTTTAATTAAGAACTTAAGCCTAAATAATTAATTTATTAATTAAAATAAAACATTCAATATTTCTACGAAAATGAAAATTATGAGTGTAACATAACATATATTTAATATTAAGAATATACATACATATATATGTATATAACATATTTTTATGTATGTATGTACAGTAACAAATATTTTTAAATGCGTTTGATTTTTAAATAGATAAGATCTATCTTTAAAAACCTAGATGTATTGAACACATAGACAACATCAGGATATAGACTACAAACTGTGAAAAATAAAATACTCACATTTATAGGTAAACGATTACTTTGAAGACAGTATAGCCACATGGCTACAAGAGCACCGTTGTCGCTGTGGTCAACTTAGGCTAATTTCTATTTTTCTATGGGACAATTTTATTTTATGCAACAAAAGAAAATATCACCAAATTATAATTTACAAATTCATATACAAAAAAAAAGGAAATATTTATAATTTTTTGAAAAAGTTATTTAATTTTATAAAAGCAAAATAGGTATTTCTACAACAATGTCAGAGTATACCATGTAGCTGTCCTCTTCAATATCATTAAGTAGCAGACAACACGGCGACAATTGTAGCCAACGGAATTTGTTTTCATTTAGCTACGTCGCCACTGTATTCTATTTCTTAAAATTATGAATAATGAGTTTTTTCTTATACGATTTATTTTAATTTATGTAAAGAGTCAACAATATACAGATTTAATTGGTGAAAATATTTTTTTATTTTTGTGAAAATATTTTTGTTCATCAGTTCAAGGTTTTATTATAAGAAATCTTGAGTTCAACGAAAATAATCATACGAAGGCAATAACAAAAAGAAAAAAATCGATCAATTCACCAAGATTAACTTAGCTCATGCTAATTACACTGGTCGTCAAAAAATAAAAAAAAAGTCGGAAGCTTAATTGTGACTTTAATTGACTTTTATGTCCTGAATCCAAATCTGTTTACAGATTAATTCTATCATGTTATGTTTTTGAGATATTCTTGTTTAAATAAAATACTGATATTGAAATATTTAATACATATTTACTATAAATAATTCTTGCAAAAAAAAAACCGACTTCATCGGTAACTATTGCGACACCCTGTAATTTCCCAATTCAAATTGTATAGTAGTTATAGCAGTCGTAGCAATACAGGTTCATTGTAAATTTCAACTGTCTGTCTGTAACGGTTTAAAAGTTTGGTCATATACCTCAAATTACATAAACTATTGCGACACCCTGTAATTTATAATTTTATATGTTTATGCTTATTATATCAGATATAGTAATGGACATTCTGTGTAACTGTTAAGTGTTTATCAATAACTGTTTAAAAGATAGGGTCATATATATCAAATGACGTCACCTATTTGGACACCCTTTAAATTCAAATTTATATATAAATACTTTTTAAAGAGGACCTTGTCATACAGATTCTTTTTAAATTTTACCTTTGTGTCCATATACATCAAATTACATCAACTATTGGGACACCCTTTAATTTCCAATTTTTAAATATTTATACTTGTTGTTATACCAGACATAGTAGTGAACATTCTGTCTATTTTTCAAGTGTTTGCATATAACGGTTCCGAAGATGAGGACATAATGGTCAAATTACATCAATAATGGGGACACCCTCTAATTTATAGATCCAAATTTTATACTTGTTGTAATAGCGGACTAAGCAATATAGGTTCTTTGTAAATTTCAACTGTCTATCTATAACAGTTGAAAAGTATGGCCATATATATTACTTTTACATTAACAATTGGGACACCCTTTAATTTCCAAATTCATATTTTACACTTGTTATTTTAGCGGACTTAGCAATACAAGTTCTTTGTAAATTTCAACTGTCTGTCTATAACGGTTCAAAAGTTAGGCCATATATATATCAAAATAAACCAACTAATGGGACACCCTTTAATTTATAATTTTAAATATTTATACTTATTATAACAGACATAGTAACGAATATTCTGTGCAAATTTCAAGTGTTTGTTTATATCGGTTCAAAAGATAGGACAATAAAGGTGAAATTAAGTCACCCATGGGGTCACCCTTTAATTTTTAATTCTATTTTTTAATTACTTTTTGTTATTGGCAGCTACAGTGATACTTACTTTTTTTAATTTTAAATTGCTGACCTATAAAGTTCATAATACACGTAAAAAACATGTATGTTGTATGGGGACACCCTTTAATTTTGAAAATTTTGAACTTCTTTTCAAATGGGACCAATCTGTGGCCATAACCTTTCTAATAGTGCAAAAAATCGGTTCAGAAATGACCGAGTTCTGAAGGCACAAACATACAAAAAAAAGCAACACACAGACGAATTGATAACCTCCTTCTTTTTTTGAAGTCGGTTAAAAAAGTAAATAACACTTGTCTGCAAAAAAATTGGTCCCTGAACATAAATATGTGGAATATAGTGATCTCAACTTGTTAAATTCAAATCCGCTTTCAGTTTTGCAAATTACGTACAGAGTTTTTTTATGGACATGGGTAATATTTTCCCCTAAACAAGGTGACCTCTCTAACTTATTTCAATATTACGCTTTAACGGCTGGTTCGATTTGAATAATTCAAACACCAAAAGAGGCGGAGTAAAATTGCTTTGAGTCAACCTTGATGGATTTTAACAAAGTTTTGTGAGGAGGTACCCTAGTAGCCTGATTCCAATAAATTATAAATAAATTATAATTATAAATTATTTTTCGATTTTAATAGTTTCAACCTTTTTCCACAATTAAGGGTTGTGAACAACCTATTCACAAGAGATACCATGACCTTATTTCCAAGAGAAAGTTGAGAAAAATCAGTGAAAGTACGCTGAAGGTACTTTGAGGTACCTTTTATTTTTGTAAGAGGTATATTTCAAACAGAAGTTGCTGTTTTAAAATAATGACAAAAACTAAATTGAAAGCGAGATATTTTAAACACGGTTGCCTAAGAGATGGCGCTGTGTTAAAATAATAACAAAATATGAATTCCTTACTGTCAAATAGTCAATTTAAAAAAATTTGTAAATTATTTGTATTTTTACTTTGTGAAATTACACTGTTATTAAGATATTTTAAACACCTTTTACAAGGCTTTACAATAATTTTTAGAATTTTAGAATTTTATATAAATTTTAGAATTTTAGCCAGGGATGGGTTCCTGTAGATAAGGTATATACCTATGTGTGAAGTACTATAAAAGTAAGATTCTTAAAATATGGTGTGGATCAGGACGCAACTAATGTGTGTGGGCAAAGCTAATTACTTTCAAAATTGATAATTTCCCTTATCAATTATTACATAGGAATAGTGTTATAAGGCAACAATTTTTAAAAGACTAGACAAAAGAACTATCGGGAGATTAAAAAAAAATATATTACACACGAGTACATATTATTACTAATAAAATTTAAAAAATAACAACAAAGAAAAATCCAATTGTAAGAAACATGTTGTTGTTGAATTTACCTTTTTTAGAAAAACTGACATTAAGTGACATTTCGTGTAGAGATCTAAAAATGTAAATATTTTTTTTTTCTTTTACTACACTCTACCCCTGACGGTTTCAAAGTCAAAAGAAAATCATGGAAAAGGAATACACATGTACTCGTATGTACATACAGACATGCAGAACATTTAATGGTTTGAAAATAATATAGGTCTGTGCGTAAATGTACATGGGTTTGTATTTGTGTTTGCTTAGATATGATATATAAGCAAAAATAAGCAACTTTTCAGATCAATGTTAATCTATTCTAAAATGTAAATAAATTTGTTTACTTTAAAATACTCAAACTCTTAATGCATTAGGCACATATAGAACAGTAGGCTACATAACTACATAACTAAAAATGCTGCCAGCTGCAAACGTCGTCGTGAAGTCAGCTACTCTTAATTATATTAAGAATGCCAGCTACACCCTAAACACTGAAATATTGTTGTTGTAGAAATTCATATTTGTCTGGACCGAATTTCAAATACATATATCACTTACATAAGACCGCGCACAGAGAAAGGGACAACTGTGATCAATTTAAAACGTCAGTACCTACCTGACTGTGGGCTTACCGCTGAGTAAAATTTAAGCATATACTTGCGCTTCTATAATACGGATATTGCACAGTAATTAGCAATTTATATAACATGAGGGTGTTAGCACATTGACTACTAAAGCATGACTCGAGTTCAATACTCAGCCATGGCAAAATCAATTTTTCTGATATGAATTAATTCTATATATGCATTATTATCCACAGTGCCCTCCATCGCCGGTAGCACTAAAATCGCCTGAGAAGTAAAATATGTAATTATAAATTGGCTATGCTAGCTTCAAACCAATATACCTACATAAAACCAGAGGCGCTGCAACACTATTCTAAAAATAATCAAAACGTGTTATTGCAGTGTTGCCATACGTTAAGTTTTACTATCACACTAATCATCTGTCTTATCTACTCCTATCCCATTCCAAAGGAAGTAACAAGTCTATATTAAACATTAATTGCCTGAGTGTTACTCCTCTTTAAAATATTTAGTGGTTTTGAGACTAAAATTTACTAGAAGTTCGAATGGAAGTAATCCCGGATCCCGTTGAAACCCAATTCATATTGAAAATTTGGTAGGACAAGTACAGAAACAGTTCACAACAGTTCACATTCTTGGAAAATTTGTAAGTCCTTCAGTGCAAAAAGACACGAAAAATCAATTTTTCAGGGTGTAGAAAGCGGTCATAATCGGTAATTTCGGAGGTATAACAGGTTAACACTATTTACACTAGTAAAAGCTATTGAAAGAAAAGGGTAAACTTCAAACAGCTCTCCTGAAAACATTACTTTTCACCCTTAGGTCCCTTTCTGTTTGCGCTGTCACATATGAAAAAAAAAAGATTTCTTGATATACGGTTGGTAAAATAGGGTACTGCTCTTTTTAATGTTTGACGTGGGCGTGAGACCTCCCATACAAAGTAAATATTTATAATCGTATTTCTTAGTAACAGTAATAGGTAGCGCTTTGAAATTTTGCACCAGTAACCTCTATATTAACATTCATAGTTTAGAGAAACACAGACTGGATTAGAAAAGTGGGCGTGGTACCTACCATACAAAGTGAAAAATTATTATCGTATATCTAGAGAACTGCAACAGGTAGCGCCTTGGAATTTCTCACCAGTAACCCCCACTTCAACGTATATAGTTAAACTAAACACAGACTGAATATTAATAGTGGGCGTGGTACCTCCCGTACAAAGTGAAAAGTTATTATCGTCTTCCTGGCAAACTACAATAAATAGAGTCTTGAAACTTTGCACGAGTAACCTCTGTGCTAATGCGTATAGTCTGCCAAAATACAGAATAAGTTGATACAGTGGGCGTGGTAGCTCCCATACAAAGTGAAAAATAATTATCGTGTAACCCTCAGGGTAATGTGCATAGTCTAGCGAAACGCAGACTGGATTTGGGCAGTGGGCGTAGTACCTTCCATAAAAAGTAAAAAATTATTATCATGTTAATACCTATAGTCTAGCAAATAATTTTTGCAAAAAAAAAAACCGACTTCAAAACAGATAGAAGGGTAGCAATTATAAACTAAAAATGTAAGAAGTAATCTTTAAGAATTAGATTTAAACCAAATAATAGATGCGCCAAAATTAGCGGAAAAAAGTAAAGACTATGTGAATGTCAAGCATTACTGTTCAAAATTTAAGCTATTTTCCCCAGCATCCGTCTTTTATGGGGACACCATTCAAGCCTCTGTCTATAACGGTTTAAAAGATAGGGTCACATAGATCAAATAAAATCACCTATTGGGACACCCTTTCAGAGGAAGTAGTAGATATTCTGCCTAATTTTCAAGTGTTTGTGTATAACGGCTCAAAAGATAGGGTCATATAGATCAAATTACATAATTTATGGGGACACCCTCTAGTTTCTAAATTTTAATTGTATACTTGCTATAGTGGACTTTGCAATACAGGTTCCTTTTAAATTTCAGCTGTCTGTCTATAACAGTTCAAAAGTTTGGCCACATACATAGAATTACATTAACTATTGGGACACCCTTTTATTTTCAAATTAAAATTTTACACTTTTTGTTATAGCGGACTTAGCAATACAGGCTCTTTGTAAATTTCAGCGGTCTGTGTACAACTGTTCAAAAGTATGGCCATATACATCAAATTAAATGAACTATTGGAGCACCCTTTAAAATTTTGAATATTTATACATTTTGTTACAACGGTCAGAGTAATCGACATTCTGTCAAATTTTCAAGGTTTTGCCTATAACGGTTCGAAAGATAGGCTCAAAAAGGTCAAATTACGTCACCTATGGGGACAGCCTTTAAATTTTAAATTTATTTTTTTATCAATTTCTGCTGTTGGGAGCTATACCGACACGCAATTTTTTAAAATTTTAATTTGGTGCCCTTTACGGTTCTTAATACACGTAAAAAACTTGTATGTTGTATGGGGACACCCTTTAATTTTTAATATAATGATTTGATTTTAAAATGGGACCAACCTGAAAGCATAACCTTTCAAATAAAGAAAAAAAAAATTTAAAATCGGTTCAGAAATGGTTGAGTTCTGCGGTTACATACATAAAAAAAAGCAACATTCAGACGAATAGATAACCTCCTTCTTTTTTGAAGTCGGTTAAAAACAGATTGGATGGCAACAGTGGGAGTCGTACCTTGCATATAAACTAAAACATTTTTGACGTGAGAATAGCATGCGTTTTCGAGTTAAAGGTTGACCATACTTTTCTTCCAAGTGTTTATTGTATTTTTTGTGGATGGGTGTACCGAAGCGCTCCGGGGATAGCTAGTTATTAATAAAATATAGTCTTATTATTTTCTGATTTTTTTGTTTGTAATAAACTACATTTATCTCTCTCTCTCTCTCTCTCTCTCTTTTGGCAGCACTAGGATGCTTATTGTTGCTTGGTCTAAGTTTACGACAGCATCAATGGTGGTGATGTATCCGCCAAAGTGTATCCGTCAAAAGAATCGTTTTCAAATAAAATTGTGCATTTTAGTTTTGACAGATTGTAGGCAGCATATGTTTCCATATGTTTGCTGCATAAAAATTTCTGCTTTTTAATGTGAATTATTAATTAGATTTCAGTTTATTTAATAAATAATATTTTAACTCTCAAGAACTATAAATTAACCAAAAAAAAAAAAGAAAAAACCTTAATCTGCCTAAAGTATCTTTTAGTTAGCTGCATTACAACATGTTAAATAAAAAACCTCTTGTACTTAATCACAACAACTTGTAATAAATTTGTAATATTTAAAAATAACTTATTTTGCGGTTTTTCATTTCCTTTAATGCATTTGACAAGTTTATTTACCACGCAGTTATGTGGCTCATATGTTGCATGCAACATTACATACAATCTTTTTTTTTTCTTTCGTTTTAATCGCATTTTCTGTTACTGTGTATATTTTATAGTTTTAAATTTTTTCTTGGGCGCCGCGACACGCAATAAACATAAAGATGACAAATGCTTTTTTAACACTAGGAAAAAGGGAAAAAGGGAAATAGAGAAATTGTGTTCACATAAAACCCTTTTGCCTCTTTCCTTGCCACTTTCAATAAAACTTTTAAACGAACAAAATAATTGCAAACGGAAATGAGTGGAGTTAAAGCCAATTTGTTTAACATACGCGAGTGAGTATGTTGGCGAGGAAATGAATCAGGGAAATTTTGTTGGAAAAATACTAAGTTGTTAAGAAATTGTAGATAATTGCAAAACATGTGCATATGATGGAAGGAAAATAACTGGAAATTATTTAAAACATGTCAAGTTAACTTAAGTAATTTAACTTTGAGAATAAATTACTGCACGGTTTATACAAATTCGTAGGACGCATTTGTTTGGAAAAGAAGACTGATACATTTTTTTGATGAAAAAGATAAAACTAAATAAGCTTAATATTACACAGTGCAACACGGAAAAAATAACCATATACGGTTACGGTTTTGCGATTTTGACCTTGAAGATGAAGTTTTTTGAATTTATATGTTCACAATTTTTGTTCTTTATGACAAGAGCTATAACTTTGCCTCAGAGTATATCAAAATTTCAAACGGTTTGCAAAATATGAGCTTGAGGAAATGATCATTTTTTTGCAAAAATGACATCGAGGCCCCACATCTTTGAGGGCCCATAAAAAAAACCTGTAGGACTTTGGGCAAAACTGGGAGACAGGGGTCTTTTTTTTGGTCTTTTATGACGTAGTGGTGTCCGTATATGGTTATTTTGCCATGACTTAAAAAATTACACAGTCTGTTATTATTAAGGCAAGAAATGATTAAGAAAATACGAAATATTTATTAGTCATTTGAGAAAGGTTTTAACTCCGAATGTACTCACTGATATTGTGTGAGTAAAAATTTCAATCTTCCAACTAATACGGTTCAAAAGCTACACGCTACATGCACCAAGATAATGTATCGTATGGGGTAACCTTTAATTTTTGTAGCATATTTTTTATAGCTAATGTTGCCGCCACTGGCAAAACCGCTTAATTATCTAAGCTCTATTACATATTTTTAATTTAAATCTATTACATTTTAAATGTCAGTTTTATCCATTCGGAGTAACGGCTTTGCGCGCTAGGCCCAACTTCATTTTGTTAATTTTTTGTACCTAGTTGGCTGGCGTGGTGATAAGTCTTTACTCCGGAAGATTTTCCTTAATTTTAATAATTTTGTTACTCTAGTGGTTTCCATACCAAAATGTGAGTTTTATATTTTATATGTTCGTAAATGTTCCTTTACTTATTATCGTATGTATGTGTATTTGTTTAGGAATTTTAATATAAGAAGCATTTGGTCAATAAATTAGATGTTTTATTCGATCTGATGTCTCTTTATTCAAAATCCAGTGGAACTCATTAGCGAGGCGGATTCCTCACCCCAACAGCTAAAGAACTTTAAATTGGCAGCACTGTTTTTGTGTATGTGATAACTTTATTTTTCCATTTCAACTTTATATGCATACGAAATTAAGTGTTGTTAACTACTAAATTTTTTCAAGTTAAACACTTTATTGGTGGTACTTTTTATGTAAAGGTCAAAGCTGTACAGTGGTTAGTAAGTCCGACTCGGACTTAGATGATTTTTTTCTATTTTTTATACCCTTCAGAACAGGTGGAAGGGGTACAAATAAGTTTGTCATTCCGTGCGTAATTTCTACATTATTCATTTCCGACCCCATAAAGTATATACATATATTCTGGATTCTTATACATAGAAAAGTTGATTAAGCGATGTCCGTCTGCTCGTCTGTGTTCGAGTTGAAATCAATTTTGCCAAAGCACCAGAAGAGATGCAGAAAATTTAAGCCCACCAATCTGCCAGGCATAGTTTCTATAATTTCGCTAATGGAATTCAACAGCATCAGACTACTTCATTCGAGGCTGCGGACAAAAAACCACGCCCACCTATATTTTTTCACTTTGTTTTATTAATTTTTTTCGGTTGCAATTATTGTCTTTTGCTTTTTTTTTGTAAATAAACATTAGACCGCTAACAGTAGATCACATGGAGTGCATACAGATCTCGGGGGATCTATAACACCCTGCGAGGGGCGATTTTTATTTGTTTTTAGGTTGGTAGGGTTTTTCTGCTTTGATTTGTATTAAAGGCCTTTATAGAAAACACATAGAGGAAGCCGATAGACCCACAGTGTGTCCGCTGAGAACCAGGAGCAGTCAATAGGCTCATTGGGGGGTCAATATGACTACCCAAATGTGCTTTAATCGGACCATTTTAATGCAATATAGATTGCAGAAAAGTCCTAACTTTTACAAAAAAATGTGTGTAAAATTTTTAAAAAATAAGATCCAATAACATTTTCTATAACATTTTTTTATAAAATATTTTCGATAAAATTTTCAGAAAAAATTTTCGATAAAATTTGTAAAAAAAAATTCAATTAAATTAAAAAAAATTGATAAAATTTTTAAAATAATTTTCGATAAAATTTTTCCCAAAAAAATTTTCGGTAAAGCTTTAACAAAAAATTGTCGATAAAATTTTTACAAAAAAAGAAATTTTATAACTTTATATTATACTAGCTGTGCCCGCCACTTCGTGAGCGTCCTTGCAATATTTTATTCGATCCACACCAATAACCCTTACTTTATTAGTGCCGCCTTAAACTATGCTTCAGTTATTGTTATGTATTTACTTTATAAAACAGCGCCATCTGTTAGTTGTTAATGCTTCAGTTATGGTTTATGTATTTACTTTACTACTAAAATAACTGCGTACTTTTACTGCTTTTACTCCACTTTCTCTTGGAAATAAGATATTTTTGCTGAAACAATTATCTTATATTGGAATCAGGATACTAAGGTACGTCCTCACAGAATTTGGTTAGAATCCATCTAGTAGTTTTTACGTGATGCGAACGCAAAAGAAAAGCAGACAGTCGGAAATGAGTTACTATTTTATTATTTGTATAGATTTGTAATAATGAAGTAGAAAATCATAAAAAAAGAACGTACGGGTATATTATTGTAAAACTGGGAAACACAACAGACAAAGGGAATACTTAACATTACTATGGTGTAGAATATATAAAATTCGGCATAGTAGGATATAGCACTCTCACATGTTTTATATTTCCATTAATGTACCATCTTTTATCAAATATTTAGCTGTTTATTTTCCTAAAGATTCAATTATAACAATCCAATAGTTTTGTTGTATTTATTATTTTTTAAAACAAAAATTAATATTTTTGGTTGCTCTTGTATTCATTTGTTTTTAATTTCTTTTTTTAAATATGTTGCAGCCATATCACATCCTGAAACGATTGTCACTAGCAGGCAACAAAAACATATAAACTTAAAATAATGATAATAAAAGCATACAATTTTTTTATTTAATTTGTTCAATCTACTGTCTGTAGATAAAAATATTTTTTTTTTTTAAATATTGTGGCATTATGCCATACATTTCCAAAGAACAGGGTTCATTTAAATGCATATTTACAAATATGTTTCAGTTCACATATTAATTTTAAAATAATTAACATGTGGAATTCGTTGGACAATATGCCAAGCCATTGGCATTAATTAAAAATTTAACAACACCCAAAACGGACATCTAAAATTCATACGAAAATTTCATTCAAGGGAACTCCTTAATTTTTAAAAGAAAGAAAAGTCTCTTTTAAAGAGTCCTTTCTTTCTAAATTCATCATACAATAGATAATGGACATTTAGGACTATTAAAAAGGCTCATTTATTTTCAACGTTGTTAGGCTTTGTTTGAAGTCCCGACACATATCCTTCGTAAGGACTCCCTGAGCATCATAGCACCTGGTAATAGTAAGACTACTCAATATTTCTACAACAACAAAGAATGTAATCTAAGCCTCTAAGATTAAGATAAGTATAATTTGAGTAAAGAACATCTCCACCGGAAAGTTAAGTATGTGCATGGATAACATGATTTTATTGTTCTAAAAGCATAGCTGAGTGCTTTCCAGTGAATTACCAAATTACAAGTTACCTACTGAGGTAGCCCTAGACAGTGACTGCTTGCAGTTGAAGTATTTCAAATGACTTCCAAAACCTTACTTCATTCTAATGTCACATAACTGCAATATAATGTTCCCTTTTGAATATACAGCATTTTCACTAGACCGAAGGAAAAAAAATATATCACCCATTAAAACCTTTAAGATTAAATGTTAATTAAATATCACAGTGCAACACGGAAAAAAGTAACCATATACGGACACCACTACGTGATAAAAGGCTAAAAAAAAGACCCCTGTCTCCCAGTTTTGACCAAAGTCCTCCAGGTTTTTGTTTATGGGCCCTCAAAGATGTGGGGCCTCGATGTCATTTTTGCAAAAAAATGATCATTTACTCAAGCTCATATTTTGCAAACCGTTTGAAATTTTGATATACTCTCTGAGGCAAAGTTGTAGCTCTTGTCATAAAGAACAAAAATTGTTAACATATAAAATCAAAAAAAACTTCATCTTCAAGGTCAAAATCGCAAAAAACTATTTTTTTTACCATTTTCGCCCTGTTCAGTTCCATAGGTAGCAAACCGTTCAAAATTCAAGGAAACAATGAACTACAAAAATGAACCTAAGATCTCAGTAAATAACTTTCTAGAACATATGAACTTCCTAGGAATGATTCTTAACACCGTTAAGTAGCGCTTAGGTAGCCGCAAAAGTGAAAAATTTCTCGAAAATTTTTTAATTTCACATGTTTTTTCTTTACTTCAACATTGAGATACTATAAAGCCTTCTCCCTGGAGGACTTTGGGCAAAACTGGGAGACAGGGGTCTTTTTTTTTTTTGGTCTTTTATCACGTAGTGGTGTCCGTATATGGTTATTTTGCCATGACATAAAAAATTACACAGTGTGTAATTAATGATCTGATGATCTAGCCTGAACAACCAGTGAAATACATATAGGAACTAGCTCTTTTCCCCCAACAAATAAATTGCATTTTTATTATAAAACGTTTTATGGGTAATTAGCATAATATTAAATAATTAATATTTAAATCCCCAAAAATTTTATATATAACACAAGGAAACAAAATTAATCTTTTATTTTGTTCCATGGAGTTTTATGCCGATTGTTTGATAATTTCAGGGCGCCGATTTCAAATCTGCCTTCGTTTTTTCTTTAGCAGCTTTAGTTTTTGAAATACAGCCATTAGACATATCCTTATACTACTCACATTTAAACCTCCGGTGATAAACGAAACCCTTGCGACAAGGGATCGCATAATACTGCCTCCTATACACATCAAACCAGGGCTAATGAAACAATTTGTCATAGCTCTGAACGAGAATGGTGATTGTTTTAATTACATCTCTAAAAAGTTTTATAATTTGAGCTTAAAGCCGGAATTATTGACGATCCAGAAATAAGAAGGTTGATAAAGGATGACAACTTTAATAGAAAAAATGCCTGTAATGAATGAGTTTGAACTGCACAAAATTTTCTAGGAAGCATATTGAACTGATGCACAGTGTTTTGAAAACGATTTATTTTGGACATAATTCGATATCTCATGAATCAGTGAAGATATCTTAATGAAATTTCACAGAGGCAAAGAAAAGGTGTTTCTGACTCGAACTGCGGACAGTCGGCCAACCAGGGTGAAGATGGTTTCTGGATAAGCCCCCAAAGTTGGGTACGTCGGGTATATAATTTTTTGGAAATGTCATATTATATCTCAAAAACTAAAGCTAATACAAACAATCTGACTTCAGATCTCAAAAGCAGCACCCCATAGAAGTATATTATTAATTATCATATTTCATGCAACAAAAGTGCTGTTCCCTTGTGTAATTAATTGACTCAATTATTTATCTAATTAGGATTTTTTTTGTTCTGTTTTAAACAAATATATATTTGAATCAATTAAATAATTAATTGAACTTTTATTTTAAACTAATTAATTGCAAAAAATAGTGCAATTCCTTTATAATTGATTTAAATTTTTTATTTCATTTTTTTCCATTCTTTCATTCGAAACATCGTCTTTTAGCTCAAAGTTGCTTTATTCGAAATTCGCAGTCCAGTCATAAAATTCAGTGAAATTAAAAGCATTCATATTTTTTGTTTTCCTACATATCTTATTGTAAATTCTTTTATTTATTTAGCATGTAAAAGGTCCCAACACAATAAGGTTATAAAGGCCTTTGGTATAACTAACTAGCTGTACCGACACACGTTGTGTGCGGCCTGACAATATTTTCTTGGAATTTAGATTGAAAGTAATCCACACCAAATTTTAAGATTCTTACGTATTTATTGTATATAAAGGCACCCATCCCTGGTTAAAATTCTACAATTTATATAAAATTATTGTAAAGCTCAGTAAAAGACAGACAGAAAATGAGTAACTCATTATTTTAAGACAGAGCCATCTGTTGCGCAACCATGTTTAAAATACCACGTTTTCAAAAATAAAATATGCCTTAAAGTATGCAGTACCTATAAATCGGTAAAAAACGACGTACTTTCACTTCTTTTTCTTTACTATCTCTTGGAAATAAGATAGTTTTGAGAAATAAAAAGTATCCTATGTTGAAATCAGGATAGTAGGGTACCTCCACACAAAATTTTGTTAAAATCCACTCATTAGTTTTTACTTGATGCGCACACGAAGTAAAAGATAGACAGATAGGAAATGAGTTACTGTTTTATAAATTTACTAACATACGTTGTGTGCGTCCTGACAATATTTTGTTCCATTTTGCTTTGAAAGTAATCCATACCAAATTATATTATATAAAGTTACCAATCCCTGTATAAAAGTCTAAAATTTATAAAGCTGTAAAGGTGTTTAAAATATTTTAATAACAGGGTAATTCCAAATCAAATCAACCAAAAAAAAAATGTTTTAAATTTACCACTCCCGATTTTATTGAAACTTTTTTTATTTATATTCGTTGACTCCCTGAATCCAAATATGATTTAAAAAAAATTCTATATCATACAGTTTTTCCGCTACACAGTTATCAAAATTGAAAAATGTCGCTTTTTTGCATATGCGCTGGAGGATTAAATATATTCTAAATCCAGTTCTATAAGTCGTAGAAAGTTGAGTAATAGCTCATTTTAAAGGGTATTTCATACGCTTTAATTTGGTATCAATCATGAATCATGAAATATTTTAAAAATTTTTTCTGCTATTAAAAAAAAAGTTTTATTAAAATCTTTGAGATAGTGTCTTTTAATTTTTTTAAGAGATAGAACTTGGATTCAGGGAGTCAAAGAATATAAATAAAAAAAGTTTCAATAAAATCTGAATTAGTCATTTTGAGTGCCTTGTTGATTTGACGTGGAATTACCCAACAATGTAATTCCACAAAGTAAAAATACAAATTTTATTCAATTGGCTACTCGGCAGTAAGTAATTCATATTTTATCTTTATTTTAAAACAGCGCCATCTGTTGCGCAACCATGATTTAAATATCTCGCTTTCAAAAATAAAAGATGCCTTAAAGTATGCAGTAATATTAAATCGGTAAAAAAATCGGCGTACTTTTCGTACTGCTTTTTCTCCACTTTCTTCTGAAAATAAGATATTTTTGCGAACAAAAAAGTATCCTTTATTGAGGTCAGGATACTAAGATACCTCCTCACAAAATTTTGTTAAAATCTCTCCAGTCGTTTTGACGTGATGCGAACAGAAAAAAAGAAAGACAGATAGACAGCAAATTTATTACTATCTTATTATATGTATAGATTTGACGTCGGTATATCTATAGATTTGTCTTCGAAAAAATCACAAGATAATTCAGAACATGTCGCACAATAATGTCCATATCAAAAACAAATTAAAAGTGCAAAATAGCTTAAAATGCCAATAGATTTAAAGCAGAGGATTAAGAAACAATAACATAAAAAAAATCGAATGAATGAAGTCCTCGCAAATTTTGGTAATTTTTTAACGAACCTCGTATATTGCCTGTACGAGTAGTACTAAATCATTCTATAAAATTCTTTTAACGTAGAGATTTATTATTATAAATATAGGCATGTAAATGTGTGAGTGTAGTTGTATAAAAATGCCTTAAATATATTATAAAAATGTACATACTAGTATGTACGTACATAGGTGCAATAGGGAGAACCCTATCTTCTTGTAATAATTCTAGAACTGACCTGATAATTAACAAGTTCTCCAAAAAAAATTTTTATGGTTCTTTAACATAAAAACAAACTTTATGGTTCAAGTGCTAAAGGGCTGTGACGGATGGAGATATTAATGAAATAATAACTAAATTTTCAAAGCACTAGATTGAAACAAAACATCTGTGTTTGAAGGCTGCATGCTTGTATTTTGTGTGGAAAAATAATAAAAGTAGAATTTTTGAAACTTGCTTCTGGATATCCTAAAAAATTCGCAATAGAGAATTAATAATTTTTTGTTTAAGTTTAAAACGCACTTATCGCTCTCCCTATAAATGAGGCCATCGCTAAATCACTCACAATTATGTTCGCTTTTATTGTGTAGTAGGAAAGAGGAGGAGGAGGAGGCTTAACAGTTGCATTTATAGTTTATTTTTAATAGTTTCCTTTTATTATGGTTATTGGTTCAATATCAGTCAAAGGTAAAATCAATAAATTGTCTGCTATTCCATTCATTCAATAAAAAGAAGTTGCAGGAAAAAAAAAACTATAATCAAATTGTTGCATTTGTAAGAGTTATGGGACAAAAATTATTTTAAAAGTAATAAATAAATGTAACTGCAAGAATTTATTTTTTTTAACATTTCAATTGTACTCGTACAATGTAAGAGAGAAATTTTCTAGAATTTATTTATTATTTATTCCCTTCAACACCCTTCCTAGCAGGAGTGGCGGTGGTGGTGATGGTATTGAGTATGAAAAAGTTTTGTCTCCTTTGTACGCTTTTATGCATAAGTTCTTAATAATATCTATTTTTTTCCGTTAGTGTACATTTATCTTTTGTGATCAAAGCTAAATCAATTTAAAATGTAAACAGAAAAAATATTTACACGAATTTACAGAGCCAATTAGTTTCACATTATAATTTAAATAAATAATTGAACTGTTTTTTTTTTTTTTTTTTTTTTTTTTTTGAAAGTGGTATAAGTCCATTTTTTCATATATTGATATATTTAAGGGTTTGCGTTTCAATGAATTTAAAAATATTGGCCAACCTCAATCAATTCAAGGGATGTTTTCTACAACTTAAGAAATAATATGAAATAATAATTCCTAAAAGTATTTAAAAATTTAAACCGATTTTATGGCTCCACATGAACTTATACCACTTTCAAAAATAACATATTACAAGAAATAAAATCAAGAGCAAATTTAATCCATATTTTTTTAGACCTAAGCGTTACTAAAATGGGTTTTATGTAAAAATTATTAGTTAAAATGCAGAGATTGAAAGTTTATTAAGAGTTTCTTTTAGTTATATTAAAAGCTAGCTGTGCCAATACACGTTTTGTGCGTCCTGACAATATTTTGTTCGATTTTGCTTTGAAAGTAGTCCACACGAAATTTTAAGGTTCTTACGTGTTTATTATATATAAAGGTACCCATTCCTGAATTAAAATTCAAAAAACTATTACAAAGTTCTGTAAAAGACAGACAGGACATGCATGAGTTACTCCTTATTTTAAAATCGCTTCATCTATTGCGCAATATTGATTAAAATATACTGCTTTCAAAAATAAAAGATGCCTAAAAGTATGCTGTAATCGGTAAAAAAAATCGTCATACTTTTACTGCTTTTTCTCCGCTTTCTCTTGGAAATAATATATTTTTGCGGGAAAAAAGTATCCTATATTTGAATCAGGATACTAAGGTACCTCCTCACAAAATTTTGTTAAAAACCATCCATTAGTTTTTACGTGATGCGAACACAAATAAAGACAGACACACATACATACAGGAAATGAGTTACTATTGTGAAAATGAAAATTACATCGTTAAGATCTTTTAATTAGAAAAAGGATATTTTAAACTTTGTTTTGTTTTACAATTATTATATCGAAGTATTTGCGGTGAATAGGTGGTATATAACGTAAAAGAATTATTTATATTATATTATTCTCTTGTTATGCTCATTGAAGTTTTATAAAGTGGTAACAAATTATTATTTTGATAAGATTTTTTAGTCTTACATTTTGCCAAATAAAAAAATTATTAACCGCCGCTGTTCAATATTGCGTCTCGGCTTGTTTCTTTGCTTGATTTTTAATTTTATTTGAAGAGTGGTAATGTGAAAACAAAATGTTATGTTACGTTAGATTTTTTTCTGTTTAATAATATCTGCAGCAACGTGCGCTAAGGTAGGAATAATCAATAATAATTGTAATAAGAAAGTTGTTTTAATTTCAATTATTAGGAATGGACTTATTCAACTTTCAAAAGAAATATTTGGGCGATAGCATTTTATAACACAACTGTTTTTGTTTATTTTATGTCAAAATAGAACTCTATTAAAATTGTGATTGCAACAATGGAGAGAATGCGTCTATAACTCATTACTTACAAAAAAACCAGCTCAATTAATTGCGTCAATTATTTATTTAATTAGAGAATTGTTTTATTCTGTTGTAAACAAATATATAATTGAATTGATTAAAAAAAATAATTGAGCTTTGATACAAAACACTTAATTGCTGCAACATTTTATCTGTGTATTTAACAGAAATATAATTATTATGAGTTTTATGAGTCAAAACACTGTTCTTTACAAAAATTAAAAGCCATTAATCATATATATTTTAGCATAAAGTATTTTTACATTATAGGATAATTAAAAGGAGGATATATGGAGGATATGTGAAATGCAACAATAGAATTGCTAAGATTTTCTTACAGTTTAATATTTGGTTCTGGCGAATCTGTCAACAAATCATTCTTTTTTAAGACCTATAATATATAATCCTGTTAACAAAAAAAACTATTTTCACCAATTAAAAATTTTAATTGGTTTCAAAATAAAATTTTATTAAACAATTAATCGATGCAATTGATTGTTTAATAGAATTTTTTTTGTTCTGTTTTAAAGAAATATTTATTTGACACAATTAAAAAATTAATTAAACTTTAATTAAACTTTAATTAAAAACTAATTAAAACCTTTAATTGGTGCAAAAAATTTATTCTGTGTTTACAAAGAATAATATTTAGGCCCATTATTATAACTTATCAATAGCTAGGATATTATCGGAGAGATAACCTTTCTTTCTATCACACACTTTAAAGGAAAGTTATGGTAACTTGTCTTATCCTCGTTATTATAAAGAAAAACTACTTATCTCTCTGATAAAATCCTGACTAGCTATTGGTTAGTTGCAATACTAACCCTTAATAAAATTTAATTTATCAAGACAGCATTAGGAATATAGATCCTTTTATATGGAGCGGGCCTTCGAGGTCTTATTGAGAAGTCTCTTGTACAAGCTACAGAAGTTGCCCGTATAAGGAGGAAGAGTCACTGCAAGACCCTCACTACGAATAACCAGCTTAAAAAAACGCAGTCTCAAATATTCGGGGCAATGTAGATACTATTGACATATCAAAGTTATAAGAACGAAACTAATAATTCTAATTCATACCGTTTTTACACTGAATTTATATTTTGATAATAAGTCCCGTTCAACAATTGCAATTTTTGATTCTGTAACACATGCACTCGTTCTTGGAGATTAAAGAAAATGTACATGAAACTCTGCTGTCACTCTCTATTGTTGTTGTTGTTTGTTCTCTTCGACATGAAAATGGCTTTATAAAAGTATACAGTCGTCAGAAACACAATTTTTAAAGTATGGACAAAATGTTTCAGAAACAAAAATTGCAAGTGTGGAAGAGGGACTAATATGTTTTTTTTTTTAATATGGTCACATCAAGAATGTTTTTGCTTTGTATGTTCCCAGTTTGTAATTTATTCATTTTAAAAAAATATTTAGCGTAACCTAATAATAAATAACCTACTGCTCCTATTAGTTTGTCAGGAAATAATAAACAAGACAAACTGTGTTATTGCTCATGCTTTAATGATCAATAATTTGGTCACAAACCCACAAATCTGGGTTTCATTGAAATGTTTGCAAAATCGATATAAACACAAAATAAAAAAAAATAAAATAAATAATAACAAGATTTATGTTACAAATCCTTTTATTTGTCCCTTATTAAAGTTGAAACTAATAAATTTTATCATTTGTTACTTTTTAGAATTTACGATATTTATTTGTGTATATAAAGCCATATTGTTAAGTCAGCTTAACTTAATTTGCAATGTATATTGAAGATTCATAACAATATTAACCAATTTAGCATATAAATATGCCATGACCTTCACATGTTGTTGCTAGATTTACTATGATTTCCTTTTTAGAAAACAAAAAAATCGACCTTTTTTATTTTGAATAAAGGGATTTAAGTATTGTTTGCTTGTTAATAATATAAAAAAAAATATGTAAAATAATTTTGCCTAAAATTATATCGAGGGTAAAAATAACCCTCGTTTAACATAATTATGAAAGACACTTTTTTAAATCGATTTTCTTTTTTGCAAAAATTTTCCATTCGATAAATATTTATTACTTCTTTGTTAGAAGTATAAGGTAGGTTTATATGTCAAAAATATTCATTTAAATAATTTATGTCCTCTTAGAAATACATATTTTATACTATTTTTACATTCTAAACAGTTATACGTAGCAAAATATAAAAAGAATTTTGAGAGTGGAAATTTAGTATAAAATAAGTCAGTCCAGTGTGAATGAGACCCACTCACGTAGGATTCTATAAAATTCTTAAATTTTTTGTAAGACCTGCGATTTTTTTGCTTGTGTGTGGAAAACACGCAGTCTTTGGAGAGAATTGAACCTGCAATCCCCAGACTGTTTGGTAGACTAGTGCACTACCAATCAATATATCGACTAATTAAAATAACTTTTTTCTCGTCTTTTATGGCGCCCATTTAATTTATAATTTTATGTTTTTATCACTTACTTTTATAAAATTTAAGAGTCCGCTTTCTATATTTCATAATCTTGTTTTCAATGAGGACACCGTTTAACACAATAAAATTTTAAGCATCTCGCTATAATACTTATAAGATAATGCCAAAATTGTCAAAATCGCAACTTCATTTTATTTTTGATAGTTTTTGTTATAATAGATATTTAAAAACATACCATGTGGAAATCAGTGTATGAAAATAAACAAACCGTTTCGCAAACGTTTCATGCAATTACAAATGGGCTTTTTACTAATCTCAAAATAAAAGCAGAAACCTATTTTTTTGAGCGTTTGATTGATTTCGATAAAATTTTCCAAAACAAATTTTTAATTTTAATTTGATAAAATTTTTACAAAAATATTTCGATAAAATTTTTATAAAAAATTTTTGATAAAATTTTTACAAAAATATTTCGATAAAATTTTTATAAAAAATTTTTGATAAAATTTTTACAAAAAATTTTTGATAAAATTTTTACAAAAAATTTTCGATAAAATTTTTGATAAAATTTTTACAAAAAATTTTCGATAAAATTTTTACAAAAATTGTTCGATAAAATTTTTACAAATAATTTTCGATAAAATTTTTACAAATAATTTTCGATAAAATTTTTACAAACAATTTTCGATAAAATTTTGACAAAACATTTCGATAAAATTTTGACAAAAAAATTTTAGATAAAATTTTTACAGAAAATTTTCGATTAAATTTTGACAAAAAATTTTCGATTAAATTTTGACAAAAAATTTTCGATTAAATTTTGACAAAAAATTTTCGATTAAATTTTGACAAAAAATTTTCGATTAAATTTTGACAAAAAATTTTCGATAAAATTTTTACAAAAAATTTTCGATAAAATTTTTACAAAAAATTTTCGATAAAATTTTTACAAAAAATTTTCGATAAAATTTTTACAAAAAATTTTCGATAAAATTTTTACAAAAAATTTTCGATAAAATTTTTACAAAAAATTTTCGATAAAATTTTTACAAAAAATTTTCGATAAAATTTTTACAAAAAATTTTCGATAAAATTTTTACAAAACATTTTCGATAAAATGTTTACAAAAAATTTTCGATAAAATGTTTACAAAAAATTTTCGATAAAATTTTTACAAAAAATTTTCGATAAAATTTTTACAAAAAATTTTCGATAAAATTTTTACAAAAAATTTTTACAGAAAATTTTCGATAAAATTAAAAAAAAAATGATTTATATTTTTAAATTAATTTTATTTCTGATTAGTTCAGTTCAGTTATGGTTTATGTATTTACTTTACTACTAAAACAACTGCGTACTTTCACTCCTTTTTCTACACTTTCTCTTGGAAATAAAATTTTTTTTGTGGAATAGGTACCTCCTCTTGTTCGAAGTTTGAGTGTTTCTTTTGTCTAAAATTTGTTTTCTTGATTTGCCTTTAAAAACTCTAATAAGATGTATTTCAAAATCTCTAAAAAAAACAGTTATATAACGCTTTGATGCATTCTCCACCATAATGACCAAATCATTTGACAAACGTTTGCAAAAGGTTTTTTTCACAAAACGTTTCTGTAATATTCTGGTTGCGTTTCTTAAAATTAAAGCAAACATTTCAGTTTTTTTATTCTCTTACTCTGGTGTTTAAAATAACTGCCTATTACTGTTCAAAAATGAAGTTTTGAATAAAAAATAAGAATATGTATTTATTTTCAAATGTAGTCGCTATCGCAGCACCCTTAAATCTGTAGGAATTTTTATTATAAAATGTTTACAAATAAATTGCGATAAAATTTTACAAAAAATATTCGATAAAAATTTAACAAAAAATGTTCGATAAAATTCGTTTTTCTTCAATTTTCTTACTCTGGTGTTTAAAATATCTGTCTATTACTGTTCAACAATAGAGTTATATACAAAAAATAAGAATATATATGAGCCGTTTATTTTGAAAGTGGCATAAGTCACTTTCCAAAAATACCAAGTTAATGATAACATTGATTACAACGTAACGGTATTTCTTCATTTGTACAAAAATTTGCAATCAAATGTGAAGCGCCACTTACCTAATGATCATGAATTTGGTGTAATGGCTTTAGGAAAATCATAATAAATATACAGTCTAATACTTAAATATATCGATTTAAAACTAAAGTGACTTTTGCTACTTTCAAAATAAGCAGCTCATATATATTCTTATTTTTTGTACATATAGTATTTGCAACAATTGCTATTATAGAAAAGGTCCTAACATTTATAAAAAAATTTTGCAAAAAAACAATCGATAAAATGTTTACACAAAATTTTCGATACAATTTTGACATACAATTTTCGTTAAAATTTCGACAAAAAATTAAAAAAAAAATTTTACAAAAAATTTATCGATAGATTTTTTAGAAAAAAACTTTCGATAAAATTTTACAAAAAATTTTCGATAGCATTTTAAAAAAAAAAATCGATAAAATTTTAACAAAACATTTTACAAAATATTATCGATAAAATTTTTGCAAAATATTTTTGATAAAATTTTTATAAAAAAAAAAATAGAAAATTTTTACAACAAACTTTCGTTAAAATTTTTATAAAAAATTTTCGATAAAACTTTAATAAATCGTTTTCGATAAAATTTAAACAAAAAATTTTCAATAATATTTTACAAAAAATTATCGATATAATTTTTACAAAAAATTTTTACAAAATATTTCCATAAAATTTTTACAAAAAAATTTCGATAACATTTTTACAAAAAATTTTCGATAACATTTTTACATAAAAAAACTGTCTATAACTTTAAATTATATTTGTAATAATGAACTTTAAAATCATAAAAGTAAAAAGCGAATATACGGGTATATTAATGTGAAATCAGGAAACATAACAGAGTATGGGAATATTTAACATTACTGTGATAAAGGGTATATGTATATATATGATTCGGCATGGCCGAATATAGCACTCTTACTTGTTTTCTTCTAAAATGTTTACTTGTTTTCTTCTAAAATGTTTTCTTCTAAAATATTTAGCAATATTTAACCATAAATTATAAAAATGTCTCCCTCCTTCTCCCAAAACGTGCCACAGTATTCTGTTTCATCATTTAAGAAATCACCATTGCTTCGATTTAATGTTGATTTGGAAATATTACGCCCTCTTAACAAAGCATCCAGATTATATTTTGACTTCTTTTTTTGTACTATATTTAATAAGTTGGCTCATTTTTAACCCTTCATTATTATTTCCTATGCCGTAGGAAGGATTACAAACAAATTGTTTGACACTAAACACAATGATAGAGATGTTTGCGCGCAGTAATGCGTGTAATCCGTTTTTTGTGCTTCTAAAAAATATTTGATGATACACAATATGATTAAATATATTGTCAGTAGTTTTATAAAAAAAAAAAATATATAAATAATTGGCTTTTTATAGAATAATAAAATATAATATTTTTCTTTCTTTTGAAGACAAACTAAAATAGCAAACAAGTACGATTTATAGTTGAGATAAAATAATTATTATGTTATGTGTTAACACTTCTAATCACTCACTATTTTTGTTTGTTTTTCTTTTTGATAAAAATGTCTCAATTGTCTCCAACTTTGCAATGACTGAGAGAATTTAAATTTTAGGCAATTGCACAAAATTACAAATTAAAAACCAATTTATGGATTATAGCAATCGCACTCTGTTTTTCTGAACTGTTTGTAGTTTTCGAGATATACTATTCTGTCCAAAATATGGCATGTTTCTAAATATCAGCATAACATAATAACGATTTGCCTTCATTGGTTAAATAAAAAATTTAAAACTTCTTACTAATGTTTTCTTTAAGCTGCATGAAGACGGCTTTTTAATCAGCCTAGTAGTTTAAGAGATATCAAAAAAGTTGTGGCTATAAGTAATAATTTTCATTAAAAACTTAAACATGCTTCCATAAAAAGGAAATCCTGTACACTTTTGGTGAGCACTATGGTAAATATCTTCCAAGCCAAAACCAAACTATATCTTTTTAAAATTGATGTACAGCTTGTAATTTCAATTATAATTCGGTGGCGTTATATCAGTTATACATACATATGATAAAACAGTAACTCATTTACTGCCTGTCTGTCTGTCTGTCTGCTGTTTGTATTCGCGTCACGTAAAAACTACTGGCTGGATTTTAACAAAATTTTGTGAGGAGGTACCTTGGAATCTTGATTCCAAGACAACTGTAAAAGCCGCTCATCGCTCAATTAGTACATCGAGTTCTGCTCTCATGTCTCCATTAATGAATTAAACTGTTGTAGTTTTCGGAAAGTTGATTTCATCCTTAAAAAACGATAATATTTTCCTCACTTTTCCTGCCCTGTTTAGATATCTCACATAAAAAATTATGTTCACCAATTAAAGGTTTTGATTAGTTTCAGATTAAAATTTAATTAAATAATTAATTAAATCTATTAATTACTTAATTGATCCAATTAATTACTTAATTGATCCAAATAATTACTTAATTGAGTCAATTAATTATTTCATTGAATCAATTAATTATTTAATTAGGAACATTTTCTGTTTTAAACAAATACATATTTGAATCGATTAAAAAAATTAATTGAACTTTAATTTAAAACTGATAAAAACCTTTAATTTATGAAAAAAAATATCTGTGCTCTCAAGGTAATTTTTTTATTACAGGCTTTAGTAAAACCTAGAGATATATGCGGTCTATGGCTGAGCGAAATAATTAATATAGTTTGTAGGCTCAACTCGTTCCAGTAAACATATAGGTAGCGGATGCTTAAAAGATACTAAAGTTCGTGGAGCACATCACACTATTTCTTCAGGGATTTCAGCGACGGGTTATTAGTAAGATCCCTCGGAGGCTGTTGTTTTCACCTAAATAGCTTGAAAACGATATAGTCCGGTGTGCTATTGCACCCTTTTTTGAAAGAGAAGTAACACTCAGGTAGTTTAATGCGTATATTACATTTTACTTCCTTTGGAAAGGGATAGGATTAGATAAGACAGAAGGTTAGTGTAACAGTAAAGCTTTGCTTATGGCAACACTGCAATTGCACATTGTGATTATTTTTAGAACAGTGTAGTAAGCGCCTCTGGTGTTATTTAGGCGAATTAGTTTGAAGCTACCATAGCCAATTTTTAATTATTTTACTTCGCCGGAAATTTAGTGCTATGTGGTAATACCGGCGAAGGAGGGCGCTGTGATATGCATTATTATAAAGAAAAAATAATACATATCAGAAAAGTTGATGTTGCCATGGCAGAGTATTGAACTCGTGACCATTACTTAGTAGTCAACGTGCTAAACACTTAAGCTACAGCACCCTCTTAAGAGAGAAACCGATAGCGTGTTAGCCTCCTCCTAAACTAGGGGTATGATCATGGTAATAGTACCAGCCTTGTTCTAAAACTTCTACTTATTGTATCACTCACTGTGTGCCACAAGGGCATGGGTACGTGCATTGTTGTCAGCCAGTTGTAAGACCACCGTCAGATTATCTGTATGTATAATAAAAACTCATTTTCTGTCTTACTTTCTTTCTTTGTGTCTGCAGCACGTAAGAATTACTGGCCGGATTTAGTGAGGGGGTACCTTAGTATCCTGATCTCAAAAATATCTTATTTCAAAGAGAAATTGGTTAAAAAGCAATGAAAATTCGCCGATTTTGTTAAGGCATCTTTTATTTTTGAAAGCGGTATATATTAAACACGGTTTCGCAACAGATGGCGCTGTTTTAAAATAATGACAACATATGAATTGAAAGCGAGATATTTTAAATCAGGTTGCGCAACAAATGGCGCTGTGTTAAAATAATGTTTAAATTTGTATTTGATTTGTATTTTTACTTTGTGGAATTACATTGTTATTAAAATATTTTAAACACCTTTTACAGGGTTTTACAATAATTCTAAGAATTTCAGAATTTTATATAAATTTTAAAATTTTATCCCGGGATGGGTACCTTTATATAAAGTAAATACGCAGGAATCTTAAAATTTGGTGTGGATTACTTTCAAAGCAAAATCGAACCAAATATTATCACACAAAATATTATCACAACATGTGTGGGCACAGTTAGTCTATGTTAAATCTGTATCTATTGTCGTTAATTTTACATCCTACCAATTAAATGCTGTAAAGAAATTTAAACACATTTTAATGTTTTTATTTAAGTTTATTTAACAATTCCATATAGCAACCACTTTGTACAACGCATTATTTCGATGCACTCGTTATAGATCTCTATGAAATCTTTATCAATTTTTAAAATCTCAAAATCTTTGCCACACTTTAACGATTTGTGTATGGTCAACTTCGTAGGCTGTATAAATTTGGCATGGCACAGCGGACAGCTCAACACTTTATCCTCCGCAACATGATGGAGAAAACTTTTGATGTGGCCTATTTCTTGAAATTGTTGAAATCAGCCTAAAATATCATCGATGATAATAAAACTGCGCGTAGTGAGATATTTTTTGGGAGCGCTGCTAAAGTGATAGGGAACTGCATAAAGTTCCAGGGAGTTGGCGCAAGTTCGAAAGCAATAGAGATTGCAAGGAAAAGGTGGCTGAAAATGATTGGCAGCGTTGGCAGACTTTAAATGTTTTTCAAAAGCAGCAGTGAGATATTTTAAGTCTGCATTTAATAGTTTCTTCCGGTTAATGGACATTTCGGAATCTCTGCACATTGAATTTTTACTCTTGTATTGCAGCGGCAGTTGTAATGGTTCATCACTCACCTTTTTTCTCCTACCAGCTTGTATATGAATTCTTTTGATTCTATACAAACCTTCGTAAAAGCTGCAACATCTTCTAGGCATACATGTCACAAATGTTCTCAATTTTTCCAACATCATTAAAAATATTACATCCACACTTGCTCGTATATCACAGTGATGTTTTATCTCCAATTCACTTGATTGTAACATAAACATTTCATCATCAATTTCCACATAGAATCTCAACTGAACCATTAGTTCCTTGCAACCGTCTGTGGCATAAAGGACGCTCAACAGATCCGGTATGGCTGTTATGCCAGCATCTAGCAAAAACTGTTGTGTATCACTTACAACTCTGCCATGGCACAACATAAAGGACTCAATATTCTGACTGACAATGTCACTTTGATGCTCCATTATCGTTGTCTTCTTCCAGGTATTGAGTTCATCACCAACTTCAGTGAGTTTGGTTTTTTGTTGCTGCCAATGTTGGCTAAAGGCTTCAGTTTCCTTGCATATTGTGCCGCATTTATTACATTCAATGACTTCAATATTTTCAAAATGCCAACGATGAAAAAATCTTCTTTGTCCAGCCGAAGTGACAAAAGTGTAGCTGGGTGTTGGCGGCGTCATGTGAGTGGTAGAATGAAAACAATACACCTACAAAGTTTTCGATAATGTCACTCACGTACACAAATGTTGTTGTGAGTGTCTAAATGGAGTTGAGTTCTGTTGTAAACTGATGCTGTCAATTGTTTAGTTTTGGAATTTATAGCAGGCTGTCAGGCACGCAGGCAGGCACTCATAACAGGTAAACGAATATTCGTGTCATCCTTAGAGGTAAAAAAGGTAAATCTTTATGGATTTTTGATGATTTCTTTGTGTAGGGGGAAATGCCCATGTAAAGGATCGTTTTTGTTTAAGTAAAAATGACAGTAAATGTTAAGGGAAAAGATTAGGGAAAATTTTAGTTTTAACAATACAAATTTCCATTTGTAGTAAATTATTGCTGTAGGTATTTCCTAAAACTAAAAGTTGTTTTCACTTTTAGTTGAAGTTACACACAGTCATTAACATACACTTTCACGTGATTTTTTAATAACTTCAGTGTGAACCCACCAGTGCACAGTGGGGCAGAATGAAAATATTTTCGAAATAACTCAGCCATTTGTATAGGACTAGGAGGATTGATCAAAAAATTTGACATGAGTATTGCAGGGGAGCATCTCAGCTTAAGTTCAGAACTCAAAGTTGGGTACCTCACCCCTGCAAATTCTTTTAAAGCTTGGTAATTCTTCAATTTTTGTTTAAAACTTTGTTTGAAAAATTATTCGTGGTTAAAGGTAAAGTTAGTACCTATAAAATGGTGGTATAATTTGTAAATTATGTTTTAAAATGAGCTTTTTAAAATTAAAATTTTTGATTTTTCCATACCCTGATCCAGTTTTCTCAAAATATTTTAAACAATTAAATTCAGCAAATTTTATAAAATTTTTTCTCATTAAAAATTGAAGATGTCAAACTCTAAACAAATTTGCAGGGGCAAGGTACCCAACTTTGAGATCACATAGCGCCATCCCTAGCAAGTGAGTGGTGCTTACCATCAAAACCTAAGCCCACCGTCAAAACTTAGACCCACAGGGTGCTGCTGTTGCAGGAGTAGTTTTATTACAATATAATATTGTTTGATATTAGAAAAAAAATTAATAACTTTACTATACGTAGTCTAAGGTAAAGTATAGTAATCATGAAAAAAAGTCAAGGTCGGAATTTCAACGGATTTATACGTTTTGAGGTCTCCTGAAACCATTTTGGCTATTTTCGCGATGACATCTGTAGGTGGGTGTGTATGCCACTTTTTTATGGATCGAATTGACACATCAAAATGAAATGTAGTATGTGCCTTTGGTATATGGTGATGAAGAGCTGTATATTTTGGGCATAATCGGGAGAGGGCAAGGGGTAGTTTCCTTACCACCAAGTTTTATGAACTCTCGAGGTTATACTGTATGACATATTAAAACGAAATTTAGTACGTGCCTTTGGTATATGTAGATGAGGAGTTGTGTAAATTTTGGGGATAATTGGGGAGGGGCAAGGGGTAGTTTCCTTACCCACAAGTCTTGTGAACTCTCTACAGGTCATACCGTATGACATATTAAAACGAAATTTAGTACGTGCCTTGGGTATATGTAGATGAGGAGTTGTGTAAGTTTTGGGGATAATTGGGGAGGGGCAAGGGGTAGTTTCCTTACCCCTAAGTTTTGTGAACTCTCTACAGGTCATACCATATGACATATCAAAACGAAATTTAGTGCGTGCCTTTGGTAATATAGCTGAGAAGTTGTGCAAATTTTAGGCATAATCGGGAAGGGGCAAGGAGTAGTTTACTTACTCCCAATTTTGTAAACGCTCTACCGTTCAGACCGTATGTCATTTCAAAATGAAATTCAGCATGTGCCTTTGGCTTATGCAGATGAAGAGCTGTATATATTTTGGGCATAATCGGGAAGGGGCAAGGAGTAGTTTACTTACTCCCAAATTTTGTAAACGCTCTACCGTTCATACCGTATGTCATTTCAAAATGAAAGTCAGCATGTGCCTTTGGTTTATGGAGATGAAGAGCTGTATAAAGGGGTAGTTTACTTAACACCCCACACGGAAAATAATTAATTTTTCGATTCGAATATACTTTAAACGTATATTCTTTTTGTAATATATCCATAAAAATATCTGTTTCCATTGGGTATGGTAACGTTGAGTGTAGGCCACAACAGATTTTTCTTTTTCTTTTTTTTTTTGGTTATTATAGTGCATTTTTATAAGGATTTTTTTTGAAAATAACAATCAAAAGTAAATAAAAAATTATTTTTTTATAACTTAAAGGTGCTCATGTCCTGGAATCGATTTTATATAAATTGATAATAATTTTATTTTTGGTAAAGGCGGTTATTGTTTAACAAATCTATGACAACTGCAAACTATTTATGCCCTTACATCGTATGCATCGTATGGGCACAAATCGCTGTCTGTCCTTTTAATTAAATGTGGTTTTTCACAAATAATTTTTATTCAAAACAAACCACATGCTATTTAGGGACCACAAAGCAAAAATATACAAAAATATTTTAAGGTAAACACAAATATTTAGTTAATAAAAAAAAAAAAAACAAACAAATGCTTAATTGCTTTCTAAATATAATTAAATATTTATAGATTAGTATACAAAAATTATATCTTTCAATAGAATTAATAATTTATGATGTTTTTAAAAATAAATTAATAGCAGTATGTAAGCATGAGGGATATTCACAGTCTTTGAAAAAACAAGGACAGCAAATTTTTTGTGTTTATTTTTTACAAAAATTTGCCTCTTTAGTTCTGTACATAATCGTTCTCAAGTAATCGTTCAACTTTGTCAAAACCTCTGCAACATAAGGTTAAGTCAGATGCTCCACTAAGAATTAAGTGCGGAAATCATGTGGGAAAACCAATTTACACCAAAGGCCTTAACTTCATTTGGTCTGGGGTGGACATTATTTGTGCGACATCTTTAAATTAACTCGGTTCCCACAATAAGTTGGGTATCCTGTCATAAAGATTTATCTTGACAATGAGCGGGCGGACTGTCCAGAGAACCTAGGGACTCGACGTAGATTTATAGGACCAGAAGCTTTCTTTCGCATTTCCAATGGTTGTGCAGATTTCTCTAACCATTGCGAAGATCTGACAGGAGTTAAACAAGCCCAAGTTTTATCAAGTCACCTCAGTGTACATCTTGAAATCTACAATCACACGATAAGAGTGACTTGAAGCTTCTTACTAGATGGTTTACCAGATTTTGTGGTCTTTGTTACCATCAGTTTAATTTAGGTAACACTGAGATCAAAATAAGCATGTACTGTGAGGTGTATGATGAGACTTCGGAACACTGCCTAGGAGGCTATTTTTTGTCTCCAAGAGAAATTAATGATCTCGCACCGCATAAGATTATGTGCTTCATCCGCTTTACAAAAGATCCCTTAATTAATATGCCTATTCCATTTTGATAGTAATGGTAATGGAGAACGGGACAAGCTGTTGCGTATGTCAGAACTCAGAATTTATGTAGGTATTTTAACAGGACATAATTATCTCAGATATTTCTTGAAAATGATTCGACGTTGTGATGATAATATCTGCAGATGGTGTGGCGTAGACAGTCGTTATAAATGTTTTGGTTCTTTTTTCATTTAGAACATGGAGGACTTGAAGGGCATGTAGGTTGCTGATTGTCAAATTTACAAAGCTCATGGGACTACCTAGAGGGAGTGATTAAATAGAGCTCTATACAGTGTGGAGAATATCAGAGGAGTCACTAGGGATCAATAGTCAACTTGTAAATCTATACATATGTATATAATTATGTGCGATACTCTCTAATCTAACTTAACCTAAACTAGGCCCTATTACTTAATAATTGGATGGAATGAGTTCTTTATGAGGTTCGAAAAGTAGTTCGAGATCCATATTCCCAGTTAAACATTCATTAACTAGGCTGCAAGTGAACCACATTTAGCGATTCCGAAATTGAAACAACTGTTCAGAGTCTGTCAAGTGACAAAGCGGCTGAAATGGACAACTTTCTTGTAGAGGAGCCTTTTAAAGCTGAGTTCACATGACCTATTCCAGGGCTCCTAGAAAACTGAAAAATTTCATAACAATAAACAGCAAGGGATCATAATTAAAATACTCAAGAAAGGTGCGCTAAACAAGTGCAACAATTTTCCGAAAATATTTTTCAAAATCATACTGAATCGTATAGAAAAGAGCCGTAGCCGCAAATGCTGCATTGACCATAATGCTACCATACGAATCAAGAATCGATTCACCTTGTTTTCATAAATTTCCCAAAGGCTTTTGATTTAATTAGCTACCAAAGCAGTGGGCAGTAAAGGCGCTCCCGATAAAATTTGTAATCTAATCAAGGTACAGTAACCGCGTTTAGAATGCAGCGTAAAAAATATGGCAACAAACTACCCCGCCTATAGCTGTAAAATCTGCTGTGTAGCAAGGAAGCATTCTATATATATTGGGGAAAACAGCATAGTCACATCGTGGAATATTGTGGCACCAACAGCATATGCAGCACATGAATGATCTCGAATATGCCGATGACGTTGTGTTAATATCCAGACGTCACTCTGATGTTCAGAGCAAAATAAACGATATCGATACAAAAGCGAATAAGTATGTCTTCTAGCTTACTTACTTACTTAGGTGGCTATTACAGAACATTTGTTCCTGTAGCCGAACATAACTAGATTTCCAAGCGCCTCGATCTTCTGCGCTTCTTCTCCAGTTTTTGACACCAAGTTTCGAGATGTCTTCCTCAACTTGATCTTTCCATCGAAGTTTCGGTCTTCCCCTTCTGCGTAAACCGTAACCAGGTTCGTATTCAAATGTCTTTCTAGCTGGAGCATCTTCTTCCATTCTCACAACTTGACCTAGCCAACGTAATCGTTGTAATTTGATACGTTTAACTATGTCAATGTCGGCATACAGCTCATGGTTCATACGACACCGATATTCTCCGCCAACGCAAATTGGTCCATAGATTTTACGAAGAATTTTTCTTTCAAACACTCCAAGCACTGCCTCATTTGCTTTCGCAAGTACCCATGCTTCGGAACCATATAATAGCACGGTTAGTATCATTATCTTGTAGAGAGTGTTTTTTTTCTGTCGAGAGGTGGCCTTGTTTTTAAACTGCTTACCTAGTCCAAAGTAGCATCTATTGGCCTGTGTTATTTTTCTCTTTATCTCAAAACTAATGTTGTTTGTTTTGTTATTGGCGGTACCGAGGTAGATAGAATCGCTGACTACCTCAAAGTTGTAGTTTTCAACTTCCACTGTCTGCCCGAGTCTACTGAACGTCTTGTGCGTTGATACCATCATATTGGTTTTATCGCCGTTTACTGCCAAACCAACTTTTGCAGATTCTTTTGCGATTTTTTTAAAGGTGGCAGTTACCGCCATGATATCTATATCGTCAGCTTAAGCGAGTAACATGTGTAGTTTAGTGTATAGCGTGCCTGTTCTATTCACATTCGCATCCCGTATAACCTTTTCTAGCAGGATATTAAAACAGGTCACACGATAGACTATCGCCTTGTCTGAAACCTCGTTTGGTACTAAATGGCTCGGAGAGGTTTTTTCCTAATTTAAGTGTAGATCGTGTATCAGTTAAGTATTAATTTTGTAGGGATTTGTCTTAAAGCTTAATTCCGATAAAACCAAATATCTAAATATAAGTGTGGCACACACACACATAACCACTTATTCTGTATGTTCAAAATATCAAAACCTTCATGGCTTTTACCTACTAGGCAGCTAAATTTCAATACAAAAGACGTTTATATTTGCTGTCATCAACTTGGTATTAAGTTGTATTGAAAATTCATGGAAGCTTAAATTATAACTTGTTATTAAATTCCCATTCATTTTACACTCTCTTATGCTTTTAGTTTTAACATTTCTTTTTCTCAATAATTTTCGATTTGAACGCCGATTGTTTCTTCAAGAGATAATTTTTTTTTTAATTTGTTCCTGCCCACAATAATCTCTACGACGTTTTTAATGCTGTTGTGTGTGTCTGCAACTGCTGATAATGTTGGTGTTGAATAATGTTGTTGATGTCCTTCATTTCTTTGATACAACTTTTCATACGAAACAGATTTTATTTTCATTTTAAAAAGCTTTTTTCTTTTTCCTTTCCCACGCATTAAGTGAGATTTATTTAAAATGTTATCAAGAGGTTTATTTTTCCTGGATTTTATTTTAAGATGTTATGGAAATGTTGTATTTTTCCTGTGAATGGTGAATTTGTTATACTTTTGTGTAGTAGAGTAGTGAATTGTTGAGATAAGGTGATAAAAATATTTTCTGCAGGCTTGAGTTTATATTCAATAATGCTTAAAGAAAGCTTTTGAATATTGATTAAAGATGTTTTTTTTTCAGTTTTGCTTTTTTCGAAGAAAAAGAAAATAAATTTCGTAACAGTTTTTTTTGAACAGATTATTTTATGAGTCTTTTAAGAAACTGTTAATAAGTTTAAAAGACAGATAATCGAAAATTTGTAGGGGAAAATATATATAGTAATATACGTTCTGTACATTCAAATGTCTATCCATAACAGTTAAGCAGATAAAGCCATATACGACAAATTACGTCATATATGAGGACACCCTTTATTTTTTTACACCTATTATTACTGACACAGTAATAAAAAGAAACGGTTCCAAAGATATGGCCATATAGGTTAAACCATATCACCTAGGGGACACCCTTTAATGTACAATTTTAATTAAACACTTATTTTAAAAGACAGATTCTTTGTAAATTTCAAATGTCTGTCTAAACGGTTCAAAAGTTTGGCCATATGCATCAATTTACATTAACTATTGAGGCACCCTTTATAATTTTAAATATTTATAAAAGTTATTATACGGGACATAGTTGTGGAGATTCTGTCTAATTTTCAAGTGTTTGTCTATAACGGTTCAAAACATAGGGCTAGATAGGTAAAATTATTACATCAATTATGGGGGCACCCTTTAGTTTCCAAATTTAAATTATATACTTGATGTTAAAAAGGACTTAGATATACAGGTTCTTTGTAAATTTCAACCGTCTCTCTGTTACGGTTAAAAAGTTTTGCAATATACATCAAATTACATCAACTATTGGGACACCCTTTAACTTCTAATTATAAATATTTAATTTCTGATTATTAATATTGGACATTCTGTTAAATTTTCAAGTGATTGTCTATAATGGTTCAAATGGTTCATATATTTAAATTGACATCACATATGGGGACACCCTTTAATTTTTAAGTTTATTTTTTTTTATTAATTTCTGTTATTGGCAGCTGTAGTGATATGCAGTTTTTTTAAATTTTAAAAGTGCCCTTTAGGGTTCATATTACATGTAAAAAACAAGTATGTTGTATGGGGACACCCTTTAATTTTCAAAATTCTGAACTTATTTTAAAATGGGACCAATCTGTAAGCATTTCCTTTCTAATAAAGATAATCGGTTCAGAAATGATTGAGTTCTGCGGGCACAAACATAAAAAAAGCAACATTCAGACGAATTGATAACCTCCTTCTTGTTTTGAAGTCGGTTAAAAATTATATTCAATTGTTCGTAACACTAGCCGCTTTTAGCCAGCATCGACTCTTTCGGAAGTCTTCATAGACTATACGAATGTGGTATATCTGATATATTTCTGTCATTCTCTACAAATTGTTTAAATCACAGAGTACAGTGTACATTGTTGTGAAGAAATAGTAATGCTGCTCGAATGTCGCCTGATGGTAATTTGCGCCATTCTGGGCAAAGGGTTCAATCCGAAAAGTGAACATTTTTCTGTGTAATGAAATTATTTCTGCTGTAAGAAAGGGTAAGAAAGGGTAACGAGAGCGATAATTAGTTCCCTAATCCTATAAGATTACCACCCACATTGCTTTGGGGTTCAAGAGATTCAATAGAGTTGAATAGCCATCTATAAGCTACTTCGCTTTATCGCACATTCGTTAGATCGTAGATGCAAAAGAGACTTTGGAGCATCGACCGGATGTCGGTCGTATAAATAGCAAGAAGATCAGATGGAGTGAAGTATCTTTTACATTGTTACAAAAAACCAAGGAACTTGACAGCTTCTTTGAAGACTTGAAAAATGTGTTTAATCGGTCAAATATATCACTGGATTTTCATTCCAAGAACAGCAAGTGCTTCTACTGCTTTTTTAATAACTAGCTGTGTCCGCCACTTTGATTGATTGAATTGATATTTTCAAAAAGGTATTCCTTATTGATTTCATTAGGGTTCCTAATTAATGTTTTCAAAAAGGTTTTCCTAATTGATATCATTAGGTTCCTATATGATCATGTATAAATCATCTTTTTACTTTTCTTAAGATATCCTTCTTCTTGATTATATTTCCTTTATAGTTATTTCTTTTATATAAATAGAAACTGTTTGTTAAAACAAAAAATAAGGGGTGATCCATTTCGAGGTTCCCTAGTTTTTTAAAGAAAAAAAAAACAGAAAATTCAAATTTTATGGAGATTGTTTATTATCATTTGAAAGAACATTCTTTGGCATTTATTTTTTGAAGATTATGTCTATCAAATGTTGGCCGTGGCTACGTCGCAGATGGTCCATCCGTTGAGTACAAATTTCGATGACTCGATCGAGCATTTCGTCTGGTAAATGGCGAATGATACGCGTGGTGTTTTCCTTCAAGGCCTGAATCGAAGCGGGTTTGTCCGCATAAACTTTAGACTTTACATATCCGCACAGGAAAAAGTCTAATGGTGTGATATCACACGATCTTGGTGGCCACTCGACGTGGCCCCAAAACGTGGAATTATGTGCTCACCGAAATGTTCTCTCAATAAATCTATTTATTGATGAGATGTATGGGAAGTGGCGCCGTCTTGCTGAAGCCAAATGTCGTAGAGATCACGAGCTTCATTTTCAGGCATCAAATAGTCGGTTATCATGGCATAGTAACGGTCGCCATTGACGGTTACGTTCGCACCGGCATCATTTTTAAAGAAATATGAACCGATGATTCCACCGAACCTCAAACCACACCAAACCACTGTTTTTTCTGGATGAAGTGGCAGCTCTTGAATTTCTTCAGGTTGCTCTTCGTCCAAATGCGGCAATGTTGTTTGTTTACATACCCCTTGAGTCAGACATGTGCCTCATCGCTAAAGAAAATTTACCTCGAAAACGTCCGATCTTCTTGGAACTTTTCAAGAGCCCATAGAGCGAAGCGATTCAGGCTTAAGTCTTTCCATTATGAAATGGCAAACAATACAAAACATAATTCTTGCAAAAAAAAACCGACTTCAAAACAGATAGAAGGGCACCAATTCTAAACTAAAAATGTAAGAAGTAATCTGTAAGAATTAGATTTAAACCAAATAAAAGATGCGCCAAAATTAGAGGAAAAAAATAGAGACTATTGAATGTCAAGCCTCTCCCTATTACTGTTTAAAAGTTAAGTTATTTTCACCAGCATCAGTCTTGTATGGGGACACCATTCAAGCCTCTGTCTATAACGGTTTCAAAGATAGGGGCACACAGATCAAATAACATCACCTATTCGGACACCCTTTAATTTACAATGTTAAATTAAAGACCTGTTGTTATAGAGGACTTGGTCACAAAGATTCTTTGTAAATTTCAACTATCTGTCTATAACGGTTAAAAAGTTTAACCATATATATCAAATTACATGAACTATTGGGACACCCTTTACATTATAATTCCAAATATTTATATTTGTTATCATACCAGAGAAAGTAGTGGACATTCTGCCTAATTTTCAAGTGTTTGTGTTTAACGGTTCAAAAGATAGGGTCATATAGATCAAATTACGTAATTTATGGGGACACCCTTTAATTTCTAACTTCAAATTGTATACTTGCTATAGTGGACTTTGCAATACAGGTTCCTTGTAAATTTTAGCTGTCTGTTTCTAACAGTTCAAAAGTTTGGCCACATACATAGAATTACATTAACTATTGGGACACCCTTTAAGTTCCAAATTCAAAATTTTATACTTTTTGTTATAGCTGACTTAGCACTACAGGTTCTTTGTAAATTTCAGCGGTCTGTGTACAAATATTCAAAAGTATGGCCATATACATCAAATTAAATGAACTATTGGAGCACCCTTTAATTTAAAATTTTGAGTATTTATACATTTTATTATAACGGTCATAGTAGTCGACATTCTGTCAAATTTTCAAGGTTTAGTCTATAACGGTTCAAAAGATAGACCCAAATAGGTCATATTATGTCACCTATGGGGACACCCTTTAAATTTTAAATTTATTTTTTTTATTAATTTCTGCTGTTGGGAGCTATAGCGGTACGCAGTTTTTTAAAATTTTAATTTGCTGCCCTTTACGGTTCTTAATACACGTAAAAAACATGTATGTTGTATGGGGACACCCTTTAATTTTTAATATAATGAACTGTTTTTAAAATGGGACCAACCTTGAAGCATAACCTTTCAAATAAAGCAAAAAATTTTAAAATCGGTTCAGAAATGGCTGAGTTCTGCGGTTACATACATAAAAAAAAAGCAACATTCAGACGAATAGATAACCTCCTTCTTTTTTGAAGTCGGTTAAAAAGGAGAACTCTTTATGTCGTGACAATGAAATATATAATGGAGACTATATCTGTTAATATTTGATTATAGTAGAAAGTCTAGCTGACATTAAGGCCTTGGAATCGAAAGTGGTGAATTCGAGATTTGTACTGACATATGTATGTAAGGACAGTTTAAATTTCAGCGCATTAGGGCACACGTGGAAAAAAGACGGCCGATGAATGTGCTAGGAACGGTTCGGCATGGGTAATGGTTAATGCTTACGAGGACATAAATAACCGCGGGACATTCAAAGCATTAAAAGTAGCTAAAAGAAACAACTCGCAGGTGCACCCAAAGAAAAAACATCTGTCAAAAACGGCTATTAAAAAAAGTACCTGGAAATGGATCACCCTTTCTGACAATATTTTACTCGATTTTGCTTTGAAAATATACCACACCAATTGTAAGAATCTTGCTTTTATAGTGCTTCAATTATGGTTTATGTATTTCTTTATATAAAGATACCCATCCTTAGGTATAATTTTAAAATTTATAAAAAATTCTAAAATTCTTAAAAATATTGTAGAGCTCTGTAGTGGTGTTTTTAAATATTATAATAACAATGTAATTTCACAAAGTAAAAGTACAAATTGTATTTAACTGGCGCCATCTGTTGCGTAATAGTAAAATAAAAATATATAAGAAGTGTGTTGAAAATGTAACCGTGTTGAATAATACCATGTTGAAAATATCATAGCTTTAAACCAATATTTTCAGTACCTTTAAACCGGAAATTGCCTTTTTCAATGCCTTTTCTCCTTTTTCTCTTAGAAATAAGATATTTTTGCGGAAAAAAAGTATCCTATATTGGGATCAGGATGCTAAGGTAGCTCCTCACGAAATTTAGTTAAAATCCATTCAGCAGATTTTACGGGATGCGAACACAAACGAAAAGCAGACAGACAGACAGACGGATATGAGTTAGTATTTTATTATATGTTTAGATATAGATCTAGACCCTGTTTTTTCTGTGTAGTAATACGATAATTTATTTCATTAACTTTTATTTGCAACAAACGATTTATGGTTTAGCAATTATTTAAAAATTATCATATTTTCAAACAAACTTTTAATTGTAACTATAACTTTTCGTTTTAACTAAGTTACTTTCACATTAAACTCAACAATTTTCAACTTATTAAATTACCAATTAAATAAATCTTTTGTTAAAGAATTTGTTGAAAAATTCAAAAAATCAAAAACATAAAAACTTTGATAAAAATTTTTGCTCAAAAATTCAACAAGAGAAACAACAAAAAAAAAACTTAATTTGATTTCAGTTTCTATTTTACTTTTATGTAAAAACTTTTACTTGTTAAATAAATAAATAAAAAAAAAGTGAAAAAAAAACAAAAACTAAAAAATTAAATATTTTTTATTTTAATATTTATGTAAAATTTCAACACTTTCACATCAACACATCCATACATAAAAAATTATGCATCCCTTATAACAGAAACAATTACTTATGTATGTATGGAAGTGTGTGAGTGTGAGCATATTTGTATGTGTTACCACATTGCACATTACTACGTCTACGTAGAAATAAAATTCATGTTAAATGTGTTGTTTTCGTTAACGGAACAAATTTAATACAAACTTGTATTTCACTACACAGTTTCTAGAGGGGCGAGGGACTTTGAAAATAATAAAAATTATAATGACCAATAAATTTTATATGAGTTTGACTTAGCTTCTAGAGAAGACTTTAATAATGGTTTAGTAAACTTTTTAACAATATTTTTTTTATACTTCTTTGATGATTCTTTTAGCAAAGTTTTTATGCCGAAGCTAAGTATATAATGTGGTTTACCTAAAAAAATTAACTTTTAACATACGAGGGAAAGTCAATAAGTGTTCAGACTTCCCTTGGAATATTTGAAATTTTTTTATATGGTTGCGATGAACAAATTTTAGTTGTTTGTAACATTACTTTGGTCTCGATAAAAAAGTTTTATTACACACTGTGTAATTTTTTAAGTCATGGCAAAATAACCATATACGGACACCACTACGTCATAAAAGACAAAAAAAGAAGACCCCTGTATCCCAGTTTTGCCCAAAGTCCTGCAGGTTTTTTTTATGGGCCCTCAAAGATGTGGGGCCTCGATGTCATTTTTGCAAAAAAATGACATTTACTCAAGCTCATATTTTGCAAACCATTTGAAATTTTGATATACTCTCTGAGGCAAAGTTGTAGCCCTTGTCATAAAGAACAAAAATTGTTAACATATAAATGAAATGAATTTAAAAATTTTCGGGAAATTTTTACTTTTGCGGCTACCTAAGCGCTACCTAAACGGTGTTAAGAATCATTCCTAGGAAGTTCGTATGTTCTAGAAAGTTGTTTATTGATATCTTAGGTTCATTTTTGTAGTTGATTGTTTCCTTGAATTTTGAACGGTTTGCTACCTATGGACCTGAACAGGGGGAAAAAGGTAAAAAAAATTTGCGATTTTGACCTTGAAGACGAAGTTTTATTGATTTTTTTGGACTTTTATCACGTTATTTTTTTCAGTGTTGCACTGTGTTATTAAATGTTTACTACGTACAAAAAATTCAACATGGTTGGTTTTAATTATTTAATTTTTATTCCACAATCAAAGTTTTTTCGTACGTTTGTGCTTAAAAAAAAATTTATAAAAAACTGTTTCGGGAATTTATATTCAAGTTTATTTTTTCTTTCTTTTTCGCTGTTGAATTGAGTGCGTTACAAACATCGGCTCTAGATTCCTGAAATTTGCGTGAGACTGAAATTAATTTTTATACCACAAATCAACAGGGATATCATTACTGATGATGAAATCTTAGCAGATACTTACACTAAAATTGAGAATTTCAATCCCTTAGCTGAAGAAACTGATGAGGTTACAGACACGCAGCCGTTGAGACCGGCTTTGATGTTTTTCTCAATCACCATTTATAAGAATGCTTTGATTTTGGAGACAAGAAAGGCTTCACTTTGTACGTGAAAGACTGTATGAAAGAGGTGTTGGATAAATTGGAAAAGAGATCCCCCGAACAAATTAATATCTTCAAGAACAACATGAGCAAAGTAATGAAAGAAATCTGGACGTTTAAGCCCTTTTAAGGATTTATAATTCTTTACTGCTAAATCCATGAACTGCAATGGCATGGGCCATGTGCAAATGCCTTGAAAATTGATGGCCAAAGTGTTTCTGCCCTTATGTTCTTGAAACACGGTTTGTATGTATTCTGCATTCTGTATTTTATGTAAAATCATCAATAAAATCATCAATAATTTATAATAAATAATTTTGTATTTTAAAATGTAAAAAAAACTGGCATATCCCATATGTAACCATATTATAATCATTTAATTTAATCATATAATGTTTATATTAATAATAATATGGTTTAACTACAACCATATAATTTACCCATAATATGTTGCTCTTAGATTATTGTTAACTCAACCATGTTTTTTCTTTGCAAGGACATACCCCGTAAGCAGAAAATTAGAAATTGTTTCTGAACTGATTCAATATGGTTGCTGAGCACATTATATTATTGAACCATATTCTAAAATTGGTCTCACAAATGATGTGTAGAACTGTTTTGTTATGTACGGATCAATGAACTCTTTAGCCCTCCATTTAATGACCTCAAATACCCCTCTGGCCTTATTAAGGGTCATATCAATATGAGATATGAAAGTAAATTTGGTGTCCATCAAAGTTTTGAAATCTAAAAAGTTGTCTACCAATTGCAACTGATGGTTTCCTAAAAGGTAGTAAGCATCATGCAGTTGTTCTCGCGAGAAAAACATATTTGAATGCTTTTCAAGTCAGACTGGAAATATGATTGATCTGATAGATTAGTGTAGCTGAAAAAAATTTTGACATCATTTCGATAGTTGGATCACGTTTGGGAGATCATTAATAAAAAAATGGAAAATAATATTGGTCCAAGATGACTGCCTTGGGGTACTCCAGATAAAACTGAAATATCTTTCCAAGTGCTGCTTTTAAATAGCACCCGGTATGATAAAATTAATTTAAGGGCATTCGTAGTGAATCCCAGCAAGCTCAATTGATTCAAAAAAAGTTTATGATTTGTCTAAGGCTTTACTAAAGTCAGTGGAAACAACATCAGCTCACCTTTGACGAAACCCTGATTGATTATTGTAGTTAAATGCAATAAGTTGGTATTACTTGTAGAGTTTTTACGAAAACCATGTTGATGATGTGACAATAACATAAATAATCCAATACGAGTTTTCGATGAGCTGTTGTATTATACTTAGCTTTGCAATTCCTCTGTAATTTGAAATGTGGGATTTGCTATCATCCTTAAAAAGTGGAATTATTACTGATTCTCTTCAAAATTTTAAGGAAATATTGCAGTATGTTGCCAATGGAGCTGACAAGCTTTCAGCACAATTAATTAATAGACAGCTGGGAACGCCATTAGGGCCATCATTTATGGAAGCTTTTTAAACTATAGAAAACGTCATCAAATACAAATTGATTGATGGACCAACAGTGGATATGGATACTGGATGCAGTACTCAGCAGCAGAATATGTTGAGGCAAAAAGAAAATCAGCAAATAAATTACTAATGGCAGAATTATCTCCTGATTCAGAATCATCTAATTTCTTAACTGGAGGAAATTCCTTTGATCTTCTTTTAGAATTTACAAAATGATAAAACGATTTGGAATTACGTTTAAAATTTAATTTTATTCGGTTTAAATAGTTATTGTACAATAAAGAGTTAAGTATATTATATTCAGCTCTTCGTATCAGTAATTGCTGAAGATTTGTTGTATACCTTTTTTATCTTTACAAATTTTATGCAGGGTTTCTGCAACTTCTTTAAGTCATCTCCAAACAAACTGCTAAAGAATTGGCCTTCTTATTACATTCAGTTTTTATACTTTTTGAAATTTGTAGGCAGTCATAAACCACCGCTGGACAAATCTACTTCATAAGGTGGATAATATTCTAACCTCAACACTCGAATTTTTACTATAGACACTACAGAGGTTTGCATCATTACCAACATGAAAAATTATTTACTTTGGTAAAAGGAGGTCCGCTAATGATGAATCGTATTGTTTGATAATAATGCGTGTTTTCCTTGGGAGGCGGAGAACTTAAGATTCGTTACATAATCACCCAAAAACTTCTTCGTATTACGCTTGAACATCAAAAACATGCCGCCTGAACAACTCCAATAATTTTTTTTTTTTTTGTATTTGATTACATAGTTCCGCTTATGGTCGAGTGGGAATAAAGCGGTAACCATTGAGCAAATAGCTTTTTATATCAAAATATTTGTTTAAAATGTGATGTACTCGCTCCGCTTAGATGTCCACAGCCTCAGCCTCAGCCTCAGCTGTATCATGAAATTCACTTTTTTACAACCATGTAATAAAGCTTCCAGAGACAAATTGTTAGACGCCGCTAAAGGGAGTAGTATTTAATTAAAAAAGTTACTGCAAAGGCAATACAAACAGTAACGGAAGTCACTGAGACTTACGTCATGAGTATTTTCCCACAGAGTGGAAGGTGTCCTTGATTACCACGATTCCTAAACCAGGAAAATACCACACAAAAATTTAATCATACAGACCTATAAGCCTTTTATCTAATATGTCAAAGCTATTTGAGAGGATGTTAATAACTAAGCTGAACTAAGCGACAAAGGATGTATTTCAAACCATCCATTCGTCTTCAGGAAAAAACATAGTACGCTGAACAAACTCACAGGTTAATCAATGTTGTTAAGAAGACATTTGAGGAGAGAAAATAATTCTCTACGCTTTTTATCGACTTTTCACAAGCATTCAATAAGGTATGGCAGGAAGGCGTAATATATAAGCTAAAACTGAAAATGCCCGTCTACCTATATAAGCTGCTAAATAATTCTGTAACCCAACGAAAATTTATTGTGATGGAAGGAATTTTTTGAGCTCACCCCAGCCAATCGAAGCCTGAGTTCCCCAAGGTAGTATATTGGGGCCCTTTTTTACTTATTGTATACTTCAGTCATGCCAACTAATAACCGAGTCCACACATCGACATTTTGTGATGACACAGCTTTTTTTTAGCATTCAAGAAAGACCCGCAGTAGCATCACGATATTTACAAGACCACATATTCAATTTGGAGAAATGGTTGCAGAAATGGAGAATAAAGGTGAATGAACAAAAATGTACGCACATAACTTTCGCACTGCGTAGAGAATCGTGCCCGCCTATTCGCATAAATAAACAAACGATACCCTAGGTTTCAGACGTGAAATATCTCGGCATACATCTTGACCGGCGCCTTACTTGGAAACGCCACATAGAATCAAAGTTAACACAAATGAAGCTAAAAGCCGTCCAACTAATCAGGCTTATTGGCAGATATTCTACTCTCGCTTTAGATTGCAAACTGCAATTTTACAACTCAATTCTAAAACCAATTTGGTGTTATGGCATTCAATTATGGGGCACTGTCTCAGCTAGCAATGTAGAGAAAATACAAAGGCGCCAAAATAAAATTCTTCCTTGATATATAAAAAAAAAAATTAGAGCATCTATAAAGATCTAAACCTGCCATCAGTTAAAGCAGAAATAGCGAAACTTCCCAAAAGGTATTTAAAGAAGCTAGAAAGAAACTCATCCAAATCCGCTGGCCCGTAACATACTAAATGAACCTGCTTACATTCGACTAAAAAGGAGGCACACTGCTCTCTCATCCGTACTTCAGAGGACTTACCAAGTATATTTAGAATTAAGATATGAGTAATTATTGTTAGTCCAATTATATAGAATACTAGCTGTTCCCGCCGATAAAATTTTGGTCGATTTTGCTTGTAAAGTATTTCACACCTATTGTAAGACTTACTTTTATAGAGTAGCAACTATAAGAGAAAAATGTAACTAAACTAAGAAGAAACTAATAATAACAGAATTTTATAGCCACTCTCAAGTCGTAGTATTCTTAGCAAATCTTAAAAATTAACGCTAAATAACAAAAATAATGTTATCACTTAATTACCTGAGTATGTATTTCACAAAATAACCAAATTATGCAACACGTACGCGTCTTAAAATACATACAAATTTTATTCAATTGGCTATTTGGCATATGTTTTTAGCGCCATCTGTGTTTAAATATCAAAATTAAAGTTTGCCGTGCCGTACTAAGCATTTAAAACGATCTGTGTTTTATAATATACAACTTTCAAAAATTAAAGGTGCTATGCTGTACTAAGCAGTACTTAGTTCCTCCCTAAGATATGCTACAAATCAATTTATGTATTTTTTTACTTTATAAAAAATAAAGTATTCATATCCGGTTAGTTCAACAGCACACTTTCACTGTTTTTCTCCATTTTTACTTGGAAATAAGATATTTTTGCGAAAAAAAAGTATCCTATATTGGGACTAGGATACTTAGGTATCTCCTCACAAAATTTTGTTTAAATCCATCCAGTAGATTTTACGTGATGCGAACGTAAATGAAAAGCAGACAAACAGTCGGAAATGAGTTACTACTTTACTATATGTAAGATACAATAAATAAAAAATGCAAGAGATGGCACTGTTTTAAAATAATGACAAAGTATGAGTGGGATATTTTGAACATGCTTGCGAAACAGATGGCGCTGTTTTAAAATAATGACAAAATATGAATTATTTACTGCCATATAGCCAATTAAATAAAATTTGTATTTGATTTGTATTTTTACTTTGTGGAATTACATTGTTTTTAAAATATTTGAAACACTTTTTACAGGGCTTTATAGTATTTTTAAGAATTTTATATAAATTTTAAGATTTTATATAAATTTCAGAATTTTATCCAGGGATGTGTACCTTTATATAAATTAAATACGTAAGAGTCTTAAGATTTGGTATGGATTACTTTCAAAGCAAAATCGAACAAAATATTGTCAGAATGCACACAATGTGCGTGGGCATAGATAGTTTATTTATACATTTATTAATTTATTTATTACAACCATAATTTTTGCAAAAAAAAACCAACTTAAAAACAGATAGAAGGACACCAATTATAATAATTATTAACTAAAAATGTAACAAATAATCTGTAAGAATTAGATTTAAACCAAATAATATAATAAGCGCCAAAATTAGCGGAAAAAAGTAAAGACTATGTGAATGTCAAGCATCTACCTATTACTGTTCAAAATTTAAGCTATTTTCACCAGCGTCCGTCTTTTATGGAGACACCATTCAAGCCTCTGTCTATAATCGTTTTAAAGATAGGGTCACATATATCAAATAGCATCATCTATTCGGACACCCTTTAATTTACAATTTTAAATTAAAGACCTGTTGTTATAAAGGACTTGGTCACAAAGATCCTTTGTAAATTTCAACTATCTGTCTATAACGGTTCAAAAGTTTGGCCATATATATCAAATTACATGAACTATTGGGACACACTTTACATGTTAATTCCAAATATTTATACTAGTTATTATACCAGAGAAAGTAGTGGACATTCTGCCTTATTTTTAAGAGTTTGTGTTTAACGGTTCAAAAGATAGGACCATATAGATCAAATTACATAATTTATAGGGACACCCTTTAATTTCTAAATTCAAATTGTGTACTTGCTATAGTGGACTTTGCAATACAGTTTCCTTGTAAATTTCAGCTGTCTGTCTATAACAGTTCAAAAGTTTAGCCACATACATAGAATTACATTAACTATTGGGGCACCCTTTTATTTCCAAATTCAAATTTTATACTTTTTGTTATAGGTGACTTAGCAATACAGGCTTTTGGTACAACTGTGTACAACTGTTCAAAAGTATGGCCATATACAGCAAATTAAATGAACTGTTGGAGCACCCTTTAATTTAAAATTTTGAATATTTATACATTTTATTATAACGGTCATAGTAATCGACATTCTGTCAAATGTTCAAGGTTTTGCCTATAACGGTTCAAAAGATAGGCTCAAATAGGTAAAATTACGTCACCTATGGGGACACCCTTTAAATTTTATATTTATTTTTTATTAATTTCTGCTGTTGGTAGCTATAGCGAAACGTAATTTTTTAAAATTTTAATTTGGTGCTCTTTACGGTAATTAATACACGTAAAAAACATGTATGTTGTATGGGGACACCCTTTAGTTTTCAATATAATGAACTGTTTTTAAAATGGGACCAACCTGAAAGCATAACCTTTCAAATAAAGAAAAAAATTTAAAATCGGTTCAGAAATGGCTGAGTTCTGCGGTTACATACATAAAAAAGCAACATTCAGACTATCTATTCGTCTGAATGTTGCTTTTTTAGTCGTTTTTTGAAGTCGGTTAAAAAAGTAATTTTATTGGCCAGAAAACTGATTACAAAATTATTGTTGCTCTAGAATTAAAATTTTATACGAATAATACATGTGTTTAAAGGGACGAGAGTCCCTTAAGTTTAAAAAAAATATTTTAAACCTAAAACTTTCTCAAAAGAAATTTTAATATTTAAGAAGAAAAATTTAATTTTCAAATTTGCAATTTCTGGTGGAAATGGTTTTTATCAATTTGTTTTTTTCCAACGGTATAAATAACACTGAAGAGAATGTGGTAGAGAAATAAAACAATTGTACGGTTCTGCTGCGAGTATTCGAAAACAATAGTGTGTGAGAGGTGTGTGTGTGTGTATGGGTGGGTGTGTGTGGGTGGGTGTGTGTATGGCATTGTAGAGAGGAAATCGTATACACAAGGTACGAAAAAATCAGCGATATATTTATATGTACATAAATCATATTCACATACTTACACTCACATTCACGTATGTGCTAAATACCTTGGGGTGTATGAAAAAAATAAAAGAGTAAACTTTTGTAATTATATGTAACGAATGACGAGCAATGACAATGCTTTAGGTAACACAGCCAATGTTTAACTTCATTTTAAAACTTAAAACATGAACCAATCAAAAATATTAAAAAAATAAATAAAAAAGAATAAAAACAATAATAAAACTGTGAAAAGTTGAAGAGAAAGGGGGAAATAATTATTTACATAAAAGGTAAATAAGAAATGTTTTTAATTACAAAAATTTTTTCTGAATTTTTAATTATATTTCAACTATTTTTATATAAATTAATTAAATATTTAGGCTTAAGTTATTTATTATAAAGAGATAAAGAAATATTAGACACCAGCAGAATGTAATGTATTTTCTGAAATGTAAACACATTTATTAATAGAGGTTTTCTTACAAGAGTTTTTTATCCCCTCATGCACAGTCATAATCCCTTTAACAGCGCGCAAAACGTAAAATCCTTCCTGAGTCACTTCAGCTTACAGAATAGAAAGATCTAAGGAGGCTAAAAGCAGTACAAACGCTGGCTTTGGCCTGATTACGGTATTGTTTATGGCTCAAGAATGACGAACAAGACCCCTTAACTTTCTGGAAATGAACTTTAACTATAGCCAATGAACCATTAAATATATCTTACTAAAGATGTTTACCAGTGGAAACTGCCAACAGTCGTCTTCCCAGAGCTTTGTATTTATTTTTGTATTTTTACATAGAAAATCACAAAAATATTGCTGAACAGGCCAGATTTTTCGTTATCCTACAACTTAAATGTATACTTTTTTACAAGTAATTGATATTAGAGAAAATCATATGACTTATAGATTAATATTTCGGAAAATAAATTTTCAGCTTTACTCTGCAAATTCTATTTATTTTTAAAACTGGAAAATCCACGATAAAGCGATTTTTTTTTTTGGAAATAAAGTAGAGAATTTAAACTGATTTAGCTTCTAAACGGCCTCAGATATCCTTACAAAATTTTAATATTTTATATTTTAACACCCAAATCCCCAAAACGGAAAAGATATAAAAATAAGATTTTCATATAAAAAATAGATTTTTTATGAAAAAGATAGTTCGTCACAGATTTTTGTCCTTTTTTCGATTAGACGCTGATTTAAGAAGATACAGCAAAAATAAAATTTTCATATAAAAAATAGATTTTTATTTTGAAGTGTAGGTATTATGTAGGTAAGGGGCAGGGTTATAAAAATCTATTTTCTTTTTTAGTTTGATCGGATAACTGCAATGTGTTTCAGACCGAAATTTTAGCGGTTTTAAAAGCCAGAAGAGATGAATATTTATTCCGATATTGAGGCAGTGCTAATGGTTTTAAAGATCCATAATATTAATTTTAAGCTGGTCGGCAAGTGCAATAATGAACAAGTTTATCTACCGTGTGATGGCAAAGAGTTCCCTGATTGACTAGCGACGATGGGTGAAAGACTAAATAATTATGGGCGCTTTCAAAGTTCAGAAGTCTCTACTGGAAGAAGCAGTTGTTTTGTCAAAGTTCCCCTGAAAATACTAGAATCTTGTCTATTTGTTTAAATACAATTAAAAACAATTGTTTGCAATTGCAACATTTTGTTGCACAATTTCTACCATCGTTTAATTGCTCTGTTGACTGCATAGCAAAACAACTGTGCTTTGTTATTTTAATGTCCATTTCAGTGACGATTTCCGGTTGAGCAACAAATTACAACCTCAATCTATTAACAAACTAAAAATAAAATCCATTCATTTTCTGAATACTACTGCTGTTGTTTATTTAGCATAGAATTGTCAGGAGAAGATGAAAAATTAATTTCCAACATCTTTTCATGTTGAGATTTTCAACGAATAGCTAAAACTGCAGGAGAAGAAAAAGATTAAAAAAAGTATTTTAAATAATTTTTTTTTATTGTTTGCATAAAACACGGCACGTCTGTCTTAAGGGCTGTTCCGCACAATGGCCAGGTAACTCAGTGTTTGACTCACTGCTTGATAGGTTTGTTTGTGTTGGTTGGTTTATTGGTCATGTTTTGTTAAACACTTTACAATGCCACAGCAGAAACAAGTAACAAGCACTTGCAGCTACTATAGTAATGGGCTTCTTTTATACTCTCCTTTTACCTTATTTTCACTATTGGCAGCCCACCAGCCGACTAGCCAACCAGTCAGTCACCAGTTGCTGTAGCCTTTTGCTCTGCTTCTTTACAATTTTGCTTAACTATTGTGTTTTTTAGTGGGCAAATCAGTTCTTTTTTTTATTTTCTGCAACTGACAACAATTTAAGTTTAATTTTTAAAAGTAAAATATTTATTTAATAGTCTCTTGAGATTTGGAATCTATCTCAAGTTTCTTCAATATTGAATAATAAGATTTCAATTATATTAAGGACTAGCTGTGCATTCTAAAAATATTTTGTTCAATTGTGCCTTGAAAGTAATCCACACCAAATTTTAAGACTCTTATGTATTTTCTTTATATAATGGTACCCATCCCTGAATAAAATTTTAAAACTTATATAAAATCCTAAAAATTATTGTAAAGGGCTGTAAAAGGTGTTGAAAATATTTTATTATTATCGAATTCCACAAATTAAAAATACAAATCAAATACAAATTTTATTCAATTGCCTATTGGGCAGTAAATAATTAATATTTTGTTATTATTTTAAAACAGCGCCATCTGTTGCGCAACCGTATTTAAAATATCCCGCTTTTAAAAATAAAATATGCCTTAAAGTATGCAGTAACTTTAAATCGGCAAAAAATCGGCATATTTTCAAGTATTTTTATCCACTTTCTCTTGGAAATAAGACATTTTTGCGGAAAGTAAAGTATCCTATATTGGAATGAAGATGCTAAGGTACCTCCTTACAATATTTTGTTAAAATCTATTTAGTAGTTTTTAGGTGATGCGAACACAGACACAACGACAGAGTGAAAATGAGTTACTGTTTTATTATGTATGTATTTATGAAATCTTTAAAGAATTCATAAATATTTTTAATTAGGAATTTTGTGGCTAAAAACGAGTTTAATTTAAAATAAAAGGTAAAGTATGTCTCGGAGTTATAGACAAGTGGTTCTGCATCATCGTGCAATATTTAGGGTAATTTTATATTACAACTGCAGTACCATAAATAATATGGTAGAAATTGCCTAATTTTTGCTGTTGCTTTTTAAGAGGTTAACAACACTTTTTTTCGTATCCACATAAAATTAAAAAGTAAAAGCTTCCTTCTGTATCATATCTACAATGACTTTACATCAAAAAAATGCCTAAATTTTTGTGTTGCTTTCTTAGAGGTTAACAAACCCTTTTTTCGTATCCAAAAAAAAGCAAAAGCTTTTTTATACCCTTCACCATAGGTGGTATATAGAAGTAATATAACAGGTGGCGCAAAAGTAATCCTCCTATCAGAAAATGCTATAAATTTTGCGATTGGCCCCTAATGTCCATTCTGTTTTGACATTTGTGTAGTAAACCCTTGCGAAATAAACGTTAATAAACAATGTTACGCTACACTGCTCCAGAACGCGGAATATTGGTGACTATTTATTTGACCAATAATCGGTCGGTGACTTTGGCACAACTTGAATTTCGGCGCAGATTTCCTGCCTGTCCAACGCCTACTGGTGAAACACTGCGACGTTTAGCCGCTCGCCTCGAAGAGACTGGCACAACACGAGATGCTGCCAGGCGTGGCAGACCCCGAAGTAGCCGTTCTGCAGAGAATATTGCTGCTGTAGCCGAGGATGTCATGGAAGCGCCGTCGACATCGACCAGACGACGTGCCACGCAAATGGGTATCAGTCGACGGTCTTTACAGCGAATTTTGGTAAAAGATTTGAAGATGTTTCCGTACAAAGTCCAGACGGTGCATCAGCTGTTAGCTGCTGACTGCCATTCGCGTCTAACATACGCTCAAGCCATCCTTAATCACCACCAAGAGGAAGATGATTTTTCATCAAAAATAATCATGAGTGATGAGGCCCATTTCCATCTTGGCGGCTACGTAAATAAGCAAAATTTGCGCTTCTCGGGCACTGTAATTCCGCGTGTAACCCGCGAAGAGCCATTACACCCGCTCAAAGTCACTGTATGGTGTGCTGTTTTCGCTGGAGGAGTCATCGGACCTTTTTTTTTCGAAGACGTCGCGGGCCAAACGGTTACTGTGAATGGTGAGTGCTACAGAGAAATGATTAACGAGTTCTTTTTGCCGCAACTTGATGAATTGGGATTGGATAACATGTGGTTCCAACAGGACGGTGCAACGGCGCACACTGCACGTGCCACAACCGATATGCTGATGGATGCATTTCCCGGGCGCCTAATCTCCCGTTTTGGCGATTTGCACTTGCCAGCAAGATCGCCTGATTTGACTGCTGCAGACTTCTTTTTGTGGAACTTTTTGAAGTCGCGGGTTTATGCCAACAAGCCTCAGACTCTTGCAGCTCTTAAAGACAATATCCGTCAAGAATCTGAGGACCTATCGCCGGAAGTTTTGGCCAAAGTGATGGAAAATGCCATAAAAAATGCCTTCAAATGACAATCAACTGTGGCGGCGGCCATTTACATGACATCATATTCTCGACTTGATGTAAAAAAATTAAAAGACCAAATAAAAATAATCCACAAGCAGAATCAAAGTTTTTCATTTTTTTTTAAATTACTGCCAAAAAACATCGGAAGGTTATTTTTGCGCCACCCTGTATATACCATATATATAATTTCTATAATATTATGCCAAAAATTGCCTAAATTTTGCTGTAACTTTCTTAGAAGTTAACAACACTTTTTTCGTATCCATAGAAACAGCAAAATATTTTTCCTGTCTTTTTATACCCCTCACCATAGGTGGTATATATATGTAATATATATACCAGATATATAATTTCTACAGTAATTTTTTTGGCTCTAGTCTGACCATTCTAACAAAATATAGATTGCAAGAAGGTTCTAATTAAAAAAAAAAAAATTACAAAAATTTTTAAAAAAATTTAAAAAAATTTGCATAAAATTTTCAAATAATTTTTGCAAATAATTTACAAAAAAAATTTCTGCAAATTTAAAAAAAAATTTTTACAAAAAATTAAAAAAAAATTATCGAAAAAATTACCAAAAAAAATTAAAAAAATACGAATTAGTTTTTATAAAAAATGATTAAAAAAAATTTGTTTATTTTTTTCTTTAATGCCAAAAGTATATTAAGTCCGTTCACAAGCTATTTTACCAAAAGTTTATTTCAATAAACTTTAAACCATACAAGGGAGCTTGTGAATTGATTTTTCAAAGCAAATTACCAACAACAAACATAAACTATTGTAAAATAAGTTGACGATAAACCCAATAATATGATAACAGGGGCTTGTGAATTACACAATTGTTGTGAAATTTGGTAATACTATATCCAATATTACAACTTAATAGCCCTCTTACTTTAGACAATCAGTGAGTACTCAGTGCTCAGTGAGTACAGCATCATAGGAATATTGCACAAAGACTTCGGATTATTCTCTTACAATCTGCAATTGATTTAGCAATTGAAAGGCACTCATCTACTGAAGGCACTTGGCAACTTACTTCATTACGACTTTTCAGTTTGAGCCTTACAGAAGTTCCATCAATCGCACGTGAAATTTAGCCGATTTTGCCGCTATTCCAATAAAAAATTTACACATCTGGATATCGGAAAAGGTGTTCGTCGTTGTCCAGAAGCCAATGTAACCACAGAGTAACAGTTTGTCGACTTTGGATTGGTGGCTTCATTGGCCCCTTTTTCCTAATATACTACTAAATACTACTACTGTATCCAGCAGTGTTTTTAGTCAACGGCAAGCGTTGACCGTCAGAGCCATGACTACGTGCTTCCTATAACCTGAAAATGAAGAATACATGAACTTAGGCAAGATTTAGACGATGATTTTTGTTCAGGGTAGAGAAAAATTTAAGTTTTGTTTTTTGATTTTGGAAAAAAATTGTATATTTTTCTCTGCCCTGAACAAGAAAGACATGTTTTTAAATCATCGTCTAAATCTCCTCTTAGATAGTCCTTAGTATCATCAGGATGACATACCAAATAACAACGCTTATCAAACAATTAATATTTTGAGCACAAATTCCTCAATAGCTGCGATTTGACTTTCTTAGACCGGGTATCGTTAAAGACCAATGCTATGCGAATATTCCAGAAACGATTCACGACCTAAGGACTAATATCGCTTAAACCATTGGTGAGATAGAACCAGAAATTGTCAACCTAGTCTAGGACTGTCTTTGTGACTTTGCGGATATAGTAATACACCTTCTTTGAAATTTTCAGGACAACGATTGTAGCAAAAACAACTACAGAAACAGAAGCCGCTGACCAACGGATAGACATTGTTGCGAAAATAATAGGGTTATATTTTACCCATTGGATACGGACCCCTAAATACTAAATAATATGAATTTTGATTGAAGAGGTTATTGTTTCTAAAAATTTGATTTTTAACCTTTTTTTTTCACAAAAAATGTCTGAGAATATTTTAGATGCAAATGTTTAAAGTTCAATAGATACAGACGTACAGATATCGGAGTGACAGTAATAGAATTTCATTGATACCATGAAACCTAAAAAAAAATATAATATTGAAAAATCTGAGTGCCTCCACAGACTGATTGGAAATGCGCTAAGCTGGGGGTTGCGGGTTTTATTCCCACCAAAGACCATGTATGTTTTCTGCAGATCATCCAATAAAAAAATTAAATAGAAATTCATAAAAAATATAATTTATTTAATATAATATTTTTATTTAATATAATTTTTTTGGGAAAAAAATGCTATTTGTAATTAATCTTTGGTCATTGAAATAATTTTTTGCTATAAATAGAATAACTTCTGAAAATAAAATAAACTCTAACTGCAAAAGTGTTAGTTTATGTAAAAAAAAAAATATTTTTTACTCTACTTTTTTTGTGAAAAGAATTCCAGGTGCTATAAAATATGTAACTTTTTAATTTCAAACACCATTTAAACAACTTTTAGTGCAAACACTTTTAAGGTATCTGCAGCTTATTTTATTTAAAAGCGCTGTAACTGAAAATAAAAACTTCTTTGTCTGATTTAGGGAACACAAATTGAAGCAATCACAAATAAAGAGCAATAAAAAGTTATTCCTGCAATTATTAGTTAACATGTTGTTGTTGTGGTTGTAGTGTTTGAGAATAGATGGAGTCCTTAGATATTTATGCAACACATTTTTAACTTCAACGTATCCACTTATGTTGTTCAAGGTATACTCATATTCCTACTGGTTGGCTAATAAATACGAGGGCAAGTTAATAATTATTTTCCAAATAGTATTAAATTAAATAAAAGCCATTACTTTCATTATAGTAGTTTCTTTTCTGTTTGATTCAATTTGTCCACAGATTTGTCTATGCATATAATTAAAAAGTTACTCATTACCTATCTGTCTTCTGTCCGTTTGTGTTCGCATCAGGAAAAAACTACTTGATGGATTTTACCAAAATTTTGTGAGGAGGTACCTTAGTATCCTGATTCAAATATAGGATACTTTTTTTTCCCAAAATATTTTATTTCCAAGAGAAAAAGGAGACAAATTTGTGAGAGTAAAAAGACTCTTTTTACCGATGTAAAGGTACTGCATACTTAAGGGCATCTTTTATATTTGGAAGCGGGATATTTTAAACACGGTTGCGCAGCAGATGGCGCTGTTTTGAAATAATGACAAAATATTAATTATTTACTGCCAAATAGGCAATTGAATAAAATTTGTAATAAAATTTTATAGAATTTTAGAATTTTATATAAATTTTAGATTTAGAGATAAGGTAAATACGTGAAGCACTATAAAAGTAAGAGGTTTAAAATTTGGTATGGATTACTTCCAAAGCAAAATCGAACAAAATATTGACATGACGCACGCAACCTGTATGGACACAGCTAGTATCCAATAAAAGAAATAAATTTCTTCATTTATCATTTTTATTGAACAACTATGTAACGACTGGGAAACTTATCAGCACTGTAACGTAAAAACTGTGCATTTTCATACCAATGTTTACCAATAAAGTCGAATTCACTGAAATATATAATGATGAAATCACTGAATCGTAGAAATGGCTAGTTCCCACACTTTAACTCGCCCTTAGCAATAAGCTTAATATGTTCTTTATTCGTAACTGCCTGGTAATACATTTTTAAATTTCATTTACCCAAATTACAGTTACACAGAAAACAAATGTTTGCTCCAATTAAGGGTTTTAATTAGTTTTCAATTAAAGTTCAATTATATTTTTAATTGATTTAAATATATATTTGTTCAAAACCGCTAAAATGTTAATTAAACAAATAATTGAATCAATTAATTATTTAATTGAATTGTAATTTGAAACCATTTTTTTCTGCTCAGTTTTTAATACCGTTATAGTAGTGCCATCCACTCGTCTTTGACTTCCCCAGGTGTTTTGTTTTATAAGTAAATTTAGAGAGAAAGTAATCAGTAAATAGCTAGCGTTGGCGAGGGCAATATAGTGGGTTGGCGATATGATAAGACGCGATAAAGCTTTTGGTAATGTGTTAAAAATCTGCGAGCAAATTCTAGGGCTTCCATTCCGGCTAATCTAAAAGATAATGATTTATTCAATTGCTCGGTTAATAAAGCTAACTTTTAATCGTGATCATTAGTTATTAAATATTTTTTTTGCCAGAACGCAGCTGTACTGGGAAGTATTATTGATACAGCATACCAGACTAAATCGACCTGACTGCGATTCAGGTCCAAAAAACAATCTCCACGTTACGCCTCACCAATAACCGGTCACAGAGATTTGGGAAATCACGGTGAGGTACTAGTGTTAATGGACACTAGTCAGTCCTCGAAGATTTTAATCATCCCGTTTCGGGCCCATGCTAGCCTCCATATACCAAGGGATCATTAGCGTCAAGGTATAAGAAATCAATAAGACATTGAAATTCCCTCCCCCACATCCCCCCGGGGTAACCAGTAAGGAGTATCAGTTACTGGCATTTCACAACGTTTATATGTCGCCCGGGTAGAATGGGGTACCAGAGTTCGTTTTAAAGTAGAGCGCTAACGTGTGTACGAGTATCAGATATACTTTTGGCAACAATGTACCATCCTGTGATGTACCGGGAGTCCAAAAGTGTACGCAACTGCAACTGTATAACTATCCGTAAGAAACCTTCTACCAAAGCCTAGGCTTTTTTATTATATTGTGATTTTCAACACATAATTTAAGCGAAAATTACATCATGCTTTATCTGTAGTTATCCATACATATAATAAAACAGTAACTCATTTCCTATCTATCTATTTGAGTTCGCATCACGTAAAAACTACTGGATGGATTTTAAGAAAGTTTTGTGAGGAGTTACCTTAGTATCCTTATTCCAGTACAGGATACTTTCTAGTTCCGCAAAAATATCTTATTTCCAAGAGAAAGTGGAGAAAAAACTGTGAAAGTACGTCGATTTTCTTTACCCATTTAAAGGTACTGCATACTTTAAGGCATCTTTTATTTTTGAAGGTGGAATATAGTTAACACGGTTGCGCAACAGATGGCGCTGTTTTAAAATAATGACAAAATATTAATTATTTCTTGCGAAATATCCAATTGAATAAAATTTATATTTGAATTGTATTTTTACTTTGTGGAATTAATTTGTCATTAAAATATTTTAAACACTTTTTACAGAGCTTTACAATAATTTCTAGAATTTTAGAATTTTATATGAATTTTAGATTTTTATCCAGGGATGGATACCTTTATTTAAAGTAAATACGTAAGAGTCTTAACATTTGGTGTAGATTACTTATAAAGCAAAATCGAACAAAATATTGTCAGGACGCACACAACGAGTGAGCATAGCTAGTGTGTGATATAATCTTAATCACTTTTCACAGAGGCAAAGTAGAAGTGTTTTTTTTTTTCGGTTAAAGATTGCATTTAATTTCGGATTAAGAACAACTTATTCAGAGCTTTCAGTGATAAAGTGATTCAATAGAATACTATATTTGCTTTGAATTTGCTTTGCATTTTCACAAACAACTTTGAACACAGTGCTTTGAACACAGTGCACATGAAAAGAAAAACTTTTCCTTATTTATTTTATATGCTACACACTGTGCAAAAAAAAACATAAAGTATCATCACTTACATACATGAAGTAACAAAAAACATTTAAACAAATTGCAAAAAACTTTAATAATAAAAAAATTACAAGTACAACAGAGAATTAAAAACTTTTTCTGTTTTCGTGTTTTTAAAACATTTTTTCTTTCCCCCCCCAAAAAAATATACTATTAATTGAGTCGAATTCAAAAAAGCATGAAATAGGAAATTTAAAACTATTTCAATTGTTTTTTGTTAAAAACTAAGGGGGTTCTTTTTCCTGAGGGAGAGATGGATATTCTCACACAGGACATGTGAAATTGAAACTCGGAACGTTATATTTAGTTTTTGAAAAAAAAAGTTTAATTTAATATGAAAGTGATACTTTATAAATGGTAAACTTTACGACCCATTGTGAATTGATTTTGTATACCAACTTGAGAGAAATAATGACAAGAAACTGAAAATCAATAAAAAATCAAATAAACTTCTTTCAACATCTCTCATATTTCGTTTATATTCTAGTGAGAAAATAACAATACAACTCTTCCCAAATGGCGTCACTTCTTCATTGAATCAATAAAGTTATATACCCGATGCTATATACCTTTGCAGCGCAGGTGCTTGGGATAAGGAGAACGGTATCGCAGTAAATCCTGAGAAGACCGAACTGGTTTTCTTCACCAGAAGTAATAAAAATTCAGAATTAAGGGTATACAAAAACGGGCAGCCTTACTCTGTAATTATTGAAGAAGGACAAATATCATGAGGTAATCCTGGACTTAAAACTATCGTGGAAACATAACACATTGTGTAATTTTTTAAGTCATGGCAAAATTACCATATACGGACACCACTACGTCATAAAAGACCAAAAAAAAAGGCCTCTGTCTCCCAATTTTTCCCAAAGTCCTCCAGGTTTTTTTTATGGGCCCTCAAAGATGTGGGGCCTCGATGTCATTTTTGCAAAAAAAATAATCATTTACTCAGCTCATATTTTGCACAACGTTTGGAATTTTGATATACTCTCTGAGGCAAAGTTGTAGCTCGTGTCATAAAGAACAAAAATTGTTAACATATAAAATCAAAAAAACTTCATGTTCAAGGTCAAAATCGCAAAAAAACTTTAAAAAATTCAATTTTTTTTTTACCTTTTTTCCCCTGTTCAGGTCCATAGGTAGCAAACCGTGCAAAATTCAAGGAAACAATCAACTACAAAAATGAACCTAAGATCTCAATAAACAACTTTCTAGAACATATGAACTTCCTAGAGTGATTCCTAGCACCGTTTAGGTAGCGCTTAGGTAGCCGCAAAAGTGAAAAATTTCTCTGTTGCGGCTACCTAAGCGCTACCTAAACGGTGTTAAGAATCATGACGATGAAGTTTTTTTGATTTTATATGTTCACAATTTTTGTTGTTTATGACGAGAGCTACAACTTTGCCTCAGAGAGTATATCAAAATTCCAAACGGTTTGCAAAATATGAGCTTGAGTAAATGATTATTTTTTTTGCAAAAATGACATCGAGGCCCCACATCTTTGAGGGCCCATAAAAAAAAACCTGGAGGACTTTGGGCAAAACTGGGAGACAGGGATCTTTTTTTTGGTCTTTTATCACGTAGTGGTGTCCGTATATGGTTATTTTTTTCCGTGTTGCACTGTGTAATGCTAAAAAGAAATTGAGGAAGGTTGTATGTGCTTTTTATAAGGGGTGATCCATTTCGAGGTTCCCTAATTTTTAAAGGAAAAACAAAGAAAATTCAAATTTAATGGAGAATGTTTATTACCATTTGAGAGCATTCTTTGGCATTTATGTTTTGAAGATTATGTCTATCAAATGTTGGCCACTGCTACGTCGCAGATGGTCCATCCGTTGAGTCCAATTTTCGATGACTCGTTCAAGCATTTCGACTGGTAACTGGCGATTGACACGCGTGATGTTTTCCTCCAAGGCCTGAATCGAAGCGGGTTTGTCCGCATAAACTTTAGACTTTACATATCACTACAGGAAAAAGACTAACGGTATGATATCACACGATCTTGGTGACCAATCGACCAGCTCAAAACGTAAAATATGTGCTCACCAAAATGTTCTCTCAACAAATCCATTGATTGATGCGATGTGTGGGAATTGACGACGTCTTGCTGAAACCAAATGTCGCACAGATCACGAGCTTCAATTTCATGCATCAAGTAGTCGGTTATCATGGTACGATAACGGTCGGCATTGACGTTTACGTTCGCAACGGTAAAATTTTTAAAGAAATATGGACCGATGATTCCACCGGCCCACAAACCACACCAAACCGTTATTTTTTCTGGATAAAGTGGCAGCTCTTGAATCTCTTCAGGTTGCTTTTCGTCCCAAATGCGGCAATTTTGTTTGTTTACATACCCATTGAGTCAGAAATGGGCCTCATCGCTAAACAAAATTTCAGGCGTAAGTCTTTTCATTATGAGATGCCAAACAATACAAAATAAAAATAACATGACAGCATGACACGACTCACACGTGATCTGTCAAAAAAGGCTATTGAAAAAAGTACCTCGAAATGGATCACCCTTTACATGCAAAACGACATTTGGAAGGTGAAGCTGCTTCAAATCATACATAGCACATTGAATGTACAGTCTTGGCATTGATCAGTATTATTCTCAACTATAGAGCAATTGCCGGATGGAAAATGGTGGAATCAAAATGACAGACCTAGGCCAAGTGTAAAGGTTAGTGACTTGTTACTGGTGCCAGGTTGTGCACAATCCTAAATATGACCCTTTTTGATGTCTATCAAATACATATCGGCCCTAAGACTTAGGTAGTCAGACAGATTAAGACATAATTGTGTTGGTTATGGCACCATTCTTCATCAGGTAGATGGAAATATTTAGGTAAAGCAGACTGTTATAAATTTCGATAAATCTTTTCCTATCAAACTATCGAACAGGGATGAAAAAAAGGAGAAATGCTTATGCCGGGACAATGCAGTTTCGATCTTTACGGATGGCTTCAATAAAGACACGAGGACTCATCTGGAGATCTTCTCTGAGAATCTTGTCCTTTCGGCCTCTCTCAAGCTATGCGACACCTACACCGCGAGCCCTTCGTGTGGACCGGTGAAGGATATGTTTAATAAGTAGGGCAAGAAGAATTGAGGAATATATGATGGAAACTAGAGCTATTACTATTTTATTATAGTAGACAGTCTAGCTGACATTAAGGCCTTTGAATCGAAAGTGGTGAATTCGGGATTTGTACTGACGTATGTAAATACAATCTTTGGACCAACTAGTTAAATACCGTGTAAGGACAGTTTGAGTTTCGGGACATTAGGAGACACGTGAAAATAATATGACCGATGAATGTGCTAGGAACGGTTCGAACCTAAATATAGTTAATGCTTAGGAGGACATAAATAACCGCCGCACATTGGATTGAAATTGCTAAAAACGGGTCTTAATTCAGGCGTTAGAGATAGCACTTATTTTTTCGTTTCGTAGCATTAAGTAAGTCATTACTACTTAAAAAAAATCATTTTTGAAAAAAATTATTTTTTAACACCCCTGGCGTTAGTTTGTCAGCTCGTATGAATATTTAAATTGCTTTGGAAGCTCCATTTTTAAAGATTAATGAATTGAATTTGAGCAATTTGATTTGTTTAGGTAAGTAACTCAACATACAAAAATTCAATGAAATCGAAAAATGATTTCTTATAGCCACCATACAAAATTTTCCCGGAAATAGGCCATGGCAATCTTTATTTATTAAAAAGTTTTTATTCATATAAATTTACATTTTATGTTTAATACTATAATGCCCTTATGCAAAAGAAATGAAGTCTACTTAAAGTGTACTTTAAGACAAATTGTTCATATAAAATTTGTTTTAAAGTAGACTTGAAGTAGACTTTATATCTTTTGCATAAGTGCATTAGTCTTTATATTCGCTGTCACAAAAATAAATATCATCGGAATTATTTTCTTCAGAAATTTCAGGTAATAATAGAAGGTCCAATACCTGATGTGGTAACATACAAATTTTCTTTTTGTAATGTTTGCTCGTATTACTAATAATAGGATCAGAGCTTATTAAAAATCAATTAAAAATATCTTCATTGGACTTTTCACTACTGCATTTCCATGAAAAATGTTCTCTGTATGATTTAAAATCTTTATTACGAGGTTCCTGTGCTTCCTCCGATAACTGGCCAATAGGTAACAGTGCATGAGTAATAATCTGCCGACCATGTATTAAATATTTATGTAAAACTTACATACATACATGATTAATGCAGTGAATAAGTTGCTAAGCATACAGGAATTTTTCTTTGATGTTGAAATAGAAAACATTTTTTTTCCTTCTTATCGCAAAAAACCCGCAAAATGTTTTTATATGATTTGTAAGTAGACATATCATAGAAAACTCCAAAATGTTTTATTTTACCCAAGCTTCCCCAAACCGGATTTGAATTTCTACTTAAAAGTGAAAAATTATTATTTTTTACACCAATTTTCAAAAAAATATTAAAAATATTTCTACAATAAAAATATTTAACTGAGATACACATTTGAGTTACTAAATACTTGAAGTTGAAGGTTCCATTGAAAAAATATTACTTATATGCTAAGAAAATACAAAAATTTAATTAAAAAAAAAAAAATTTTTAGTTTTTACCACTGTTTTCAAAAACTTAAAAAAACTTCAACTGTGACAACGCACAACTCGAAAAGTAGATAACAATTTTGTTTACTATAACCTGAAATAGATTACTTTTTAAAAATATAAATTTTCAATTTTCAATTAAGTGCCATTATTGGGAATTTCAACCCAACGTGCGCCATACCGAATTTTTTAAAGCTTTAAATAAATAGGAGCTAAAAGAAACAGCTCGCAGATGGTTAACGATAAAAGCAATTTATTCAAAATCATTTAGCCATCACACGATAGGAAAAGGACAAAGGCACTATTGGCATTATTGGAGATAAAATGTATATCGGGGCACTATATAATTGGACGTATTTCGAGGCGAATGTAAATCTGTCGTGGTGATAGCTGTAGAAACTGCCTGGATGATGAGAGTTGGAAGTGTCAGCTCTAAACTTTTGCTGCTACCACCCTGCTCAAATAGTTTTTCCATAGTTTTTTTAAGACCTTGTAATGTCTTTGGGATGTGATACTGTCCAGGCTAATCCGGGATTAACACTATCTGTAGAGAAATGTGGGGTTCAATGATCTTCTTGGCATCATAATAAGCAGGGTTGCCACAAAGAATAATACTTTCCTAACAAAGTCATCACTTAAATCCAGGGACCGGAAAAAGTATATTTCCATAAGGTAAACAAAATCACGTTTGGAAAATTTCCTACGTTAAAAATACTGGAGTTTTTAAAGAACTTTGAAAGAAAATAATCAAGAATCGAAGAAACGAAGAAACGAAGAAACGAAGAAACGTCATAAGCCAAAAAAAACGTGGACACAAGCAATTTAAAGCGAGACTGAAAAATCTTTTAAAGAACAGAGATGAGTCGTATTACCACAGACCGGCATGCTGTATAAAATAAAAGGAAATTTCAGATTTTCTTGTAAACTAAAAGTTTTATTAAATGACTTAACGATAATGTATAGAAATCTAAGGATAGCAGGTGTTATTATGCAGATGATTTTCATAAATTATCCGGAAATGCCCAAAAAATGCCCATATCTTTTCTGTTGCTTTTGACTTCACTTATTAATCTCTGGCTTAATAATGATTTCAAAGAAAACTCTACAAAACCATAAAATCCAATTAAAAAGCCACCATATTAATAGCAAAACGTTATGCTTCTTCGTTAAGCCATTAAAAGAAAAATTCATATGAGCAAAAATCATCACAAATCATTAAAAGTTTTAAACAATGTTCTCTCTTTATTTATTATTATTTTTTTTTTTTTGTTCTTTGCTTTTTTAGGAATTTTTCTACCAATATAATTTGTCATAATTAAAAACATTCACAAATGCACTCCTCCATATGCTGTTTGTTTTTTTTTTTTTAAATCCTTTCAGGAATAACGTAACGAGTGTTTTTTGCAGTGTGTTTGTTTGTGGCATTTTTTGAACGAAAACTATGAATTTCTTAATTATCTGACTCCATCTTTTTGTGTGTGTTTAAGTTGTTTTGTTCGTGTAGCTCCTTTGTATCTATATACGAGTATAAGTCTAATAAAACAGTAACTTAGTTTCTGTATATTTGTGTTCGCATCACATAAAAATTACTGCATGGATTTGAACAAAATTTTGTGAGGAGGTACCTTGGTGTCCTGTTTCCAATATAAGTTTCGCAAAAATATTTTATTTACAAGAAAAAGTGGAGAAAAAGCAGTAAAAGTACGACGATTTTGTTTTACCGATTTAAAGGTATTGCATACTTTAAGGAATGATTTATTTTTAAAAGGGTGATATCTTAAAATATGTCTTTAAAATAGTGACAAAATATGAATTATTTACTGCCAAATAGCCAATTGAAGGAAATTACATTTGGAACGGACGTAGCTGTCTAGAAAATTTGCATTCCGCTCTGCTGGTGTCAAAAAATTTAATTTTCCAATTTCTTTAATATTATCACCTAATTTGTAATTTAAATTATACTTTCTTAGAGAGAATAAAAAGCTTGACTACAAATTTTATCAGCCATGTCACTGAGCTAAATTCCGTTCGGAAGTGGAATTGATTCCGTAGTTTGCTTCTCTAGAAAACGTAAAACGAAAAAAAAAAATTTTCGGCATGAAACCACTTGCAATTTGCTATGTAAAATTAACATTATTTAGCATTTTTAGCCGCATAAGCTATGCAGGACATAGTCTTATTAAAATTCTGCTATATATAACACACTGTGTAATTTTTTAAATCATGGCAAAATAACCTTATATGGACACCACTACGTCATAAAAGACCAAAAAAAAAAAAGACCCCTGTCTCCCAGTTTTGCCCAAAGTTTTTTTATGGGCCCTCAAAGATGTGGGGCCTCGATGTCATTATTGCAAAAAAATTATCATTTACTCAAGCTCATATTTTGCAAACCGTTTGGAATTTTGATATACTCTCTGAGGCAAGGTTGTAGCTCTTGTCATAAAGAACAAAAATTGTGAACATATAAAATCAAAAAAACCTCATCTTCAAGGTCAAAATCGCAAAAAACTTTAAAAAATTAAATTTTTTTACCTTTTTTCCCCTGATCAGGTCCATAGGTAGCAAACCGTTCAAAATTCAAGGAAACAATCCACTACAAAAATGAACCTAAGATCTGAAGAAACAACTTTCTAGAACATATGAACTTCCTACACGCAAAGAAAAAACATGGTTATTGTATGGTCACGGCAACCACACTATGTTCTCTGTAACAATAGATGTTTGCTGTGAACAAATTATAGTTAGTTAGAACAATACTTTGGTCACGACAAACAAGTTTTTTGTTAACAGTTAATCATTCAATGGTTATACGCACCAAAAAAGCAACATGGTTGATTTGAAACATATTAAAATTCAAACCACAACCAAATTATTTTTAATATTTAAAAATTATAACCATAATATATTATTATTAAACATAGTATGTTAAGTTTGACTAAAAATAAACATATAATGTTTGGTTTTAAAAATACATATTTTGGTTTTGACATTTTTTCAGTTCAGAAATATGTGTATAAGTTATCGGTTCATCTAAAACCGTAAAAACATTAAATACATAATTGTTGTCAACAAATAAATTAGTTTTTTATTATAAATGATAGTTTTAAATTAATAATATCAAACACATAAAAAGGTAAGCAGAAAATATCAAAATATGTATGTAAGTCTAAATGGAAATATTCGTGTATTTGTTTTTTGTTATTTATAAATATATTCATACGTTGTCACATATAATCATTTACATGTTTAAATTTATATTATAGTATGTTTGTATTATAAACATAACTATGGTTATATTTTACAATGTTATTTTTATGTTCCAACGACAACAATATTATATTTATATATAACCATATAACTCAACCATAACATGTTGTTCTTAGATTATGGTTACCTCAACCATGTTTTTTCTTTACGTGTAGGAATGATTCTTAACACCGTTTAGGTAGCGCTTAGGTAGCCGGGAAATTTTTCACTTTTTTTTTTGGTCTTTTATCACGTAGTGGTGTCCGTATATGGTTATTTTGCCATGACTTAAAAAATTACACAGTGTGATATCAATTCCACATAGCAAATTGAAAGTGGTTTTATTCCGAAAAATTTTTTTGTTTTACGTTTTCCATAGAAGCGAAATACAGAATCAATTCCATTTCCGAACGAAATATAGCTCTGGAAAATGGGTGATTGTTTTTTATATTCATTCTTATGTTGCCACACTAAAAGTGGTTTTGTATTTTTTTCGCTTTAATGAAACCGAACGGAATTTATAGCAGCTAAAACCATTCCGATCGGAATGGTAACTACGGAATCATTTCAGTTCCGAACGGAATTTGTGACATGCCTGTATATGTATGTTTTATATAAATTTTAGAATTTTATCCAGGGCAGGGTACCTTTATATAAAGTAAATACTTAACAGCCTTAAAATTTGCTGCTGATTACTTTCAAAACAAAATCAAACTAAATATTGTCAGGAGGCACACAACGTGTGTGGTCACAGCTAGTCCATAATATAATAACTACAACAAAAGTTGACACAATTTTGACTTTTATGATGAATGATGTTTTATATAAACAAATACACAAACTACACAACAGATGTTACTGACAAAGTGTATGTATAAATGGGTGTGTGCAGGTGTCTTTGAAAGTAGTGTAGGTGCTTGAACTCTAGATACAAAAAAAATATATATTAAAAATCACACATTCAGCACATAAGAAAAAATAAATAATAAAATAAAACATATGACTTCTTTCACGATTTTTTAATGTGAATCTGGATGTTATGTAAAGCTTTCAAATTGAAATACGAACATAATTTAAATTCCTAAAAATCATGTAGTTTTATATGCTAGAGGGGGGTAAACCATACTGTACAACTTTTACTTGTAATTCCTTACTATCGTCTATACAATTTTATTTTCAATCTCTTTTAAATACAGCAAATAATTAAGTTGACTTTATTTTTTTGTAAATAAAGTTCTGTTTGTTCTTTTCAATTTTTTTTTTGCAAAAATAGACAAATATTTGTTTTTCGTCTGCAGTAATTAAATTTCTAATAAAAGCTGAGTAGACGTAACGAGAAGAATCAAAAGTCATACAAATGTAAAGGTAAAAGAAACTTTTTGTGTCATAGACGACAAAATGCGCGTTTGAAACATTAAAAGTTTTCATCAAGAAAGCAACAAAACAAATACAAATACAAATACAGATACAGATACATGAACGAATAGAGAAATAAAATGTAGAAAAAAGTTAAGGTGTTTTCTGTTATGAACTTCTCTAAAAGATTTAATGACACTTTGTTGGCAACAGAAAAAAGGAGCTACACTTCTATTCACAATTAAAAAATAGACGTTTTTTTTTAACAAAAGTTTACAATTTTTTCGCTAACTTGTTAATTGGAAGAGGAATAACATTTAAACATTTACAAAGCTTGAATGAATTTGAAACTTTTTACATCGCTAATGACGCAAAATGTATATATATATTGTAGGGGGCATACAGACTATGAACTTTTTTTTTGTTTTTTAAAAACAACTCTGCGAAGCTTTTTGCTTGTCTGCAGAAAAACAACCAGAGTCTCTGGCGGGAATCGAACCCGCAACCTGCCTTGCTACCAATCGGTCTATCGAGACACTCAAACTTTAATGGGTCCCTTCTCGATATCCTTCGTTTCTCACTGATTTCTAGTATCCAACTGGTAATTTACAACAACCTTACTTTTATTGAGTCTCATGCTGTCACCAGCCTTTTACTCTCCACTGTAGTGATTTCAGACTGGCAACTGGTACATTACGACATTCTTCCTCATCAGAGAGTCTAGGGTAATTTATAATTTTTGCCTAAGACTAACTGACAAACCTTAACAAGGAAGTAAGGCGTAACGACGCACATAGGGGTATTTTGCCAATCTAGCCGGACATTAGGCAAAAAATTAATTTTGAGAAATGTAAAAATTTAAGTACGCAGCTCGACAGACAACAAAAATCTGCATCGTATAGTGAATTTTCAAGGCTTTCGCTTGAGATTTGTCGTTTTGGGACATTGTTAAAATCAGGAAAGTTGAGTAAATCGCATACGTTTTTATTGACTTTAAACGATTTTGAGAGGTTTGCAATATATTTTTTGGTGGCTAAACGAATAAAGATTTTGTATTGATTTTTTTTTCTGTGAAAGGTTTTATTAGTAGCTACTTATGTTAATTTTTAGAATTTTTTTTTTAATTTTTATGATAAAAAATTTCGTTCAAATTTAAAAAAATTTTTTATTTTGTAAAATTTGTTGTCAAAAAAAAAGTGAAAAGTTTTTTAAGAGTGATCTCCATCGCGATCCTAAAAGCTTCGAGAGTAAAATGGAGAAAGTATATACAAGATTGGAGTTATTCCAAATATTACAGGAATCTAATGCTAATACCGTTGAAGAGAAATTGCAATTTTTATTTAGAAAATTGTGCGACGATTAAAAATGTCAGCAGTATGGCATTCCGCACATAGAAAAACGGATCGTTTTTTAACCATACATACCAAAAAAAGGTCATTACCTTTTACGAAAGAACCAATTTCTTTCATGCTTCCAGCAGCACTTAACGCTGAAGAGGATTCAGATTCGGAAGAGGTCTTTGAAGAATCAGACGAAGAAGAACCATGGCAACTCTCATCATCTTAGTGCAAAGGAGAAGTTGTTTTAAATAAATTTAATTTTATAATTTAAAATAAAATTTATCGTTACAATCATAAATAAGTTATTACTATGAATAAATTAATTATTTTCCGATAAATAAAATACTATAAAGTAACAAATTACAAAAATATTTTTTTAATAATATTCTTGGGAGGCCGGGATTGGTTTGGCATTGGAAAGGTTAAAAATTAATATTTTTAGAAATTTTTTTTTTTCACAGGGACGTTTTGGTGGTGGGATTGGAGGATTATGGTTTTAAGAAGTATAAAATCAATTTCTTTGAATAATTGCATTATTTTTTCAAATAATATTATATTTAACCGCCCACAAAAGGGGCGGGGCTAAAAATGCCATTTAAGAATCTCTTGAGTCCAACTTTAAGTTTTCGAACATTCTTTGACCTTAAAAGTTGTAATTGCTAAACAAAATGACGGGAAAATCAAAAAAAAAACTTGAATTTTTCAGAGGTAGGATTAGTTCTTCCAAGGGGACCTTTTTTCTCCTTGGTCCGATTTTTCCTATTTTCTAGCTTTGATAGCCTATGACCATAACAGATTTTTCTGCAAAGTTTCATTAACCTAGGGGCACTCAGTACATTTTCAGAGCCAATATAAGCTAAAAAAAAGTAATGTCCGGCTAGATTGGCAAAATACCCCTATGTGCGACGTCTAGCGCCTAGCTTTGAACAAACCTAAATATGAGCGCAACGTTTTGTAAGAAACAGTAATGTTAATATATTTTGTTTAGTAAAATCGAATAAATTTAATTGCAAAAGACAGATAAAATCGCTAGATAAAGTAGAAAATAGTTAATGGCACCACTCTTACACAAAAAAAAAAAACAATAACATTTTGTTTGCACCCAACTTCACTTCCTAATGCTCTGTCGAAATTGGATTTTTCAATTACAAAGCGTTGACGCCGCGCAATTTAGGTTTGCTTCATACATTTTGTATGTACATGAGAATTTTTGACAGTTATTTTACGCATTACGCCCTTGTTTGATTGAGCAGACACCATATGCACTAATTTTGTGCCTGTCCGTGTTACTCAGTCTGCTGCTCAAACACGTTACGGAAATGAGCGCTAAAAGAAAGAGCTGGCAGATAGTTTACAATAAACACTTGCAGAGATTGTTCAAAATTCATTGGCCCTGAATCGACAGAAATAGAACGAAGACTCTACTATTCCTCAAGAAAAATTCGATTGGACGTAAGTCGGGCCACTATTTTAGGGCTGCAACACTCTGCAAGACTGACACTTACCAACTACAGATACTGGAGTTTTATAGGAAACTGTGGGATATATGGTCTTCGGGGCATTACAGTGGGCCTTGGTGGCCTCTGAGTGAGCTTCCCTTAATCGGGCGGCCTGTTTAGCCTAATCTTACCTTTTAATCTGTTTCACTTTTCTTATTTGATAAAAAGTTTATTTTAAACGAATATTGGAAAAATTAGAAAAATTAAAAACTTATAATTTCTAAACCGCTACAGTCGTTACCAGCAATAATTGCGTCATAGCAACCAAGCGACTCAAGTAAACATGCTAAACGTAGTAGTCGACACTTGCTAACTACCTACTAACTAACTACTACTCAATTAGATAATTTTATGTCGTAAGGTAGCCACAGCAGCTAGTGCATAAACCGCGTAACCAGGAAGTCCAATTTTCACACACTCTTCACTGTACATTAAACCGACATGTATACCGTTGAGTATTCGCTTTCAAGTGCTCGATCGTATCCGCTATACCTGTGTAGACGTGGGACTTAATATATTCCCAAAGAAAGTGGTCAATTAACGTCAAATCACATAAACGAGGTTTCCAGTTAATAGGTCCATTTCGTTCGCTAAATGTATCTCTCACTAAATTGCCTATCTTGCGCAGCATTGTGGGACATGTTCCACCATTCTGTTGAAATCACACGTCTGCAATATTAATGTAAAGACATATGGACTAATGCTTCCACTGCCTCATAAGATACACAAAACACAGTTTTTTTCTGAATTTAATGCTGTTGCGATAATGACTTGGGGATCATCATAGTATCGAAAATGGCAATTTTGTTTATTGAAATAACCATTTAACCAAAAAGTGTGCTTAATTACTGAACAACATTTCCAAGTGAAATTGTGGGTTCTTTGGCCTCTTAACCCCTTTTAAGGTTCGAACGATGATCATGAGGCTTCAATTTATGTACGATCAGTAACTTGTAAGCACTCAAATCAAGATTCTTAGGCAAAAATTTTAATAAAGTTGATAGACACAGGTTTAAATGTTGAGCTCGATAACTAATTGACATATGTGACCGCGCACAGAAAAAGGCTAAGTTGACCGATGTTTTTTGTAGTTCGGGTGTAATTTACTGCTGAATCGAAAGGAGTAATCCTGGACCTCACCAAAGCCGTGACGAATACAGTAACAAAAAATTTTTCAAAAATTTTTCTTGAAGTATTTCAGTGTCCAAAATTTGTTTTTGGGGTAAAACTAGAAAGAAATCCAATGGAAGTGGTCCTAGACATTCCGAACTGTTTCTGAGGTCGAAAAATTATTTTTTCAGTGTTTTATTTGAGTACAAAATCGATCATAATCGGTAAGTTCGAAGACATAAAATTTAATTATAAACCTATAGGTCCCTTTGTACGCGATTCCTTACTTTTTTAAAGAAAAAAAAAACACAGAAAATTCAAATTTAATGGAGAATGTTTATTATCATTTGAAAGAACATTCTTTGGCATTTATCTTTTTAAGATTATGTCTATCAAATGTTGGCCGTTGCTACGTCGCAGATTGTGCTCACCGAAATGTTCTCTCAATAAATCCATTGATTGATGCGATGTGTGAGAACTGGCGCGGTCTTGCTGAAACCAAATGTCGCCGATATCACGAGTTTGAAGGTCGCCATTGACGGTTTCGTTCGCACCGGCATCATTTTTAAAGAAATACGGATCGAAGATTCCACCGGTCCAAAACCACACCAAACCGTTGTTTTTTCTGGAGGCTCTTTGTCCCAAATGCGAAAATTCAGTTTGTTTACATACCCATTGAGCCAGAAATGGGCCTCATCGCTAAACAACATTTGCCTCGAAAACGTCGGCTCTTCTTGGAACTTTTCAAGAGCCCATAGAGCGAAGCGATGTCGCTTGGGAAGGTCGAGCGGCTTCAGTTGTTGCACAAGCTGTATTTTGTATGCTTTCAATCGAATTCACAGCGTGCTGTACGTGGTCTATTCGGTCGATCCAATAATGAATGCTGAGTCTCATAATGGGTGATGGTGTTGCGATAAGTATGCTAAGTAGGCCGATTATGTTGACCTTAAGTTGAGCGAAGTACACAAAACACATTCCTCACAGAATGTGAATTTTCGTAATAAAGTTGAACGATTTGTAAACGTTGTTCAGGCGTAAGTCTTTCCATTATGAAATGCCAAACAATACTAAACAAAAATAACATGACAGCATGACACGACTCACACGTGATCTGTCAAAAAAAGGCTATTGAAAAAACCATCTCTACTTGAATCGGCCGTTATTTATGCGGCCACATATTTGAATCATCAGCTTCAACACTATGCTACACACCAACAATTGCTTATTCTGTACTCACTTTATGGCCTCTTTCGGGATGTGCACTATCGTTACAAGTAAACGCTTTGCAAAAACGATCCACGTTGCTGCGACGTGACGTTAATGTTTTTTATATTATGTCTAATGTGAACGGGGGGTAAGGTGTTGGCAATTTATCATGTATAGACATTCATAAATAGACAGACATTCATAATAATTTGCCAAAACCTTACCCACCGTTTACAGTAGACCATGGCACAATAAACATGGTAGACTCGCGGCGAAAAAAAAAGTATAACTCTGTAATAAAAATACGTACATTTTGTGTTTGTATAAATCATTTTAGGCTGTCAAACAAAAAAAAAAAAAAGTGTTAGTATATTTTGACACTTTAAGATGGAGACAAAAAATCGTCAACTGGGTTCTCGAGTTTAACTGATATGAATTCGCCTGCAGTAGACATAAAATGACAAACATTAACACTAAGATATTTATGTTTTTTCCACGTCTTAACAAATGGTCAAATGTTAAAACATTTGTTATAAAAGCTATTTTATGACATGACAATGATATTTTAGTTTAATATTCTCTACTTGGCTATACGCATTTAAACAACGTTGTTGGATAACAGAAAATTATGTTCATTCAAACATGAACATGAACACAAACATAAAAATGTAATCGCCACCTATAACAACATGAATAATTTAATACCCTTGCTCTGCCGGCGTTGTGTCTTGTCTTATGTCTTGTTCAAATCTATGGCTAGCGAGGACGAGGTGTTAAAACCAAGCGAGACGTGTCAAATCAGGACTTTTTTCTCCTTGGTCCGATTTTTTCTATTTTCTAGCTTTGACAGCCTATGACCATAACAGATTTTTCTGCAAAGTTTCATTAACCTAGGGGCACTCAGTAGAGCCAATATAAGCTAAAAAAAAAGTAATGTCCGGCTAGATTGGCAAAATACCCCTATGTGCGACGTCTAGCGCCTAGCTTTGAACAAACCTAAATATGAGCGAAACGTTTTGTAAGAAACAGTAATGTTAATATATTTTGTTTAGTAAAATCGAATAAATTTAATCGCAAAAGAGAGGTAAAATCGCTAGATAAAGTAAAATAGTTAAGTTACTCTAACAAAAAAAAAAAACATTTTGTTTGCACTGAACTTCACTACCTAACGCTCTGTCAAAATTGAATTTTTCAATTACAAAGCGTTGACGCCGCACAATTTAGGTTTGCTTTATACATTTTGTATGTGTATGAGAATTTTTGACAGTTATTCTACGCCTTACGCCCTTGTTTGGTTGAGCAGTAAGGTATCGACAGCATATGCACTTATTTTGTGCCTGTCCGTGTTACTCAGTCTGCTGAAACTCGTTACGGAAATGATCGCTAAAAGAAAGAGCTGGCAGATAGTCTACAATAACCACTTGCAGATTGTTCAAAATTCATTGGCCCTGAATCGACAGAAATAGGACGAATACTCTACTATTCCTCCCTTGCTCTGCCGGCGTTGTGTCTTGTCTTATGTCTTGTTCAAATCTATGGCTAGCGAGGACGAGGTGTTAAAACCAAGCGAGACGTGTCAAATCAGCTGTCATAAAAAACAGTGTTGCTAATTTGAAGTTCTACGCCTTTAAATAAAACTGAGGGAAAATAATAATCTTTCAAATATTAAGCTACAAGATGAGTCATTTTCGAAGACCATTGGCTAATAGTCAGATTAATAGATTTTCCCTTTTCTTCTCTCTTCTAAATCTCAATTTCAATTTTTCTGCAATTTTAGCATATTAACCCAACCGAACAAGAAAAGAATTAACCAGATTTGATTATCAAAATTTCAATTTTTATTCTTATTTAAATGAGATTTTTCTGTGTGGCCACACAGCCATCCGAAAAAGCCTTTGATGTGTAAATGAAAATCAAATATCTTTGAAAAAGTTTTTTTTTTTTTTTATATATAATGGGTGATTTTTTTGAGGTTAGGATTTTCATGCATTAGTATTTGACAGATCACGTGAGATTTCAGACATGGTGCCAAAGAGAAAGATGCTCAGTATGCTTTGACATTTCATCATGAATAGACTTACTAACGAGCAACGCTTGCAAATCATTGAATTTTATTACCAAAATCAGTGTTCGGTTCGAAATGTGTTTTATCGACAAATTTTGTTCAGCGATGAGGCTCATTTCTGGTTGAATGGCTACGTAAATAAGCAAAATTGCCGCATTTGGAATGAAGAGCAACCAGAAGCCGTTCAAGAACTGCCCATGCATCCCGAAAAATGCACTGTTTGGTGTGGTTTGTACGCTGGTGGAATCATTGGACCGTATTTTTTCAAAGATGCTGTTGGACGCAACGTTACGGTGAATGGCGATCGCTATCGTTCGATGCTAACAAACTTTTTGTTGCCAAAAATGGAACAACTGAACTTGGTTGACATGTGGTTTCAACAAGATGGCGCTACATGCCACACAGCTCGCGATTCTATGGCCATTTTGAGGGAAAACTTCGGAGAACAATTCATCTCAAGAAATGGACCGGTAAGTTGGCCACCAAGATCATGCGATTTGACGCCTTTAGACTATTTTTTGTGGGGCTACGTCAAGTCTAAAGTCTACAGAAATAAACCAGCAACTATTCCAGCTTTGGAAGACAACATTTCCGAAGAAATTCGGGCTATTCCGGCCGAAATGCTCGAAAAAGTTGCCCAAAATTGGACTTTCCGAATGGACCACCTAAGACGCAGCCGCGGTCAACATTTAAATGAAATTATCTTCAAAAAGTAAATGTCATGGACCAATCTAACGTTTCAAATAAAGAATCGATGAGATTTTGCAAATTTTATGCGTTTTTTTTTAAAAAAAAGTTCTCAAGCTCTTAAAAAATCACTCGTTACATATTTTTGATTAATTTTCAGCCTGCCAAACAGATATTGAATATTCTCGCTTTAAATTAAAATTGAAAAAAAAAAAATCTTCTCCTAGTGACAACAACTCCCATTTTTAAACGTTTCTTTATTTTATTTTTATGACGTTTATTTGAGAGTTTGTGTGTCAGCTATTTAGATTAATTTTAAGATCCTCTGTGCCACTTTATGAGCAGTTTTCATTTTTTTTTTTTGCCGTTTTTATATTAAAGGCAGTGGAAATTATTCTAGCATAACAACGCCACATTTTATTCACACTTTGTTATGCAAATTTATCTTGATGTCTAAGAGAGTGTGTTAAAATATGTGTTTGCTCGTACTTGGGAAATTCCCATATTTATAAAGGAAAGATATTTCTTTTTGCTTTCAATGTTTGCCTTTAAAATCGAAAAACGCTTCTTAGAATAATTCAAAGACTAAAAGAAGTTAAATTTAAGTAGAGTAATGAGGATGCTACACTATCATTTACTGCAAACAGTTTTAAATATTAAATTATTGAAAGCAATCAATATATTAATTAAAGCAATTAAAAAATTAATTAATGAATAACGAAATTATTAATTTAATAAAATTGTTACTGTTGTTATTTTCAGAAACGTACGATCCGCTTTTTGCTGCTTGCTATTTCAATGTGGAGGTTTCGGACGTATCAAAGTCCAAACATGATTCGTTGAAATCGTCATTAAATCAGGCAAAGAGTGACACGCGAATAATAAAATCGAATGATTAAATTTTATTATTTTAAATTAATTTGCTGACACGGGAAATTGGACTTACAATAAAGACGACGGATGTTGGTACTCGGAAAAAATTCGATATCGCTTCTAGTAGGCATCACAACGGAGCTCTGTGTGATTGGACGTATGTCGTAGCGAATGAGAATCTCTCGTGGTGAGAGCTCTAGAAGCTGTCTGGATGAGGAGGAGAAACCAGTTCAACACCTATTCAGCGTCCTAGCTGTTTGTGCCAAAGATTCATACAGGACCTGGGTTGTCTCAGGGTTTCGACTCTGAATAAACTGATTGATTTTGCAAGAAACTCTACGCGGTTATTATTATGGGGGCATCACAATGGCCTTCAGCAGATCTCGCTTTGTGCGGGCGGGTCCGTTTAACGTAACCTATTCTTTATATTTTTTTTTCAATTTTCGTTTTTAATAAAATTTTAATGATTAATTTATAAGTGAGACATAAGTTAATTTTTTAAAAAAATATTGCAAAAAAATTATGAAATTAAAAAATTTTATAACTTCTAGCCCGCTTAAGTCGTTACCAGTAATAATTGCATCATAACTACCTTAGTTAGTTTAAGTCTATTAACTAAGTTAGTTTAAGTCTATTAATTATATTCGAAGGGTCTAACAATGGGATAGGTACACATTAAACTATCGCGTTGTCTGCAGCGAATGTCAAGCCCATAAGTAAATTGCTCCACGAAGGTCCTCGGCGATAACCGTATACTAGGATTGGCGAAATACTTGTGGGCTAATGATTCCCGCAATACCAGCCGTTGGGACACTGGTGAGACCTCGAAGGTTCTTATCCTCCAGTTTCTGGCCCCGTACAAATTTGGGGGACTTTTGCCTCCATATAACCCGGAGGCATTGGCGTCAATGTCAACAAGACAATATACAGCCCGAAAGCACTAGATTCTATGTTACTGCGGAAGGGGCACAAATTGTGTGCCAATCTATTTTAGGAAAACCTTGAAACTGAACACCCTAAATTCTGCGATGGGTGTATACCATGACTGTGAGACCAATTATCAAAGCGGTGGCTTATAGGCAAAATGTCGCCTGGAGAAATTATAACAGTTAGCCAGTCTCTGTTTAACGGGGTGCATTTATCCTACGGTGGCTAGGGAAACCCTCTTTTATCTTACAATTCTGACGATCCTGATAGAGGCGGCTGTCACACGTAATTTAAAAAAAAATCGTAGAAAGAGGAGCAGGTAGAATGTGTTGTGTCGACCAAAAAAAAACCGGCAAAACACATACCTCTAATTATACAACCCGCTCATTTAATGGACAAAAGGTATAACTTCGATAAGTAGTTTACTAATGTACTTGGTAATAAAATGCAGTTTAGTACAGTTTACCTCAAGAGATGGCACCATTAAATGGTACACAGATGGATCCAAAACCCTGGATAGATTATGAGTCTATGGAAAAATCCCCACTTTAAAACCTTTAAAAAATATGCTCAATTCAATACTCTGATAATCAACCTCAGATAAGCGCCACCTAGGCACTTACTTCATTTTAGCCTTACAAAATTTGCTTACTTTGATGAAATACGTTCAAAAGTTTAGAAAATGTGTCAAGGAAATCTTTTTTCTTTGCAATATTTTAGAAAAAATAGATTTCTTTTTTCTCAGTCTCAAAAGTGACAAAACTGATGACAAATCAATCCAACCCCTCACTTTCTTTGAAAACTATAACAGTTGAAAAACAGGAACAAAAACTAATGGGTGTTTACTTCTTGCAAAATAACTTATAAAAAATATTCTAACTATTCAAACTAAAAAATTTAACGAGCATCCGAGAGTGTTTGTTGAATAAAAGTTTTTCCTTTTTTTGGATTTTATTTGAAAAAGTTCAGCCTATTGTAGACATGGAGACTCCTTTGTTACTCAATAGGATTGTATGAGCATAAGTGTATTGCTATGTGTTAGAGAATAGGTGTTTGTGTAGGTTTGTTCGAGATTACACTTTTAAGCCTGCAATTGTAACAAAAACTGTTTCCAAGTTATTTTATTTCATTTGATTATTGGCAGTATTGAAGACGAAAAAAAATGTATTGGAAAATTTCTCCAATTCTATTGAAAATATCTTTATGGTCTACTACACAACTAGAGATTTGAAACATATATTAATTCATAGTTTCTATAAAAGATACTTATTTTGCAATATTTTTTTTTAGAGTAAAATTTAAAAAGTTTGCAGTTTTTCTGTTTTTTTTTTTTTTTTGTTTCCAAAAATATAAACAAATAATTGGGAATTAGACAAAATTGTTTTTTTTTTTTTTTTTATTAAAACTGTTGAATTTTTATGTAACTTTCATGTTGCATTTGTTGTGTTTTCTAAAAAGGGAATGCAATAACACATTTGTTCAAAACAACTCTAAATCAGAATTATTGTTTGTTTTAAAAAAAAAGTAGATACATTTTTATTGAAATTAAACTTTTTATAATTTTCGATGCATGATTGGTTATGAAAATATGAAACTAAATTATTATTTTTTCATAATAAAAAATTTTAAAACAATATTTCAACTCTTAGAAAATAAATAGAAAATATATAGATACAGCTGCGGGAAAAAGTGTAACACTAGGTTGTATCGGGTGCTTAAATTTTGAGGGCCGATGTTGAATGTGAACCACACCTAAACATCAAATTTTTTTCTGCATTTAATTTGACATTTCTCAATTTCAGACTAACTCAATTTGAACCATAGGAAAATACATAATCGAGCAAACGTTAAAGTTATTTATGGCACTTCGTGATTTTTTCGTTCAACTTAATCGTCCAAATGTGCGTACAATCGGAAAAATCATGCAAAATTTTTAGCAAACGGGGTCTGTAGGAGATGTGAAAACATCAGTGCATGCTCGTACAGCTCGTACTGCGGAAAATATTGCCGCTGTTCGCGATAGTGTGTGTCTGAAGAGCCGTCCATCTCAACTCGTCGTCGTGCCCAACAATTGCACCCCTCACGCCCATTGTTAATGAAAATTATGCATAAAGACTTGCAATTACACGCTTACAAGGTGCAACTGACTCAAGAACTAGAGCCTCTTGATCATTCCAAATGTCGTCTATGGTCAGAATGGTGACAAGAAATGGCAACAGTGGATGATCAATTTTCAAAGAAAATGATCTTCAGTGATGAGGCACATATTCACCTCAGTGGATTCGTCAATAAGCACAATTGCCGCATTTGGGCGAATGATAATCTATGAGTGCCTCCATAGACCGATTGGTAGCGCGCTTGTTTTTCAGTCTAGAGGTTGCGGGAGCGATTCCCGCCAAAGACTCTGGTGTTTTCTGCAGACAAGTAAAAAGCTTCGCGGAGGTAGTGTTGTCTGTAAAAAAAAAAATTGATTATCGAAAAACAAATGCAACCACAAAGAGTTACTGTTTGGTGCGGCTTATGGACTGGCGGCATCATTGGGCCGTATTTTTTCCAAAACGAGGCCGGTCAAGCAGTAACTGTGAATGGTGTTCGCTATCGTGAGATGATAACGAACATTTTGTGGCTCGAATTAGAAGATATGGATGTGGATGTTATGTGGTTTCAACAGGACGGTGCCACTTGCCACACAGCTAACGAAACAATGGCTCTTTTGCGCAACAAATTCAATGTCCGTGTTATCTCACAGATTAGTCTACTGTGCTTATCCCAATATAAAGAGGCTATCATCTTTCGCTGCCTAGGAACAATGTCTCTATATGATTATGTTGTGGTTCAGATCCTTGCTATTTGGTGGGAAGTCTTGCTAAGAATTTTTATTTGCCATTTATCTGATCTTTCTCTGATGCCAGGAGTAACTGGAATCGTCAAGGACGTCAGGAGGCGAAGAGGCGAGGAATTGGATTAAATAAAATCCAATAGGAAATCTATTGGCAGAATGATAGCACCAGAGATTATCACTAAACCTTCTAGTGAACTAGGGCATGCGAAGCTTATAATAAAACTTTAATATTCTTATGTCGTAAAGTAAAAAATATCCTAAGTTCACTGGCTTCCTTACAGACCATTTTAGCTTGAGGATGTAGCTAAACAGGCTCTTTATTGAGAGCAAGTGTAGATTTTGTAATTACGGCGAGGCATATTTTGAATGATTTCGAAGTTGCATGTCACAACATAGACTAACAGCCATGCACTGCATTATGAGAGAGTTAACTGCTCTAGAAACGACTGCATGCCTGAGATTCCTCAGCACAGCAGAGGTCTAGATAAGGTGCGAAGATGCTGCAGCAGGTTTAGAACACAATATATCATTTTGGATACAGTATTGCTCTTATTGTTATTATGAATTCTCCATTCCCTCCTAATCTTAGATCTAATGAATCTACTTTTATCTATACATGTAATAAAATAGTAACTTATTTCCTGTCTGTCCTTCATTCTTTGTGTTCGCATCACATAAACAGTACTGGATGGATGTTAACAAAATTTTGTGAGGAGGTTTCTTAATATCTTGATTCCAATTGTGGAACAAGATTAACGTGAGTACCTGCCTACTCGGCCTAACCTCTCGGTGGTCTTACCACCGAGTGAATCTTAGGCGTAGACTAGCGCCCCATTGTGTAGTATAACAACACTTTACGATTGCCACCAATCGCTTTTTGTGTGTGATACAGTCACAATGAGTAGCAATTTATATAATAATGCAAGCCTTTCCAAGGCAAGCCTAGATCCACATTATAACCTCTTGCTTAGGGGTTTGGAGACTATCCAAACTCCGTCTGTTGAGAGTGCAACAGCACACTTGATCGACTTTGCACCTTACCTACATAAATCGATCTTAAACCACAACCACCACGTGGACCTCACCAATAACCGGTCACAGAGAGGATAGGCTCTCTGTGGGGCCACCGATTCGCGTGGTACCAGTCCTTTGGGCACTGGTCGGGCCTCGAAGAGGACCCGTATGTTTTAACACACAGACCTTTTCTTCCAGATTTAGGCTCTAGGAACCCTAGCGTCTGGTGCCCCTATTTTCCCCGAGTGAACCGCGTCAAAGCATTTGCCATATTCCTGCAGTGATAATTGGAACCCCCGGGGGTGGAGAAAAAGAAGTGAAAAATCGCCGATTATTTTTACCGATTTAAAGGTACTGAATACTTTAGGGTATCTTTTTGAAAGCAATACTGGGCAACAGATGGCGCTGTTTTATAATAATGAGTAACTCATTTTCAGTCTGTATTTTTCATAGCTTTACAATCAACTTTAGGATTTTATATAAATCTTAGAAATGTATCCAGGGAGGGGTACCTTTATATAAAGTAAATAAATAGGTATTAAAATTGGGTGTGATTTACTTTCAAAGCAAAATCGAACAAAACATTGTCAGGACGCTCACAACGAACAGCTAGTTTATTATAAATTATCTAGCATTAAAAAAAATATATAGAAATTTTTAAACATTTGAGAACAGATTTTCATTGATCAGAAAATAATGTTGTCATTTTTACAGGCAGAATGATAATCTCTTAGCAACTCTTTTGTTTTTCAAGTAATTTTCTTCTCAATCTTAAAGTACATATTTTGCAACCTCTACCATTACTTGCTTTCTTTGCAGCAATAAGTTTGTTCTATTAATCTTGATCTTCATAAAAAATTGTTCCATAAAATAATAAGAAATTATTTCAATATTAAAGATTAATAGAAATCAATTTTCGCTCAGCAATTTACGCTTTAGCTACGTGATGGAAATATTTAGTTTGTAACTACGTAAATTATTTGTTACCTGAAAGTGTGCTTTAGACATTTGCTAAAACATTTTTTTTCTTAATTCAAACAAACACACACTTTATCACAACGGTAACCAACCAGTCGGTAGCTTTGTTCTTTTGAAACTAAAAAAAAAATCTCTTTTAATGACAATTACTTTTACCAAAATAAAAATTTAAAAATAAACTAAACAAAGTACTTTGACTTACATACACATATTTACATTTTTAACAATTTTTGTTGCGTGTTTTTAGATTGTTTGCTTTTGTTGTTGTATGTGTTTCTTTCCCTTCGGTATCTGCTGTTTGATGTTAATAATGTTGTTCATACGTCATGGTGTCCTTGTTAAAAATAAATTTTATTTTTATATTTTACACATTTTACACATTTTTAGATTTTGTTTTTGTAATGTTTTTTTGTAGTTTTTGTTTCATTAATTTTATAAAATTACTAAAAAATTTAACAAATACTCGTATATAAAAAGGAATTTACGCGCTATAATTATTTCCACTCGTTGAAGTCTTTATTTTAAAAGCATTTAGCAGTCTGTATTGAGGCTTTTATTGTTGTTTTCCAAACAAAAATAGAAAAAATAGATAAACAACAGCAACAACAACAACAAAAACCACAACAACAATATTACAAAAGCATTTATAAATAGCATTTTAGTAAACAAAATCTTTTAATTGTTTTTTAATCAATTTAATACTTTAAGATTCGTCCAGACTAAAACAATATTTAATTTCAAAAGGGAGTTCAAAAAAAAATTATAACTAAAGAGTTTTATTAATCAAATTAAAAGGATTTAGAAATCTTGATTTTATGATTTATAAATAAAAATTATTACATTCTTGTTTTAGTTCTCGGGGTTTCTGAAAGTCTGAGCGCAGTTCGTGAATGAAAGCGAAAAAAATCTTAAATTTTAGAAAGGAACCTAATCATTAGTATTTTTTCCCGGTTCTCAAATTACACATTGAAAAACTAATTTTTTGTCGTCAGAAACACTTGGCGGTAGTCTGGGACCTACAAGCAGAAAACAAAGTTCACACGAATTCGATTTAGGCGCTGTCCGGTACCAGTCCCATTCGATTCTGGGCTAAATTTTATCCCAATTTGGATGATCTCTAACCTGTGTTATCACGTTATTTTTTAACCGACTTCAAAAAAGAAGGAGGTTATCTATTCGTCTGAATGTTGCTTTTTTTTATGTATGTAACAGCAGAACTCAGCCATTTCTGAACCGATTTTAAAATTTTTTTCTTTATTTGAAAGGTTATGCTTTCAGGTTGGTCCCATTTTAAAAACAGTTCATTTTATATAAAAATTAAAGGGTGTCCCCATACAACATACATGTTTTTTACGTGTATTAAGAACCGTAAAGGGCACCAAATTAAAATTTTAAAAAATTGCGTGTCGCTATAGCTCCCAACAGCAGAAATTAATAAAAAAATAAATTTAAAATTTAAAGGGTGTCACCATAGGTGACATAATATGACCTATTTGGGTCTATCTTTTGAACCGTTATAGACTTAACCTTGAAAATTTGACAGAATGTCAACTACTATGACCGTTATAATAAAATGTATAAATACTTAAAATTTTAAATTAAAGGGTGCTCCAATAGTTCATTTAATTTGACGTATATGGCCATACTTTTGAATATTTTTACACAGACCGCTGAAATTTACAAAAAACCTGTAGTGCTAAGTCAGCTATAACAAAAAGTATAAAATTTTGAATTTGGAACTTAAAGGGTGTCCCAATAGTTAATGTAATTCTATGTATGTGGCCAAACTTTTGAACTGTTAGAGACAGACAGCTGAAATTTACAAGGAACCTGTATTGCAAAGTCCACTATAGCAAGTATACAATTTGAAGTTAGAAATTAAAGGGTGTCCCCATAAATTACGTAATTTGATCTATATGACCCTATCTTTTGAACCGTTAAACACAAACACTTGAAAATTAGGCAGAATGTCCACTACTTTCTCTGGTATAATAAAAAGCATAAATATTTGGAATTGTAAGGTTGTCCCAATAGTTCATGTAATTTGATATATATGGTTAAACTTTTGAACCGTTATAGACAGATAGTTGAAATTTACAAAGAATCTTTGTGACCAAGTCCTCTATAACAACAGGTCTTTAATTTAACATTGTAAATTAAAGGGTGTCCGAATAGGTTATGTTATTTGATCTGTGTGCCCCTATCTTTACAACCGTTATAGACAGAGGCTTGAATGGTGTCCCCATACAAGACGGATGCTGGTGAAAATAACTTAACTTTTAAACAGTAATAGGGAGAGGCTTGACATTCAATAGTCTTTATTTTTTCCCTCTAATTTTGGCGCATCTTTTATTTGGTTTAAATCTAATTCTTACAGATTACTTCTTACATTTTTAGTTTAGAATTGGTGCCCTTCTATCTGTTTTGAAGTCGGTTTTTTTTTGCAAGAATTATATTTAGTTTGCATTTCATAATGGAAAGACCTACGAATTGTTCAACTTTATTACGAAAAGTCACGTTCTGTGAGGAATGTGTTTTGTGCACTTCGCGCAATTTATGGTCAACATAATCGGCCTACTGAGCGTACTATTCGCAATGCCAACCAACCATTTTGAGACCCAGCATTCATTATTGGATAATATTCGACCGTATAGATCACGACCAGCACGCTGTGAAGAAAATATAGTGGCCGTAGGTGAGAGTGTACGCGATGACCGTGGAGAGTCGAATCGGCGCCGTTCGCAGCAACTCGGACTGACGTATGGAACGACTTGGCGCATTTTACGTCGATATCTTAAATTGAAAGCATATAAAAAACAGCTTGTGCAACAACTGAAGCCGCTCGACCTTCCCAAGCGACATGACTTCGCTCTATCAGTTCTTGAAAAGTTCCAAGAAGATCCGACGTTTTCGAGGCAAATTTTGTTTGGCGATGAGGCCCATTTCTGGCTTAATATTTATGTAAACAAACTAAATTGCCGCATTTGGTGCGGTATGTGGGCCGGTGGAATCATCGGTCCATATATCTTTAAAAATGATGCCGGTGCGAATGTAACCTTCAATGGCGACCGTTATCATGCCATGATAACCGCCTATTTGATGCCAGAAATTGAAGCTCGTGATCTCGGCGACATTTGGTTGCAGCAGGACGGCGCCACTTCCCACACATCGCATCAGTCAATGGATTTATTGACAGAACATTTAGGTGAGCATATAACTTAACGTTTTGGGCCGTTCAATTGGCTACCAAGATCGTGTGATATCACACCGTTAGACTTTTTCCTGTGCGGATATGTAAAGTCCAAAGTTTATGCGGACAAACCCGCTTCGATTCAGGCCTTGTAGGAAAATATCACGTGTGTCATTCGCCAGTTACCAGTCGAAATGCTCGAACGAATCATCGAAAATTGGACTAAATGGATGGACCATCTGTGACGTAGCAACGACCAACATATGATAGACGTAATCTTCCAAAATTAAATGCCAAAGAATGTTCTTTCACACGATAATAAACATTTTCCATTAAATTTGAATTTTGTGTGTTTTTTTTTTTTTTTTGTTTAAAAAATAGGGAACCTTGGCCAATACGCCTAAGCGCTGATGTTAATCTTGATTACATCCTATCTAACATTCTATCTAAATTTATGGTTTTGTTAGTTTGGACAACTGGGATATTTTGCCTGCTCAGAACAATAAACCCCCACAATATACTATGCACAAAAATTTGTGAAAAATATAAAATAATAGTAAAACAAATATTTGAATAAATGGTAAAAATTGTTAAACGAACCCCTAACATTTAAATTATAACATCAATGTAAAAATTAAATTAATAGAAACTGTAGGTTAGATACTCACATACATATATAAACAAATAGGTTGTTTTAAGCAAAGCGAAATAAAGTAAAAACTTAACAAAAAAAAAAAAAAACAAATGTTTCAGATCAAATAAAATGCTGATATTTTATTTAATTTAAAACATTTGTTTTGTTGTTCAATTTGGAATATTGTAATTAAATTAGATGGAATAAAGATTATTGATGTGTGTAGAGAGTAAAGAGCCAGAACACACTTTTGTCCTCTCAGCCGTGTCCTTGTAAAGCAGCATTAATGGCGATGGAATGGAATTCAAGATTACTTTACAAAAACATATTAATTTACAAACTCAAAAATAGTCATTATATTGTGATTAAAAATAGCACAAGAAAATCTGTCTTTGATTGGCTGCCGCGAACTTTCTTTCCTTAAATATAACCTTATAACCAAAGAAGTTAAATAAATTTTTAACAGGTTATATAAATTATTTTGTGACTTGTAAATTAAGCCTTCATGTCATATTTAATCAAGTGCTTGAGGCACGTTAAAATTTAATAATTAAGTCCAGCCAGTATTAGGCAAAAACTCTATGAATCACGCTTGCTGTTATCAGTTGTTGGTCACCACTCGGAGTACACCGAGTCAAAAACACCCAATATAATCAAAAAGATTTTCTCTATAAAATGTTTTTAGGCTAAGGGTAATGCAAGCAGAAAGAAGGGAAGTTTTTTTCGAAGAGATTCCTTATTATTTTCATTTGGTAAATCTTTTTAATTTTATCAAGAATCAATAAGAAAACCTTGTTATGCCCAATTTTTTTACTCATTTTTGACACAAAAAAAAAAAAAACAAAACAATCCGTAGAGAAAACCATAGATAACACATAGATAGTCAACTGAAACGTCAAAAACCTAAGTCTCTTGTCAAAAAACCTAAGTCGAAGAATGTATTGGTAGGCAAAATTGTATAAGTGTTGGTTTTTATAAAAAAATTCCCCACAGCACCTAAACTGCACATAGTTGTATAAAATATTTTCAGAATATTTTTTTACATGCTATTTTATATGTTAAAATAAATAATTCTTTTGCTTTTTAATAAAAATATGAATTTTGTATTTTTTGCTAATATATTTATGTGCGAAAAACGTTAGATTGAATGCTAATTTTATATATTTTTTATATTGAATTGAAAATTTTCATCCCCTAAAACACAAAAAAATACAATACTGTGTAGAAATAAATTTCACCAAAGAAATGTCAACAAAATTAAATTTATTTTGTATTAAAAAATTTAAAATAAAGGGTGATTTTTTTGAGGTTAGGATTTTCATGCATTAGTATTTGACAGATCACGTGAGATTTCAGATATGGTGCCAAAGAGAAAGATGCTCAGTATGCTTTGACATTTCATCATGAATAGACTTACTAACGAGCAACGCTTGCAAATCATTGAATTTTATTACCAAAATCAGTGTTCGGTTCGAAATGTTCAAATGTGACAAATTTTGTTCAGCGATGAGGCTCATTTCTGGTTGAATGGCTACGTAAATAAGCAAAATTGCCGCATTTGGAGTGAAGAGCAACCAGAAGCCGTTCAAGAACTGCCCATGCATCCCGAAAAATGCACTGTTTGGTGTGGTTTGTACGCTGGTGGAATCATTGGACCGTATTTTTTCAAAGATGCTGTTGGACGCAACGTTACGGTGAATGGCGATCGCTATCGTTCGATGCTAACAAACTTTTTGTTGCCAAAAATGGAACAACTGAACTTGGTTGACATGTGGTTTCAACAAGATGGCACTACATGCCACACAGCTCGCGATTCTATGGCCATTTTGAGGGAAAACTTCGGAGAACAATTCATCTCAAGAAATGGACCGGTAAGTTGACCACCAAGATCATGCGATTTGACGCCTTTAGACTATTTTTTGTGGGGCTACGTCAAGTCTAAAGTCTACAGAAATAAGCCAGCAACTATTCCAGCTTTGGAAGACAACATTTCCGAAGAAATTCGGGCTATTCCGGCCGAAATGCTCGAAAAAGTTGCCCAAAATTGGACTTTACGAATGGACCACCTAAGACGCAGCCGCGGTCAACATTTAAATGAAATTATCTTCAAAAAGTAAATGTCATGGACCAATCTAACGTTTCAAATAAAGAACCGATGAGATTTTGCAAATTTTATGCGTTTTTTTTAAAAAAAAAAGTTCTCAAACTCTTAAAAAATCACTCGTTACAATAAATTGTTAAATAATTTTTTGTGCAAAAATTCAAAATTGTTTAAATATTTGTAAAGTGAAATGGAATAACGCGTAATAGTGCCTAAATGTGAATAAAAATTTTACTCCCCTAAGTGTGTTGAATCCACACCATACCCGTATGTGTGAAGACATTTGTAGCCAGGTTTTTGACATTTGGAGAGTTCACCATCTATGTGTTATCTATGGAGAAAACTTTTTCATTCTATTAGAATTGCTTCTGACTTGTATAAAAAATTGATTTCTTATTGATATCATTAACCTACTTAATTGATTTTTTAAAAAAGGTTTTTCTAATTGATTTCATTAAGGTTCCTATATGATCATGTGTAAATCATCTTTTCAATTTTCTTAATAAGAATATCTTCTTGATTATATTAGCTTTCTTGTTATTTCGTTTATATAAATATATACATAAATAGAAACTGTTTGTAAAAACATAAAATAAAGGGTGATCCATTTCGAGGTTTCCTATATTTTAAAGAAAAAAACACAGAAAATTCAAATTTAATGGAAAATATTTATTATCATTTGAAAGAACATTCTTTTGAAGATTATGTCTATCAAATGTTGGCCATCCATTGAGTCCAATTTTTGATGACTCTATCGAGCATTTCGACTGGTAAATGACACGCGTGATATTTTCCTACAAGGTCTTTATCAAAGCGGGTTTGTCCGCATAAACTTTAGACTTTACATATCCCCATAGGAAAAAGTCTAACGGTGTGATATAACACGATATTGGTGGCCAAGCTACCGGCCCAAAACGTGAAGCTATGTGCTCACCGAAATGTTCTCTCAATAAATCCATTGATTGATGCGATGTGTGGGAAGTGGCGCCGTCTTGCTGAAACCAAATGTTGCCGAGATCACGAGCTTCAATTTCAGGCATCAAATAGTCGGTTATCATGGCACGATAACGATCGCCATTGACGGTTACGTGCGCACCGGCATCATTTTTTTAAGAAATATGGACCGACACCAAACCATAGTTTTTTCTGGATGAAGTGAGAGCTCTTGAATATCTTCAGGTTGTTCTTCGTCCCAAATGCGGAAATTTTATTTGTTTACATACCCATTGAGCTAGAAATGGGCCTCATCGCTAAACAAAATTTGCCTCGAAAACGTCGGATCTTCTTGGAACTTTTCAAGAGCCCATAGAGCGAAGCGATTCATGCGTAAGTCTTTCCATTTCCATGACAGCATGACACTAACTGATCTGTCAAAAAAGGCTATTGGAAAAAGTACCTCGAAATGGATCACCCTTTACTATTCATTTGAAATGTCATGTTAACGCTCAATTAGGATGCCTACAGCCTAAGTCACTTCACGCCTTTTTGTTCACTGAACGCCCAATAGCATTGGATTTTATCGATTATTTCTGGCGTATAGACCTGTATAGAGCGAGCTAGCATCAGTAAACAAATTCTTAACCATAAAAATTAAGGGCGCCGAGTCTTCATAGTATCTATCACTAGCGAAGTTGATTGCTTCAAAAATAACCTAAAAGTCGAAAGGGTCCTAAAATCCACATTAGTCCAGTAATAGATAAACGTTAATGGAATCAGTGATACATTGAACGTTACTTCGAAATTCTCATACTCTCCTCGTATTATTCACACTAAAGCGGTCACTAAGTCGCACAAAAACATATTGTTTGTTATAATTCCCAATATTTTTGGGACAAAGAAATTTTGTTAATTAAAAAAATTTATATAGAAAAATTTAAACAAATCAAGGCCAACCCTTGATTTGAACTGTTAAATAAATTCTGTCTTCTAGAATCTTATCTAAAATACATTTAAGACCTTTGCAATAACCACATGAAAGATTTGTTTTTCTTTCCTTTAAAATCAAGTATGAGAGAAAAAAAAACAAATTGGCCATTATCATTTGGTGATTACAACTCATTATAACCTCAAATGAATTTGCATATTTACCCATTCTCAAGCTTCAATAAATTCTACTACTACTTTGCACTAATGAAACCGACCGACAAAAGCAAAAACAAACAAATAAAAAACTATCATGCCGCCTTTTTGGCTTGAAATCACAGGAGTAAAAGAAAATTTCTATTTAAAGGCAGATGCTGCAAACACACACACAGAGTCAAGTTAGAGAGAAAAGTTGGAGAAAGCAAAAAGAAGAAAAGCTTTACAACAGCAACATTATAAATTCAGAACTCCAAGTGCACAAATATAAAAAATATAGTGATGTGAAAGAAAACAGCAAATAAAAGCTTTTATGACAGACAAGAGTTTTTTTAATCCTTTAAGAGAGTTTAGATTGTCCCTCTCTCTCTCTCTTAAAAAATGGTATTTGCTTCCATTCAGCTATTTAATGTTAACAAATCTGCTGTATTTCTTTTTTGGCTCTGAGTTAATAGCGATGTAAATGTCAAAGTTTAGCAAACTTTTTAGAAAAGGACTTGCGCCTTGAGTTTTGCTTGGCAATTTTAAGTTTGATTTTCATTTAATCTCTTGGTTTTTTTTTAGGTGTAATAAATTAAATCCTGGAATTTCAGTTCACATTTATTTGAAGATTTCAAACTTGATTAAACTTTTTTTCAATTTTACTTTTTTTTGTTTGTTATTGTTGTTGTTTGCTTTCATGCTCTCGTTTAGCAAAATTATTGTTATTGTTATTTGGTTCCATTACAAATCGTTTCACTAATTTTAAAGTTAATTGTGTTGGCTAGTGGAGACGGGGTTGGTGGGTGTGTGTGTGTGGGTTTTCTATTTTCGCAAAGGGTGTTAAAAGGCTGCTGGAATTTCTGTTTAACGTAGTACTCGTACAAATGTATGTTTATTGGCAAAAAGCTGTCGTGTTAACTGACCTTAGATAACAGCAAAGTGACATGTGCCAGACATGAATAATTGAAATTAGTATACTACACATACACTCTCATGCACACATACTATTTGTAGATGACTGTGTTAGTGTAGTGAGTGGAATTGGTTATGTATTTTATTTTATTGATTGAAAATATTTTTTAGGGAAATCTGTTTGCCTTTAGCACGTCTGAAATGGTAATTAAGTCAAGAGTTTTTTTAATGCGGCCAAATGGTTGTTTGGAGTAAATCAAATGCTACCTTACGCCACTATTAAAGAGTATTTTTTGGTTTATTGAAATGAGCCCTAGCTAAAAGAAAATACTTCACATCTGTTTAATTGTTGTTGATCAATTCCTAATTATCCTGATTTAAAAAACAAAATAAAAAAAGCTAAATATATATACAGGGTGGCCCAAAAAAGACTGAAGGATTAAAAATAGTTATATCTTTTTTGTGTTTAATAATTTGTTTTTTGTCTTTTACTGGTTTTTGGAGATAAATCAGGGCTACATATGATGTGCAGAAATGCGTCAAAATCATTGAATTTTTTTATTCTTCTGGAAGGTCAATTATTACAACTAAACGAAATTATCGTCGTCATTTTAATGTCCGAACAGCACCCAGGGACAACATGATTAGGATCTTAGTCTCCCGTTTTGAGGAACATGGAAGAGTGTCAGATCTTCCAGGAAGAGGAAGAGGTCGATCTGTGCGCAATGAAGCAGTTGTGGAGGCTGTACGGCAGAGTGTAAACGAAGATCCATCTGTCTCTATTCGTCGTCGTTCTGCTCAATTGGGAATCTCCAGAACATCCCTGCAAAGAATTTTGAAGCGGGATCTTAAAATGTTTCCGTATAAAATTCAAATGGTACAGCAACTGCTTCCCCAAGATCATCAGGCACGCCTGCAATATGCTATTCGTTTTAGTCAAATAGCAAGAGAAAATGATAACTTTTTAAACAATCTTATAATGAGCGATGAAGCTCATTTCCACTTAAATGGCTATGTTAACAAACAAAATTGTAGATTTTCGGACACTCACACCCCGCCAGATGTGCGGTGTTATGGCTGATAAAATTATCGGTCCATATTTTTTCGAAGATGTGGATGGTCAACCAGAAACGGTTAACGGGGCTCTGTATAGGACTATGATAGAATATTTTTTGCGTCCACATGTTGAGAATAATCAAAACATATGGTTCTAGCAAGATGGAGCAACTGTGCATACAGCAAGAGCAACAATGGAATTTCTTCATAACATTTTTGGTCAACGAATAATTTCCAGAAATTGTGATTTTTCTTGGCCCCCACGTTCACCAGATTTTACTGCTCCAGATTTTTTTTGCGGGGCTATTTGAAAGGAGTTGTGTATATCAATAAACCCCAAACAATTCAAGAGCTAAAGCAGAATATTCAAGCATAAATAAGGAACTTGGAACCAGAAACTCTACGGGCAGTAATGGAAAATGCGATTAAAAGAGCCAATTTTTGTTTGCAAGAAAATGGACACCATTTGAGAGATGTTATATTTCACACTTAAATGTAAAAAATTTCCATGAATTAAATATTTAAAAACATTAAAAAAAAATAATAAAAAAAACAAAAAAAATACAGTTATTTTTTCCTTCAGTCTTTTTTGGGCCACCCTGTATTTTTAACCCCTTAATTATCGGATTTTTTTCTTTGTTAATTTTAAGACGAAATCTAAGCGACATGGGGTAAATACTCTTTGTTCAGCGGCTTTGCAAACACATTTGGCGAAAGTTGTTATTTTTACTGGGCATCTAAAGATGTTATTAGGAAAATAGAAAACGAATTCAGAAAATAGTACGTCTTACGTCCCCCAGGGGCATTAATTGTCAATGCGCTATATTCTCAAAGCTATGACGGGGAAAATGCGGGCACCAAACGCCAAGGTTCCTGTAACTTTAATCTGGAAGAACATATCTGTTTTTTTATGGGTTCTTTTCGAGGCCAAACCAGTGCCCCAACGACTGGTACCACGGAAACCGATAGCCCCACAGAGTGTCACAGATATGCGGTATCTGTGGCCGGTTGTTAGAGGGTTCACATGATGGCTGTGCTTTGGATCAATACATGCAGAAATGGTGCAAGGTTCATAAAGTGCGCTGTTGCATTCTCAACAAAAGGAGTTGGATGGTCTTCATCCCCTAAACAAGAGGTTAGGACATGGGTCCAGGCTTGCCATGTTCTATAAATTGCTACTCCTTACTTAAGTATTGTGCACTGAGCGATATTGTGATAATAACCTTTAAGGTGGTACTATTGTCGCTTCATTGCGCTTGTATTGTGTAGTGGGCGGTATATATTTATGACGCAATGGGGGTGCTGGTCTAGATTTTTTAAATTCACGCAGTGGTAAGACCACCGTCAGATAAGGGCCAATAGGGCTAGGTGGTGACGGTAATCTTGATCACATCAGTCCGTACTACGTCTGTAATATAAAACAAAAATAAAACATTATATGAAATGCATTAATATGAAATGAATTACTTGTATATGAAATTTAATTTAACTAGATATTTATAAATATATATATTTTTTTTAAATACCGATAGAATTTTAAATTGTAAATTATAACACAAAAATATAAATTTCTTCCAATGTTTACTATACGGAGTTAACATTTAAAAAATAACATTAACATTTAAAAATTATTTCGAACAGTTAGCCACCACATTATTAGCAAAGATCATTTTGGACAGCCAACTTTCGAGCTCTGCTGGCCGTATGTCAAAAATAATACAACAATGTTGGCCTCAAAGGGTTTAGTTTTTGCTGCTTGATAAGTACAAACCATGAACTCCACTTTTCCTACAGGAAGTAATCTAAAGATATCAAATCGCACAACTTTCGATGCCAATTGATTGAGGATAATTACTCTAAATTTTGATTTGATCATTGTCATCCATATTTTAAAACAAAAAATATAATGATGCGGTAGTGATATTCATGGTCCTAAACGTGAAGTCCTGATTTATTTTAAAAAGGCCCCTTACAGGTAAATCGTTCCCCACTGTGCATTTTTCTGGAATAAGTGTTATCTGTAGAGTTTGTCGTGGATTGGATGCTCTTCATATGCTATAATCTTTCCACCAGCTGGATCTTAAACAATTGTATACCAAGATTATTGAGAAAAAATGTAACGGACATTTCCTTTATGACTTCCAATTGATGCATGAAAAAGTTAGTAAGAAAAAGTTAGTTAGTCTTTATACCGCTCATATGGAAATATGGACCAATTACAATCACTTGTTCTGTACAGGAGGCATATCTTTCAGGAGGCATATCTTACTTACATAATCTTGAATTAATCGCTCCGATGAGCATCATAAAACGCATGTGATGTCAGATGATTTATTCAAATTGAACCATGGTTTTCAATGGTCCCCGCATTAAATAAATTTAAAAAATATTGGAATAAAAATTTGTAAAAAGGCAATAAAAGAGTTTTTTTTTAATATTTCATACATAAGCCGAACTACAATTTAAGAATTATTTATGGCTGCATGCAAAATGACCCTATGAAAAATCGCAAAAAAACAGAAATGAAAAATTGCCCAAGAAAGAATAATGGAAATTTGGCCCAAAAATTGTGAAAAAATACCCAAATATAAATGAATTATCGCCCAAATTTGTTTATTGCTTTCCTATCAAATAAAAAACTATAAAAATGTAAATAGTTTTGGTAAGGGCATTGATATTGGTTTAATTCATCGAGCAAGCTTTGACCTTGCAATTTCTGTGTGTAATCTTTGATCAAAATAAAAGAAAGGACGACACCTGCTGCCCGTGGTGATTTTTATATTCAGCCAAAAATATAAAGTTATTCATACAAAATTTTTGGGTTACTTTTCATATGAAATATTACCCAATTTTGTATGAAGATTTCTTGGGCTATTTTTCATTTATCGTTTTGGGCGATTTTTCATAGGGTCATTTTGCATGCAGCCATTATTTATTATACCAAGGTCTACAATACACAACACTATTTAAAACAAATTTATAATCTGTAAACATTGAGCTGGCGTAAGTCCATGTATACATCTACACATATAATAAAATAGTAACTCATTTCCGTCTGTCTGTCTATCTGTCGGGATAAAATTCTAAAATTTATAAAAATTTTAACAAAATACAAATCAAATACAAATTTTATTCACTTGGTGCCACATGTTATTTACAATATCCCACTTTCAAAAATAAAAGGTGCGCAACCATGTTTAATATATCCCAGTTTTAAACCGAAAATTTCAGCATCTTTAAACCGGAAATTGCGTTTTTCACTGTTTTTCTTCACTTTCTTCTGGGAATGAGATATTTTTGCGGGAAAGAGTATCCCATAATGAAATCAGGATGCTAAGGTACCTCCTCATAAAATTTTGTTAAAATCCAGCCAGTAGTTCTTACGTGATGCGAAAACAAATGAAAGCAGACAGACATACAGACGGAAATGAGTTACTCCTTTATCATATGTATAGATATGAATCAATTAAAAAATTAACTGAATTTCAATTTAAAACTAATTAAAATGTTTAATTGGTGCAAAAACTTTTTTCCGTGAAGGTGAAATCACCATGAAATGACAATTACACTAAAAGAGACATTAACTATGACGCTTTTCGATATTATTACGAGGAAATTTATTCCTTAGCACTTTAACTTAATAGATTTAATGCGATAATAATATCTTGCTCCCAAATTACATATGTTTTCCAAGTCTGTTTTTGTATTTTTTTTTTTTTTGAGGGAGGAGGGGGGTTTCTATCAACAACCAAAAAGATGAAAAACACTTTCAAAAATGTTTATTAGCTTAAAAAAAAATTATATCTTAAGAAAACCAACATAAAACCATTAAAAACATTAAAATCTTCTGTTTAAAGTAGAAAAATATCAAAGAATGTAACAACTCCTTTATGTGTTCATTTTAAACACTTTAGGTTTTTTTTCTTCTTTTCTTCAAATATTTGTCGCTGGCAAGCAAAAACTTTTTTTCAACGACAATTTGTTTCTGTATTTTGAATTTTTTTCACTTTATATTTTACAGTTGCTATTGTTGTTGTCGCAAACTTATGAGTAATCTTTGTTGTTGACAATGACTTTCAAGTGGTTACGGAAAAACCAAACCCACTTTTTACATCCATCCACCACTAAACAGCACTCGAATGAAAGAAGAGGACTCATACAGTCGCATTCTTTTATATATTACACAGACACAGTCACATATACAGTTGAATATGAGAGCAAAACACAAAAAAAAAGAACCAACAAAACAGGAAAAACTACAACTTCATTGACATCAGACCAAGAAAACATTTGTTTGACTGAACAACTCAAACACTAAAGGAAAATTACAACCAACGAGTCGAGCCAGAAAGATATCGCGCAGACATTATGATTGCTGCAATTTTATTGTTTTGCTGCTGCCGTTTTATTTTTTAGTTGCTGCTGTCGTAGTTGTCGGCTACTAGTAGTTTGAGGCCAAATTTAAAACTTTTTTTGCGAAATAAAAGTTTGCACATGACATTATCGCCACGCTTAAGACGCGTTTAGTTTTTTTCCACCCTTTTTTTTAGTAAAAAGTATAAAATTTTCAAAATTACAACTGCACATTTTATTTACTTTTTTTTCTATTGTTTAGTTATGTCTGCCATGTGCTAATGTGGATGTAAAAGAGGCTTAAAAAAATAAATCAACGAATAAAGCACCATTTAGATGGAGAATAAAAAGCTGCCTGCTGTCAGGCGAAAGTAATAAATTTTTTTTAAAAATTAAAATTATTAATTTTCTTTACTGAATGAGGGGCTTGCAGCACCAGGGTCATAAATAACGATTTTTAAAATATTGTTAAAACAGCTCAAAGTTTAATCGAAATTAATTTTGCATACAAACCATTTTTTTGGTTACACAGTTTTTGACACATATTTTGTTATATAAATATTCATTATCTTAAATACATGAAATTTTGTTTAAATCAGGCATTGGGAGATTCAATTACATTCCAATTACAATTAAAATTACAGGTAATATGCAATGGCATATTCTCAATTACACATTACAAGTATTTGTAATTTAAATAAGAGACTGAAGTCACTTAGAACTACTTGTAATTGTAATTGGAAATTTTCAACTACAAATTAGAAATAATTGTAGTTTATCAATTACAATTACATACTTGTAATTTGTAATTTTAAATTTTAAATTACTAATTACATGTAATTGTAATTGTATTTTATAAATTACATGTCATTTTTCATTAAAAATATCCAATTACAAACTACAATTACAAAAAATTTCAATTACAATTACAAACAATTGAATGTAATTGAATTACAATTACATATAATTAAATGTGTAATTAACTACAAACTCTAGTTGACATCCCCTAAGTCTATTTTAAATGCAAAAGACTGAACTTATACCTTTTAACCTCTCACCTTTTATATTTCAAAATTAATTACCTATAACTAATTGCAAAACTTACCAAAAATTTTGTAGAAAATTTTTTTGGTAAAAATTTTGTAGAACATTTTTTTGGAAAAAATTTTGTAGAAAATTTTTTGGTAAAAATTTGGTAGAAAATTTTTATGGTAAAAATTTAATAGATTTTTTTGGAAAAATGTTATAGAAAATTTTTTTTTGTAAAATTTTTATAGAAAATTTTTTTAGAAAAATTTTTGTAAAAAATTTTATAGAAAAATTTTTTGTAAAAAATTTTATAGAAAAATTTTTTGTAAAAAATTTTATAGAAAAATTTTTTGTAAAAAATTTTATAGAAAAATTTTTTGGAAAAAATTTTATAGAAAAATTTTTTGTAAAAAATTTTATAGAAAAATTTTTTGTAAAAAATTTTATAGAAAAATTTTTTGTAAAATATTTTACAGAAATTTTCTTGTAAATTGTGATACAAATTTCTTGAAATAATGATATAGAAAATTTCTTCTAAAAATTTTATAGAAAATTTCTTATAAAATCTTATATTATTTTTTGTATAAATTTTAAAAGAAATTTTTTGTTTAAATTTTAATAGAAATTTTTTGCTTAAATTTTAATAGAAATTATTTTGTAAAATTTTTATAGAAAATCTTTTGTTTAAATTTTAATTGAAATTTTTTTGTAAAAATTTTATCTAGTATTTTTTGTAAAACTTTTATAAAAAATTTTTTTGTAAAAATTGTATAAAAAAAATTTTTGTAAAAATTTTATAAAAATATTTTTTGTAAAAATTTTATAGAAAATTATTCAAAAAAAAATTTACAGCAAAAAAGTTAAAGAATGGTCTGCCTAAAGCACTTTGGAGAGTCATATTGAAATTGGAAATTTTCACAGGTGTAATACTATAACCGCTATCATTTTTCAAAAAGTAAAGTGTATTCCGATAAGAATATATCATTATATATATTTATATATATATATATTTAATTTTCTTAAAATTAAACCGAAATAGGCAGAAACTTAATTCATACAGATTATCTAAAATTGTATCTGCTATAACAACCAATATAATGAAATTAAAAATTAAAGGTTGAAACCCCTTTAATTTTTAATTTCATTATATTTCATTATATACCGCCGTGTTTTTACTTATATGACTGTATTTTTTAATACCTAAAATTAACACAGATGTATTAAAAATGAAATTAATTAAAAAGAAATGGCGTTCCTTAGCAGTCGCGATTTGACGACTTATCTTATAAACCCTTGAACAGATAGAACCTTGAAATTTAGACAGCGTATGCGGTACTATGCTCGCTATAATAAAATGAAAGTCAAAGAGTGTCCCCATAGAATACCGTGATCGTGTCATATATATGCTTATCTTTTGATCTGTAACAAACAGAATTTTTTTGGTAATTTTAAGCTTTTGTTAAAATAAATATATTTATATATTTTTTTTAATTTTAATATACTTATTAAAATATTTTTGCAAAACTATCTAAATTAAATAATCAGTAAATTAAATAATGTTGCCAAAGCTTTCGGTGAAGAGGATTATCACTGGCTGTTTGTTTCGTATGATTGGTGAGCGCTTTCGATGTGAGAACATTAGTATCGCGACGTCTTAGATAGTAGATACACTTGCCAACTGTTGCAAATAAACATACAATGACGACGGTCTTAACCGGAAGGTATGACAACGTTATTTGGTTTTGGTTTTAGTTCATTTTGGTTATCTCTAGTCGCTTTGAAAATGGGAATAATTTTTCTTTTGGGTTAATATAATTATGATTTCGTAGTCGGATTTTCATGTAATTTTTTCCTTTTATTTTTCTCTATATTTTTTTTCTCATTCCCCCTTTAATATTATTCAACAGTTTTGTTAACTCTTATCTTTATAATGTTGTGCGTGTTTGTATAAATTTCTACGTTTACTGACATATATATGGGGCATTCCACGGCAAATCGACAAAAAAGGCTTTTTTTATTTTGTTAATTTTTTTGTTTACTTAAAATTACCAGTATGCTTTGGGTGAGATATTAAGATATTCAAGCATTTTTCAGAATATATGATTTCGCATGGAAGGCCCCATATATATTTTCGCATGTCCTGTTGGTTATCTGGTTTAATTTTTACTTTAGTGACACTATAACGTTGTTATTGTTCTGTTTAAGTGACACTTATTCACATTTGCTTTAGCAAATATTAGCTTATCATACTTGAAATTTCAATTATGGTATGTTCGTGATGTTGTCGTTGTTTTTTGTTATTATTGTTGTATAGTTGTTGCTCTTGTGGCTTTTGTTGTTGTTCGGGCGAGTGTTGTTTTGAAATAATTTCATAAACATTTGTCACCCTTTTTCTAACACCAAAAGAACACAAAAAAAAAACAAAAGGCAGGCGGCGAAAAAAGAAAATATTAACAATTGTATGTTTAGCATGCAAATGAAATAATTATGTTTTTGTGGTTAAAATCTGTTTTTTTTCTAACTTTGGGGTTTGGTTGCTTTTTCCGAGTAAACAAAACAAAAAGTGGTTTTGATTGACAACATTAGCATGTAAAAGTCATTAGAAAGAACAAAATTGTTGCTGAACTTGTATTCTCAAATGATGCTTTAAAGGTTTCAATTAGAGTATCCTTTTTAGGGTGAAGTTAAAAAGGACCAGAGAGATTTAGCAGAGTTTATAAAGTCATAATAAATTATTAATAATGTAGAATTTTCGCAACAAAACTAAAATTAAATAAAGGTAACAAAAAAAATTATAGGTTGTTTTCTAGCATGTCCTTTAGATTCTTCAATAAGGATAACTAATATATCGGCTGGCAATAGTTAAATGTAAAGTTTTCAGAACAAAACAAAATGATTTTCGTATTAGAAATTAATGATCTTGATCATCAAAATATTTTAAATAATAAAAGAATAAAATTTTAGGACTTTTTGCCAAACGTAAGACACGGCCAAGCATCGTTTGTTCCAAAAACGAAATTTTCAAAAAATTTAGTTAAGTGGTTTGAACCATAAACCAGTCGCTATTTTTCTTAAATTTTGTTTCAGTAAATTTAGACAATTCCGCATGAACAAACTTACGATTATTGAAGGCTTTTAAATTGTGGAAATTTGTTTCTTAAATCATTGTTCTACTCCATAAATGTTTAGAGCACTTCCTGACCGTGCTAGTCATTACATGACAATAAACTTTCGCATCGAGGACACTATCATTTCTGTAAGTCAAAAAATTATGATTCTGATTTGTGAACATGACGCTGTTTTCAGCAACTTTCGCTTTGCTCATCTACCACATAAAATATTTTGCGTAAAGACCTTGGTTTATATCCTTACAAAAATCGGTTTTTTTAAGAATTGAAGTGAAGCCTAATGACCATCAGATGTGATCAAGATTAACATCAGTACCTGCTACGATGGCCCAACCTGTCCGAGGTCTTAACAATGGTTGAAGTAAAAGTGTAGAGCAGCGCCCCCATTGTATAGTACAGCACAAAATACGTTACAGTGCCGTGTGCAATAGCACCTACACCGCACTAACATACACTGCCCAGTCATAATGAGTAGCAATTTATAGAAACATATCAAGCTAGGACCCATGCTCTAACCTCTTGTTTAGGGGTTGGAGACCACTTAAGAGTGCAACCGCGCACTTGATCAGGTCTGCATGTATTGATCCAATCCACAGCCATCACGTAGACCCCCGAAGTCGACCTACCCAACAATCGGCCACAGAAAGGAACGCCTCTCTGTGGGGCTACAGGTTCCCATATTACCAATCATTCGGGCACTGTTCGGTGCTCTAAAAGAACCTATAATTAAACAGATCTGTTCTTCCAGATTCAGGCTCCCGGAAACCTGGCGTCTGTTGCCCCCATTTTCCCGAGAGCATCTCGACAAATCTTTTGGCATATACAGCAATGACAGTTTGTACCTAATGAATATCAGTTGCATACTCCGTCTCATAAACAATAGCAAACCGATCCAAATTTAAACGAAAAATATTGTTTAGTCCTGAGACTAAGGAAAAATCAACAAACAAAATTGCACAACATGGATTAAAAGCAATCTAAGAAAATCAATGAGTGACAGAATGTTGGTATGGATTTTCAGCCAGCGGCATCATTTGCTTCCATAACCGAATAATAATAATCGTATATATTATTGATACATGATCAACAAAATGTTGTTTCTAAAAATCACGGGGATAAATATCGACAATTTGTGGTTTCAACAGGATGGCATTATGTGCCATACATTTCACCGAACCATTGAATTACTAAAACGTCATTTTGGTGATAAGATATATAATGAAATAAACTTGACTCTTGGCACCCAAGATTGAGCGATTTGGAACCTCTCGATTACTTTCTTTCAAAAACTTTAAGTCATCCCTTTAATCAAATAACACCAAAAGTTTTAAAAAAAAGCATTTAAATATTTGACTGACAGGATGAGCTTACATAGCACATCCTGCTGGTAGTGGTGGTCATTTATCAAATATAATTTTTGAATTATTCTGCAAATGGCATAAAAAAATATTATTTAATAAAATAACGATCAACGCAATATATTTAATTATATGAATCCGCAAAATCAACAAAATCGTCTGGAAAGTGTATGACAAAGAGTTTTGTGTAGAATGTGTAAAGAATTAATTTCATGGGTTACTTGGAAAAAGTAGAAATAATAATCCGACAATTTTTTCTATTATTATTAAAAACAATTCCACTTTCAAAACTACAAAAATTATATGTGTTCTAACAGAACGACAAATAATGAATTGGAGAGCCAGTACTGTCACGAGACAAAGTGGTAAAAATGGAACCCTAGAACTAAATACTACCAATACAAGCTAGTGTTAAATGTTGGAAATTTATGTATGAATGAATGTCCAACACAACTGATGATTACTGCTTTTTAACCGACTTCAAAAAAGAAGGAGGTTATCTATTCGTCTGAATGTTGCTTTCTTTTTTATGTATGTAACCGCATAACTCAGCCATTTCTGAACCGATTTTAAAATTTCTTCCTTTATTTGAAAGGTTATGCTTTCAGGTTGGTCCCATTTTAATATAAAACAGTTCATTAATTAAAAATTAAAGGGTCTCCCCATACAACATACATGTTTTTTACGTGTATTAAGAACCGTAAAGGGCACCAAATTAAAATTTTAACAAATTGCGTGCCGCTGTAGCTCTCAACAGCAGCAATGAATAAAAAAATAAATTTAAAATTTAAAGGGTGTCCCCATAGGTGACATAATTTGACCTATTTGGGTCTATCTTTTGAAACGTTATAGACAAAACCTTGAAAATTTGACAGAATGTCGATTACTATGACCGTTATAATAAAATGTATAAATATTCAAAATTTTAAATTAAAGGGTGATCCAATAGTTCATTTAATTTGATGTATATGGCCATACTTTTGAGCAGTTGTACACAGACCACTGAAATTACCAAATAACCTGTAGTGCTAAGTAAGCTATAACAAAAAGTATAAAATTTGAATTTGGAACTAAAAGGGTGTCCCAATAGTTAATGTAATTCTATGTGAGTGGCCAAACTTTTGAACTGTTAGAGACAGACGGCTGAAATTTACAACGAACCTGTATTGCAAAGTCCACTATAGCAAGTATACAATTTGAATTTAGAAATTAAAGGATGTCCCCATAAATTATGTAATTTAATCTATATGGCCCTATCTTTTGAACCGTTAAACACAAACACTTGAAAATTAGGCAGAATGTCCACTACTATCTCTGGTATGATAACAAGTATAAATATTTGGAATTATAATGTAAAGGGTGTCCCAATAGCTCATGTAATTTGATATATATGGCCAAACTTTTGAACCGTTATAGACAGAGAGTTGAAATTTACAAAGAATCTTTGTGGCCAAGTCCAGTATAACAACAGGTCTTTAACTTAACATTGCAAATTAAAGGGTGTCTGAATATGTGATGTTATTTGATCTGTGTGCCCCTATCTGTGAAACCGTAGACGGAGGCTTGAATGGTGCGCCTATAAAAGACGGATGCTGATGAAAAGAGGAGAGGCTTGACATTCAAATAGTCTTTTTCCCTCTAAGTTTGGCGCATCTTTTATTTGATTCAAATCTAAGTCTTACAGATTACTTCTTACATTTTTAGTTTAGAATTGGTGCCCTTCTATCTGTTTAGAAGTCGGTTTTTTTTGCAAGAATTATAAATACATAGAAATGGATGAAATAAAAATTAAGCTATTGACGTATACGTATTATGAATTATAATAAAATTATTATTATTAATATTACTTATACGTCCAGTAATCCCCAAACATTTATAAACGTGGTACGATGATAAAAACCGCTTAAGTTTCTATTTTTCGTAGGGCATTACTTATTAAATAGTCAATAACACTGCTACTGATAATTTTTTGTTTAGCGCTAATATTGAAAAAATTTTTTAAGTTTGCAAAAATATTAACGAAAAAATTTTGTTTTAAAAGACACTGTATCTTAAAACTGTATTTGGATAACTTTAAGATGTTAAGAACTATGAAAATAACTATAAAGGGAACATTTCAGCTTTAACTCCAAAGGAAAAGAAAAAAATTGAGAATTGATTGGTCTAGTGCAATGGTTCCCAGTGCAAATGATCCGCAGAGGTCAAAAGTGGTCCGCGAGCGAATGATTTGAAATTTAGCTGTTTGTCGCTGTGGAGTGCGTGAGAAGGGCGCGGGTGGTGGGGGCAGTACTAAGTACACGGGCCTACGCCCTTTTCGGCAAAGACAATATAGAGACTGCAATCTGTCCACAGTTGAACGTGTATCGTGTAAAAGGAATTACCTATGCTTTGTGCTGTCATTTGTTACATTTGAGTGTCAGTAATAGTATTTAGCTTAACTGTGAGAGGAAGTAAGTGATTCATTACTGACCGTTATTCCTGACATTATTTCTTGAATTTATTCGCAAATTTTTTTTGGCGGGATTGTACTTATGGCAACGTAGTAGGTATATTGTTTATAAACTAAAACTACTTTGGACATTATTTCAAAAATAAAAAATGTTATTTAAGCCAAACACGATCATATTATAATACCTGAACTTATGCTTTTACTTGTCTTGTTTTTTTCCTATTCGGTTTTATTTTTACAAGCTTTTATTTAGTTTCAATATGTCCCGATGTTTGTCTGTAATCAAATATTGTAAGTTTTTGATCCACTTCCCGGTTACCGATTGAGCTGAAATTTTGCATTCATGCGTAAATCAGATAAACATGCAAAATTACTATGACGGAGTTTATCTGATGTGGACCGGAAGATGACTACAGGAACTCGGTAATTAAACGCGAGGCGGCACTCAATGCCGGATTTTGATTTCCGAAACTCGTGGTGGCGCTAAAGGTGTCGAAGGAAGTCGGGCGTCTAAGAGTTCTTTCCTAGAACATACTGGCGCCAGTACATCTTTTGTTTTCTTTTTAATACCTTCTTTGTCAGTTTATATGAGCATTTCAAGGTTCACCGTGCCGTACGCGCCAGCTAATGTAAATGTTGAAAATTTACTTTTTTATCCATTACATATTATTTCTCACTTAAAAATGTACTTATGACATTTATGGTCTCCTAATTATTATTTGTATATTTTATTAAGGCATTAAAAGTGCATATTATACGAACAATACGAATAAAAAATATTTAGAAACAATCCAAAATTCGAAATCGGCACGGAGTACCGGAAGCGCCAGCTAATTCAGTAATAACACCGCACTGTATTATACATCGCCAAGCGTTAGCTTCTAAAACTCTTCCTGGATAATACACTGCATATAGTCATTATCAAAAGCAGCGCCTTAAAATCACGCCTTTTTGTTAAAATTGTGCTTGAAATGGACTCTGACCATGAGGCACTTCTTTTTCACACAGAAGTTCGACGGCTACCGAAAGGTAATAAGGTTGGGAAGATTATATGAACTGAGAGCAGAGGTTGGGATTTTTCTGGTTGACATGTCAGATGAATTTGGCTTATCTTGTGGATACTTTCACGCACTTAAATAAATTCAAAATGTAAATGAGGGGAAATAAACAATTGGAAAACGTTGCAAATATATTCATTTTTGAAAAAAGCAATTTCTTATACCAAACTTCGCCTTGCGCTATTTGATGGTTTTCTCAACAACTTATTTATGCGAACAAGGATTTTCTGCTTTGTTGGTAATTAAAACCGAGGCGAGGAATCGGTTGAAACTCAATGATGACTTGATGCGTGTTGCCTTGAGTAAAAATATTAGTCCTAGGATAGCCGAACTTGTGAAGAAGATGCAAGCTTAAAAATTCCACTAATATAAAATTACTGACGTTTATATATTTTTATTACTGCTAACATGCATAATATAAAAGTGGTGCCTGAGCAAGAAAAGGTTGGGAACCATTGGTCTAGTGTCTTTCAGCACGTAAATTCAAGTCTCCAGCTGGTATTTAAGGCAGGTATATCCACGTTAAATAGTGCCTTTGGAAACTGTCAATACCTTAATATTTGCATAGAGCATGTTACATTCAAGTAAGAGGTCATTTTAACGATTTTTGTACTGTGGTTGTCTTATCGAAAAGCAGTTTAATGGTCTAAATGGCAACAATTATTATTTATACGATACGAGAAAAGAATAAATATTTTTAAGGCGCATTTATAGCAGAGAAGGTGGAGTTACAGTACCCCAGGTCACGTATTACACCACAATCAATTTAGAATTCCAAAGTACAAAAATGACTAGACAAACTTACAAGACTATATAACAACAAGCTTTCCATAAAAGAAATTATAAATTATTATAATTTTTTTTTTTTGGATTTCTGTAACCAAGTAGTGTTTCTATACATAACGTCAGATATCTAAAAAAAAGTTTTTTTTATTACAACAAGCTTTTCATAAAAGAAATTATAAATTATTATAAATTTTTTTGGATTTCTGCAACCAAGTAGTTTTTCTATACATAACGCCAGATACCTAAACAAAAATGTTTTTTTTTTTTTTATTACAAAATGTTCGTGAACTTAATCGGCCATCATAAACTTCAGACCAAAAAAAAAAATTTAAATTGTTGGGGTTGGCTTCCCCTAGCTTTATGACAATTCGAGGATAAAGAATCACTTATTCAAGCCATTGAGGCTTCTGAAATATTAAAATGTCAAAAATAAAAACAAGAATTTTTAACTAAAATTGGTTAAATGTTGCGAATCATATAAACTAAAACAAACCGTTAAATTTTTGTCTTTTTCCAGAAAAGAAAAAATGTTATATTTTTTTATGATATTTTTGTAAACTCAAAAAAGTGATCTTTCCAATGGTATTAAAATTTTAGGTGTCGCCAAATAATTAAAAAATTAGCTACTAAAAATGAAAGCTTCATAGCATCTGATCTAGACTGTATCACTGATGTTGTTTTGTACAGTTTTTAAATATGTATATCAAAAAAAAATTTAAATCAAATCAATTTGACCTGGAACGTATACGTAACAATCAACTACAAAAATGAACCTAAGATCTCAGTAAACAACTTTCTAGAACATATGAACTTTCTAGAAATGATTCTTAATACCGTTTAGGTAGCGCTTAGGTAGCCGCAAAAGTGAAAAATTTCCCGAAAATTTTTTATCTACCTAAGCGCTACCTGAACATATAAAATCAAAAGTTTTTTTGATTTTATATGTTCACACTTTTTGTTCTTTATAACAAGAGCTACAAATTTGCCTCAGAGAGTATATCAAAATTTCAAACGATTTGCAAAATATAAGCTTGAATAAATGATAATTTTTTTGCAAAAATGACATGGAGGCCCCACATCTTTGAGGGCCCATAAAAAAAACCTGAAGGACTTTGGGCAAAACTGGAAGACAGGGGTCTTTTTTTTTTGTCTTTTATGACGTAGTGGTGTCCGTATACGGTTATTTTGCCATGACTTTAAAAATTACACAGTGTGTTATTTATTATTAATAATATTACTCATCCGTCCAGTATTTCCTAAAACTGTATAAAACCTTTAACCCGGCATCGGGCACGTGATAAAAGAAACACCGACAGTCAGGTGGGTAAATATGACCCTAGTTTTTTTGACATTATATTTTGCATAATTTTCAAAATTTAAATATACATGACCCTTTGTTATATGTAAAAAAAAACATATTTCAATTTTTTAATTTATAAATTTAATAAAACTGGAGTGGCCTACGCTCAACTTTACCATACCAAATGGAAACAGATATTTTTATGGATATATTACATAAAGAATAAAAGTTTAATTAAAAGTTTATTTTTTTCGGTTTGGGTGCGAAGTTAACTACCCCTTACCCCTTCCCGAGTATGACCAAAATTTGTACTGCTCTTCATGTCCATAAACCAATCGTACGTACAAAATTTCGTTTTAGTATGTCATACGGTATGACCTGTAGAGCGTTCACAAAATTTGGGGGTCAGGCAACTATCCCTTGCAACCTCCCGATTTTGCATGCATTCTCTTTATCTTCATAAACCAAAGACACATACTGAATTTCATTTTGATATGTGAAAACGGTATCACTTGTACAAACTCCACAAAAATAGTGGCATACACACACAGAGCTCGCGAATGGGAGCTAAGTTGTCTAATATAGACAAGTCATAGTCAAGCGAAAAATATCAATACCAGTTTCATTAAGTTCTCTCTTCCAGACCTCTGACGCTCACGTTCTTCGCGGTCCATTACAGCAAAAAACTGAAATCAGAGCTTAATACACTAAGGCCCATTATTATAACTTACCTTTAGCTAAAGTTAGGATTTTGTTGGACCGATAAGTAGATTTTCGTTATAATAATGAGGATAATGCTCATTGCTATAACTTGTCCTTATCGCACGTGATAGTTAAAAGTGGTTTTTAGCTTACTTTCAATAACGAAAAACTATTTATCACTCCAACAAAATCCTAACTTTAGCTAAAGGCAAGTTATAATAATGGGCCTTAGCCCCATTATTATCACTCCAACAAAATCCTAACTTTAGCTAAAGGCAAGTTATAATAATGGGCCTTAATTTATTTTTTTTTAAATTGGTGAAATCTCACTACACCGATGGCCAGGTTGGGTCATATTTACCTTTTCTTAGTTGACGGTCGATAGTTGACCGCTACTGAGAAATTTGGAAATGTCGCAAAACGTTGAAAAAAGTTACTCAGCAATTTAAGAGCATATGGGTCATAACGACCCACCCTGCATGACGCCGGGTTAATATACATATGCGAAGCAAGCTGACGAAAGGGAATGTATCTTGTCGGGGTAAAATTTTCCACAAACCAACATTTTATGTTTACTGTTACACCAAACGATATCTTGAGATCAACTAAAAATAGATTTTATTTCATATTTAGGTAGTCTTAATAACTAAAAATTTTTTTGCACAAATTAGTTGTCCAATTTTAACCTCGATTATCTCAAAATTATAATTTTGAATTAAAAATTTTAAAACGCCATAACTTTGTAAATTTCTATTTTGTGCTGAACGCAAAAACCTTATCTTTCCTATCTTATCTTCTTTGCTGAACGCAAAAAATAGGAAAGATAATGACCCTTTCGTCAGCTTGTGTCCCATATAAGATGAATAAGAATTCTAAAACATATCTTTCCAATATAAATTTTATAACTTTATTGTTATAAAACTGAACAGTCGCTCCATTTTCACAACATTTTGAAAAAAAAATCGTAATTTTCATCCAATTAAAGCTACACCTTATTTTGTATTTAATAAATAAAAATATTTACAACCCAAACTGATTGAAATGGAAATAAAATTAAAATAAAAAAAACAAACAAATCTGTAAATACACATAAAATTTTAATAAATAAAAACAACAAGTTTAAGTTGCTATTTTGCAACAATTGTTCAAGCATAAAACATGCTGAATGTCAATAAAAGAAAAACTCAAGATAGAATAGAAAATTTGAAGACACAACAAATCCAGGGACAAATATTGAATCTTATCGTCTGTTGAATAAATTTAACGATTATGTCAACGACAAAATAACAATGTATCACAAATAGAAATGAGTAAGATTGTAATGTTAGAAACTTATTGATAATACGAGGGTTGTACAAAAAAAAACCCTTCTTAGATAAAAAAAAAAAATGGCGAAATACAGAATTAACTAAAGAATGAAGGCATGAAAAACTATTTAATTTAATCTTTTAGTATTTAAAATACACAACAAAAGGTGGCAAGTGACAGCGACTTGCACGAAGACCAGGAATATTTTTATGGTTCCTCTAGAAGGTAGCGTAAAAGGAGGGGTCCATATCAGTATGCGCTATTTATAAAAATACAAATCAGGTATTATCTGACGCACATGAAAAATACAAATTAAGGGCTATTAAACAAAATTATTATAAACTAGCTGTGCCCACACACGTTGTGTGCGTCCTTACAATATTCTGTTCGATTTTGCTTTTAAAGAAATCCACACCAAATTTTAAGACTCTTACGTAGTTACTTTACATAATTTTATCCCTGGATAAAATTCATATAAAATTCTAAAATTCTAAAAATTATTGTAAAGTTCTCTAAAAGCTGTTTAAAATAGTTTAAAAAATCAAAACATAATTTTTTATTCAATTGACTATTTGGCAGTGAGTAATTGATATTTGTCATTATTTTAAAACAGCGCCATCTGTTGCGCAGCTGTGTTTAAAATATCTCGCTTTCAATTCATTTTTTGGTTATTTGAAAACAGCGCCATCTGTTGCGCAACCCTGTTTAAAATATACCGCTTTCAAAAATAAAACATGCCTTAAAGTATGCAGTACATTTAAATCGGCAAAAAAAGATCGATGAACTTTCAATGCTTTTTCTCCACTTTCTCTTGGAAATAAGATATTTTTTTGGAAAGAAGTAATCTTTATTGGAGCCAGCGTTCTAAGGTACCTTCTCACAAAATTTTCTTAAAATCCATTTAGTAGTTTTTACGTGCTAGAAACACAAACAAGAAAGACAGACAGATATAAAATTAAATTCCCCTAACAAATAAATTGCATTTTAATTATAAATCGTTATGGATAATTAGCATAATATTAAATAATTAATATTTAACATCTCAAAAAATTTTATAAATAAAAAAATAATTAAAAAATAAAAAAATAATTATTTTATTACATGTATAGATTTACAAATTGATCGTTGTGGGGCAAGCTTGTGCTTAATTGAGTTCATCAGGCAATTGAATTATCTAAAAAAAATATTATTAAAAATTAAAGGAATTATAGACAATACTCGGGAAGGGCTTAGGAGATACGCAAATTGTTGTAGATGGCATTAGATTTCTTAGCACAGAGAGGAACATATTAAATGTAAATTCCATTAGGGAGCGTAGATAAAAACAAATGCTATGTTTACATATATAGTGATAGTAAAGGTGGTTGAGAAAAACTGATGATAGTGGCTGATCAGAAATTTACAGGACTGGGGTTAGCTCTTGGGTGACAGAAAATAATCATGTTTTTTTTGTCAACAGTAAATTTTTTGAAAATTACTTCTTTCTAAAGGTATTTTTTCTTACCTTTTTTTAACAAAATTACACTTAAAGTTAACTTTCTGCTCAAAATAATTTTTAACAAAAAAGTACTTTTCAAATGATTCTTTACTCAACTTATATTCTTGTAACATACTTTTTCTGAAAGAGCATTTGATAAAAAAAGTACTTTTTTTAAAATCTATATAAAAATTTTGACGCCCCATTTAAACACCATCATTGTATCACCTTGTGTTGTATACTTTGCCCATCTGGTATTTTCTTATTGTTAGAGACTTCGTACACAGACACATTTATATTTACGTTTAAAATTTCATACACATCTACACCAATACCTGCACAATGCATACATACAAAAGTGTTATCAGCGCGTTAAGCGGAAATACAAATACAAATTATTTATAATGCTTGCATGAGTGGTTACTATTTCCTGAGAGATGCCAACAACAAATACTTAATAAATATAAATACATTACACCACCCAAACAGTCACACCACACTTATACACACACATACACACTAACAGACATTTAAGTTATAAAGTTTAAACATTTACTTCTATGCTTCACTTTCATATACCCCTTCTCATCGGTTCTTTGTCTCAAGTTATCTGTGCTGCATTGTTCTCATGCTCCCGTTATCAATTGTACATAAACTTATGCTTTGATTTTGTTCTCTAACGGCATAAATAAACGTTTTTTAAATAATAATGTTAAATAAAAATATATAAAAAAAAATAAAAAATATAAAAAAAAAATGCTGTATAGGGGGAGTTTTATAAACAAATTGTTGAAATATCTTATAGGGAATAGGGTAGTGCATGTATTATATCAAGTTATAGCATCAATCGTTTTTTGTTTTAGCTGCATAAAAAGTATCGATATTGATAACTATGGTTTGGAATCTGAAAATATCAAAATGTGTTGACATTTCCAGCCAGAACATCACTACTCAATTTTAGAAATTTACTTTGAAAAAAATAAACCTGTTTGTCAAGTTCCTAGGGAACTTCCTCTATTTTACGGTCAACATAATCGGCCTAGTGAGCAAGTAATTCATGCAGTTGTTGTTCATTTATGCACCAATTTCAGAATATTGCTGCTAGAGGGCGAAGTATTGAAGAAGAGCGCTATCGAGGAATGCTGACTAAATTTTTGCTATCAAAAATTAATCAGCTAAACATCAACGACCATAGACCACTTTTAATAATAGATTTAGTGCAAACCCATTTTTTGACAACTTTATTTCCAAAAGTAGTCCTGTTCACTGGCCTCCTCGTTCGTACAATTTAACGTGTCTGGATTACTTGTTATGCGACTGTGTTGAGTTATTGGTTTATACCGACAAACCAGCAACTTTTAAAGCATTGAAAGCCATTATTCGAGGAAACATTGAAGCCATTTGGTCAGCCATTTGCATAAAATAGACAAAAAATTGGACTAATCCTAGCCGCAACGGACATCTGCTAAGAAATCATATTCAAAAAATAAATGCCATGAAATTATTTACCAGATTATATTTAAAAAAAAGTTCATTCCAACAATTTTTCTGTCTTTTATATTTGTGCCTCTTACTCCTGCAAGAAGCATAGGGCCGCAATACGGTTTCGGTAATCAGTTTTGCTTTAATATGAAATTAATATGAAAAAATTTGGCCAATACATCCGATCCCAGAGGTGGCGCTGCCAGCAACACCTCTACGCAAACAACGGGCAGTGGGTTATACCGTACAACTTCATTCGACAGGGCCTCGGTTTGTTATCGGCAGAATGCACCACGTGCAGGTGAGGCTACCATATGGGTAGGATAGGCTAAATAGTCGCTACGCTAACATAGACATTTAATGTGTTTCGTATATGTTTTCAGATATTATAAAGAATATAATCTCTTTCGCCAAAAGGACCTCATTAATAATTGCCAGTAACTGAGTTAACGTACTATGTTTAGCACAGCCCATTAGCATAGCTAAATTTCTACGTTTTGTCTAATACTCATCTACGCTACACTACTCCATTATTAGATTCTTTAGCTATACAATGGCAAATTTGTTGTAAATCGTTCGCCACGATTGGACTTAAAATTATATTTTCTCCTGCTGACGATAGGTTTATCATCTTTGAAATATACAAATTATTATAGCAGTTTTTACCAAGCTTTTACCTTTCGACTGAAGACCTTAACAAGTCTTACTAATGGAACAGAGCCGTCAATCTGTTCCATTAGTACAACTTGTTACACGCAAAAACATACACAATCAGCCTAGATAGTTTCTGTCTCATCTGATAATAGTTGCCTCAGAACTAGAGTCTTAGTAGCTAAACAGAGATTCCTCTCCTCACAATTTTGGAACCCAGAGAAGTCTGGCTTTCACGTAACTCCTGAAATTAAAACAAAAATTTTCAAGTGCGTGGGAATATCTAACAAATTATTAAAGCATTTCGGTGTTGTGGAGGTTAAACAAATAAGAGTGCTATATTCGGGAATGCCGAATCTTATATACCCTTCACCATAATAATGCTAAATATTGTGTTACCCTCAAAAAATTATATTAAAAATTTTTTTTGAAAATATTTTATGTTTTTGTAAAATTATTTTGGAAATTTTTCGTAAAAATTTTTGTGGAAAAATGTTTATATTGTTTTTTTTTTAATTTTTTGTAAAAATTTTTGTAATATTTTTTGTAATATTTTTTGTAAAAATTTTTGTAATATTTTTTTAAAAATTTTTTGGAAAGGTATTTTTGAAAATTTTTTGGAAAAGTATTTTTGATAATTTTTAGGAAATTTTTTAATAAAATTTTTTTCAAAAATTTTTAGTAAAATTTTTTTGGTAAATTTTTAGTAAAAATTGTTTGCAAATTATTGATAAATATTTTATCTTAATTTTTATTTTACTCGCTTTTCTTGCGTTTTAGTTTAAGGGACCTGAGTTTCTACTTAAAATTGTAAAATATTGTAGCTTGAATTACGAAACTGCCCTTAGCTCTTGTTCTAAAACACAGCAATCGCATGCAGATGGAGAGACAGCCTGGTGTATAAATTTAAGCCTTGACTTTGTCATTCTAAAGCGCTTTTCACACGCACCTACTCACTCACCCAGTCACCCACTCATTCATTCACTCGACACGAAAGGGAAGGAAAAAGAAAATTCAGAACAAAAAATATAAACTCATTTCAATGGCAAGATTAATACAAAAGGCCGTGAAATGTTTATAGGGATTTTAATATAAATCTCTATTAAAAAATGAATGAATAAATCAAAATAAAAAAAAAGTTAGAAATAATAAATTGAAATTTTGCAGAATATTCAATGTTGGATGCATGTAGAACATGATAGAGATAGTGAACATTTGTAGCAAAAATTGTTAAGTTTATAAAAATGAAATTTATTAAGCCTTTTTTAACAATTCACTTAAACTTGAGCTAATAAATTTGTTAATTGAAATTTTTTTATGTCTCTCAATTTTTATTTTTTTTTTTTTATTTCAATCACTTGGTTTTTTTTTCCTTATTTTAACATTTTTATTAGGGGCAGAGTAATAAGACAAAAGCTCTATTTGAAATGACAATGAGTTCTAATTGTTTAAAAAAATCCTAAGAAAAGGAAATAACCAAATAACAAGATTGTAAAAAGAACATCAGCCATAACATTATAATTAAATTTTTAAATAAAAATGAAATTGCAGATACGGTGTTGTAAAGAAGATGACTTTTAAAAAAATGGCAGCTTATTTTTAACCCTTGAAGAATATGATAGAAAAAAGTGCCACAAAGAATAACACAAAAGAAACGGTTGCAATGGCGAATTGGTTAATTCGCTTCAGCTAAACATGTGAAACAGAGTATATAAAAAATTTATTTATTTTATTTATTTATTTACAGATTTAGTTAATACATAAATGTATACGCTAAATGTCTTATAGATAAAGTGTTTACCTATATATATATATAATAAGCTATGGCAGAGAAGCCTTAAGCTAAAAATTTAATGAGAAATATAATATGCTAATAGAAGTTCAACATATTTTAATAATTAAATATGGTTATAAAGACGTGTGTTTTTCAAATACTGAACTATTGTTTTGATCGAGGAATAGGCTGGGAAGGATAGTAGGGTAAGAGGATTAATTTCCGCAAATATTTTTCTCCTTTCTTGATCATAATTGGTGCATTCTAATAGGAGGTGAGTGAGGTTAAGTATAGATATATTATTGCATCTACATATTGGGGGGTTTTCCCTTGTCATTAGATGGTTGTGTGTTAGTTGTATGTTGTATGTCCTAATCTTAATCGCAAAAATTTTATTAAATCCTTACGATTTATTTTATTTATATCAGAGGGCCACGAAAGAATATTGTTTTTGTTTAAATTGACAGTTTTGTACCAGTTGTTGGTCGTATTCCAAACACTTGCACTTATATTATAGGCGTGTCGGTTGATAGCTTTTTTTATGTCTGAGAAATTTAAATTAGTTGTGTTAATTAAAGGTGATTTATATGCAAGTCTTGCGGTAAAATCTGCAAGTTCGTTACCATCTATTACAGAGTGGCCTGGTATCCAAATTAAAATGACTTTTGGAAATATTTGTATTAATGCGTCTCTGATAACTGTTGCATAAAATTCACTATTACTAATATTTTTAATTGTGTAAATTGCTGAAAGAGAGTCAGAACATATAGCAAAATTTCCTGTCCCTTGGCAGTAATTTATTGCAGTGTGGATTTCTATTATTTCTGCGGAAAAAATAGAGGTATAATCGGGAAGTAAGGACGTACTGATGACTTTATCTGCTAAAGATATAGCCATCGAAATAAAAAATAATTCCTTTATTTTCGTTACATGAGTTAAATCACCTTCTGGAAAAAATATTGACTGATTGCCAGTTGATCATCATACAACCTTTAAGCCGAAAAATATGAGGACTGAATAGACTTTTGAATATTTATACAATGTAATGTTTATAAAGCATATTTTTTAAACTTTAAATTGGCAGCACTGTTCTGTATGACAGCTATGACATTTGAGAGTTCTCTGTCGTTTTGAGGTTTCTTTGGTTTGGCAATTTATTTATAAATATTTTTAAATTTATTTTGAAAATCATGGTTCGATTTGACAAACTCGTTGGGCATTACGTGATTTTATGGTGCTTATTAGTTTCCATCAGAGAAATTAATAGGCCAGTGCGTACAAAAATAACAAGCGATCATAGGTCTACATATCTTTTTGGTCTAGCACTGGTTGAACTTAACAAGTATATTATTTTTAGACTTAGGTTATGAGTAATTATTGATGGTTCAAAATATATTGAAGATACAATAATAAAAAATGCAAAAAAAGAGCCTAACACTCAAAGGTGAGTGGTAGAGACATGCCTAACTAACTTTTTCTGGCCTCAATTGGATTGGAAGATACAATAATAAAAAATGCAAAAAAAGAGCCTAACAGTCAAAGGTGAGTAGTAGAGACATGCCTAACTAACTTTTTCTGGCCTCAATTGGAAATTGTCACAGAGAGGCGATACAAATAATTTACTGAAAGTAATTTTTGGCGTACAAATAATTTCAAGAAATAGACCTGTTTAACTAACCACATCGTTCATATAACTTGACACCATTAGACTATTTTGTCTGGGGATATGGAATATATAAAGCAGATAAACCAGAATCGATCATTTTCTACCGAAAATTTGAAGCATTATTGACAAAATACAACCTTATTTAGTGTGAAGGGTGTATGAAAACCGGACCTCCAGATTACGCTAGGCATGCGCTAGCCACGGCGCACAGTGGTGTCTTTTGCCAATCTAGCCGGACATTGGGCTAAAAATTAAATTTAAGAAATGTAAAAATTTAATTACGCAGCTCGAGAGACAACAGAAAATTCTGCACCGTATAGTGCATTTTCAAGACTTTTATTTGAGAAATTGTCGTTTTGGGACCCTGTTAAAATAACGAAAGTTGAGTAAATTGCATTCATTATTACCTTTTTACGATTTTAAAAGGTTTGCAATATATATTTTTTTTACTAAACAAATTAAGATTGTGTATTGATTTTTTTTTTTGTGAAAGGACATACTAACAGCTGCTTATATTAATGTTTAGAAACATTTTATTTAAAAATTATATAATAAAAAATAACGTCTGAAATCACAAAAAAAAATGTTTTTGAGAGTGAGACCAATTGCGACTGAGGGAGATCTTGAGGGATACCTACCCCCCACCCATAAAAACTCCACAATTTTATTATTTTATTATTTTATTAAAGCGCACGTAATCCATTTCTTTTAATAATTTCATTATTTTTGCAATTAATATTTTTTATCAACGCCCACAAAATGAGGCGGGGCGAAAAATGTGGCATTTTAGAATTTCCTGAGTCCAAGTTTTAGTTTTTGAACATACGCTGACCATAAAACTTGCATTTACTAAACAAAGGTATGGGAAAACTTAAAGAGAAATAAATTTTTCAGATGAAGGATTAGTTCTTTTAAGCGAAACTTTTTTCTCCTAAGTCCGATTATTCTTATTTTTACTTTAATAGCCTAATGGCCAATGATAATTGCCTATGATAACAATATAAGACCTTTTTTCGTTAATCTAGGGGCACTCAATAAATTATCAGAGCCAATATAAGCTATAAAAAAAAGTAATGTCCGGCTAGATTGGCAAAATAGCCCTATGTGCGTCGGCCACATGCCAAAATGATATTTAATATTTAAAGTCATAACTTATCTAATAAAAAAAATTTAATGGATATTAAAAATGTTTCTCTCGGATTTATTTCAATTGAAAATTTACCATCTTTATAAAACACCCAATATAAATGAACATATAAATTTTAGAGCAATCACGAGGGCAGTTTGGTAATTCCGTTTATTTTATAATAAAAGATTTTAATTTTGAAAATTTTAAATTATTATTAGTCGAACTATTTATGTATTGCATACAATGAAATTTATAATCAAGCTTAAGTTCGTTTTTCTTCTCTCTAAGAAAGAATTAATTAAATTACAAATTAGGTGATAATATTAAAGAAAAATTGGGAAAAGTTAATTTTTAGACACCAGCAGAGCGGAATGCACATTTTCTAGACAGCTACGTCTGTCATCAGCACTCTTCGTATCTATCTACTTAGGGTAGTGTTAAGTTGTAAGCATCATCTATTTACCCAACCAAACTCAGATAAAGGAAGACGAGAAAACTTGTATTCAATTATCAATCGTCAGTTAGTGATAACGAATTTTACCACTACCTTAATCTTCCCTCTTGTTGAATATTTTTACTTTAATATTTACCACCTCATATTTGTTGTTCCTTCAGCCAACTTTCGGTTAGCAATGAAAGCTACTTTTATTTATTTTTTCAACACTCGTTTTTAGTTAGTTGGTTAACTATAATTTTCATTGTATAATTTTTATTGTATGTAATAAAAGATTTTATTTAGGCAACAAATCATTTTCTCAACATAATCAACTTAAGGTTCGATATATTGACTCAGGGTCTTTCTACTATTTTTCTTTCCTCCAAAGAGAAAAAAGATCGATGCTCCTGAAAAAGGGTCGTGTTGATCTCTTCGATTGACACAAATCTCTTATCACCCAGCCAATTCTTTAAAATTGGAGGCTGGAAATAATCGCACGGTGTAAAATCCGTAGAATAAGTTGGATGGTTTTTCGCCGAATTGTCTACACATATGACAACCCGTACATAGCATTGCTGGAACAGCCTTTTCAGAAATTTTCATTTGAAGCTAAAAAGTCAAATGAAAATTTCTAAAAGCTCTGAATAACATTTGCTGATAATCGTTTTAAGCTTTTCGATAATAGTAATAGATGAGAATAACACTGCGTACAACCCTGTGCAACTGATCAAAGTTTAAATGGGTTTGTTTGGCCAACTACACGTCTAACCAAAAAAAAAACCAATCCACTGCTCTAAACGTTTTTTGGTCTCTGGTAAAAAATGTTATAAAATGGCAAAAAAAAACTTAACTAAAAAAGCTAAAAACTAAAAGCTAAAGGACTTTTTTGGAAGCGGTTACACGGCTGGGATTATGCAAGCGCTGCACCATAACCAAATAATAATGCAATATGTGATGCATCCGCTCGATTAAGATGCCCACAGTCTCTTAGTTACCTCACCCACTCAGTCTCTTAATAACAACTCTTCAATCGTTTAATATCATTAATCTATAAAGACACTATTGAAGCTGTGGCGCCACGGCAGAAACCCCAGAAATTTGCTTGCATATAAGTGGAATGGAATGCAAACTGCAAGTATCATTTGGCCAAGACGATGATCAAAGGAACCCACTCTTACAGACTATGTCTGCAAGAGGCTGAAGAGGCTAAAAAGAATAGTATTAGTCTAGCATATATGGGCAGACACATATTAAATGTGGATTATATGGTGACCTTAGACTTGGAAAAATGTTTGCAATTTCGAGAGATTCTGCGGTAAGGAAGAAGCTCGACAGTTACCAGTCGACACTCTGAAATCACTACAGTCACGGCTAAAAGCTATTGACAGCACGAGATTCAACGACAGTATGGTAGTTTAAAATCGGTTACCAGAAATTATTAAGGCCCTAAAGGATCAAAAAGGGACCAGTAAAGTTAGTATATTGCTTTGATATCTTGCCCCGACAATTATATTCCGCATAAAAACCGCATAACGACTTCTTTTTAATATCGCAACAATATCACCTGTTTATAACTCAGTTGCAATGGAAACTTCAAGTATCATCTGGCCAAGATGAAAATCAAAGGAACAAACTCTTACAGACTATGCCTCGAAGAGGCTGAGAGAGAATAGTATTAGTATTAGCATACATGGGAAGACACATATTACATGTGGATTGTATGGTGATTTTAGAATTAGATACATGTTTGCAATTTCGAGAGGCTCCATGATAAGAAAGAAGCTCGACAGTTACCAGTCGACAGTCTAAAATCACTAAAGTCAAGACTAAAAGCTAGTGACTGCACGAGATTCAAATACAGTAAGGTGGTTCAAAATCGTATACCAGAAATTATGAAGGCTAAAAAGGATCAAAAAGGGATCAGTAAAGTTAGTATATTTCTTTGGTATCATGCCCCGACAATTATATTCCGCATAGAAGGGGCATAACGACTTTGTCTTAATAGCGTCAATATCACCTGTTTATAACTCAGTTGCAAATAATAAAAATCGAACATTAATGACGCATTTGTGAAACGTCTACAATCCAGATTACATGACCGTCTGTAGAGAGGAGTGATGGTGAGCTTACTGCATCTCCTCGCAATGCTAAAGTCATGCTCAAAGCTAAGGTCTTGAGTAATTCAATTCAATGGATAACCTGCCCTTTAGCGCTCTTAACTTGCAGAAACCTCCTGAGTACGGCATGATCTGTTCTAAGAGTAAAATATTTTTTTTTTAAGTATAGTACCACTCAGGCAGATAATGCCTATATTTTCTGTGGTACTTCCTTTGGAAAGGGATTGTAGTAGACAGACAGATGGTTAGTGTGATAGTAAAGCTTCGATTCTGGCAACACTGCAATTGCACGTTATGATTATTTTTAGTGCAGTATTACAGCGCCTCTGGTGTTATTTAGGCGAATTATTTTGAAGCTAGCATAGCCAATTTATAATTATTTTACTTCGCCGGCGATTTAGTGCCATGTGGTAATACCGGCGAAGGAGGGCGCTGTGATATGCATTGTTATAAAGAAAAATTAATACACATCAGAAAAATTTATGTTGCCATGGCTGAGTATTGAACTCGTGACTATTGCTTAGTAGTCAACGTGCTAACCACTTAAGCTACAGCACCTACATTTTCGCCAGCTTCACTTCACTAGTGAAGCAAGGAATCACTAGGTCGTGATTCTTTTGTTTTCTTTTCTCATGTGGGCTTGTAGTAATACTAACGACATTCTGCATAAATCATTTCTAATTTGTGCAAAGAAACTTGTTGTTAAGTTGCCCACTTCTATTAGGCAGTTGACTACACTACAGTTAATTCTTTTATAGTTAAAAGTCTTAGCTAATAAATCTTGTATGTGCCTTTTTATATGCTTTATGTTCTGTCAAAAGCGGTTAAATTTTTCTTTAACTTTTCTTATCTTTTGCTAAACTTTGTCTTAAATATAAAGTTTTTGAAAAACTAAAAAATCTTTGAGAGTTTAAAAAAAGATTATCAAAGCAATACCCTTATTCTGATAGATAATCTACCATTTTGTTTGCATCAGCTAAGCAGAGGACTACAGTCAGTGTGTTTAATTGTCAATTTTACAAACATAAAAAAGATGACATAAAAAGCAAAGAAAACATCCATGAGGGTTTAAAAGAGAATTTCCAAATACCTCTACTAAGGCACTCACATACATATGTACGTACTCTTGAGCAGACAAAAGACTTTAAGGAAAGCTGTTACACTAGCTGCACTAGGTTAAGAATCTTACTGGAATTCCTGTCACTATAACAGCAAAAATCATTATAAATTTTACAAAGTTAAGGGTTAAAGTAACCCCGGCCTTTAGAAAGAAAATACAAAGGAAAAGCAATAAAATTGTAAAAATGATAAAAGAGAATTTAAAAATTGTGGCTGCTCGTTTAGTCTCAAATGCCAACGTTGTCATTGTATTAGATGCCATAAATGGCCAATATAATTTTACACACCGCAAATTTTAACCACAAATTATATCATTAAATATTGTAACAATTAGCATACACCCCCACGCCCTGGTATGGCATGTCCTTCCACCACAATGACTGATGGCAATTTTGTAGTAATGGCTGCGATACCAACAAAATAAACTGGAACAGAAACAGAAGCAGAAAGGATAACTACTACCAGCAGCATGTCTTTGCAAATGCTTTAGTTTTTTTTTTTCTTTTTTGGTATAAATTTAAATAATGACTGAAGACTAAACGGCTGCAACAAACACCGTCAACTTTCAATTTATAATTTTAATTGTTTGGAGCAAAAAAAAGAAAATGTTTAGTTAAAATTATTTTTCCAGGTTTTAATAGAAATACAAATTAAAAAAAAAGAAATTAAAAATAGATGCTTATTTTTAATTAAGTTTCTTTTATAGTTTTTTTTTAGCAACAAAACAGTGAGATGTAAAAGAATTTCAAGAAAATTTTTAAAATTTTTTCTTGTAGCTTTACCTTTGTGTAAACTACCACTTTAATGACCAAAGGGTAGCCCAAAGAAGAATGGTAAAAACACTTCTAAATTACAAAACCAGGTTACAACAATGGGTTGTCTCTTCTAGCAGAAATACCTGCGCTCTTCCATTTTACATGGTTCATATACTTTGCAATTAACAATTTAAAATAAGGTGACCACCACTCATAAAAATGAAAATATCCATGGCGGTGTAACCTTATTATTAGTTACTTTGAAGGAAATATCTAGAACAATATATATTTGTTTTGTTTTGGCCTTTGGGGAAAAAAGAAACACATTTTAATAAACTGCAATATAATAGTGGGGTGCGTAGAATTTTATTTATCTACAGTCAACCACTAACATCACTATATCAGATGCTTTGGATACATCTTATCAATAATGTTAAAATAAATCCATCATCACTTTCATCCCACTACATCATATCATAGCGATCATTTGCATTTTTATACCCTTCACCCTAAGTTTATCATTCCATGTGCAATTTCTACAATATTCATTTCCGACCCTATAAAGTACATGTATATGTATATGTATATTCTGAATCCTTATATATAGAGAAGTTGTCCGTGTTCGGGTTGAAATCAACTTTGCCAAGGCACCAGAGGAGATAGAGAGAATTTCTGTTGTGATTAGTCTCTTTGGGTTTAGTTTTTTTTTTTTTGTTATTAGACCACGACCAGTAGATAGCATGGAGTGCAATAGATCTCGGGGGAAGAATAACTCTATGCGACAGGCGATTTTTTGTTATTTTTAGCTTGTTATTTTTTTTTTGCTTTGCCAATAACCCCAATAGACCCACAGGGTGCCCACTCGTACCCAGGAGTAGTCAAATGACATTGCAGGGGGGGGGGGGGGGTCAATATAATGCATTTTTTTAAAGGATTTTTTTGCTTTTGTCTCAACACTCTGACGCAATTTACATTGCAGGAAGGTCCTAATTTTTACAAAAAATTTGCATAAAAATTTTTCTAAAAATATTTAAACAATTTTGACCAAAAATTATTAAAAACAAATTTTACCAAAAATTTTTACAAAAAAATTTACAAAAAAAAATTTATAAAAAATTTTTTAAGAAAATTTAGAAAAAAAAATTCCAAAACATTTTTGCTAAAAAAATTAATTTTCTAAATCAACTTTGCCAAGGCACCAGAAGAGATAGAGAAAATTTCTGTTGTGATTAGTCTCTTTGGGTTTAGCTTTTTTCGTTTTGTTATTAGACCACGACCAGTAGATAGCATGGAGTGCAATAGATCTCGGGGGAAGAATAACTCCATGCGACAGGCGATTTTTGGTTATTTTTAGGTTGGTAGGTTTTTCTTGCTTTGCCAATAACCCCAATAGATCCACGGGGTGCCCACTCGTAACCAGGAGCAGTCAAATGACATTGCAGGGGGGGAGTCAATATAATGCATTTTTTTAAGGATTTTTTGCTTTTGTCTGAACACTCTGACGCAATTTAGATTGCAGGAAGGTCCTAATTTTTACTAAAAATTTTTCAAAAAAAATTTTCAAAAAATATTTAAACAATTTTGACCAAAAATTATTAAAAACAAATTTTACCGAAAATTTTTACAAAAAAAATTTACAAAAAATTTTTTAAAAAAATTTTCAAAACATTTTTGCTAAAAAATTTAATTTCTTTAAAGAAAGTTTTTATAAAATTAAAAAAAAAATTCTATAAAATTTTTAAAAATAATTTTATAAAATTTTAAATAGTTAGGCATATCAGGTGACGATATATACAGTATACCAAACATTGCTGATTAGTGGAAAAATGCAGTTCTTATACCCTTCACCACAAATGGAAGGAATATAAGTTTGTCATTTCGAGTGTAATTTCTACAATATTCATTTCCGACCCCACAAAGTATATATTCTGGATCCTTAAACATAGTGTTCGAGTAGTAATGTCATTTGCCAAGGCACCAGAAGAATTACAAAAAATTTAAGCACATCTGACATAGTTTCTAAAATTTTCGGATTGCAATTCAGCAACATCGGATCATACATTTAGAGGCAGCGGGCCAAAAACTACGCCCACCTATATTTTATTTCACGTTATTTTTATATTTTTTTTCGGCTTTAATGATTCTCTTTTGCTGTTTTTTTGTCAAATAAATATCAGACCGCGACAGGTAGATCACAAGGAGTGCATACTGATCTCGGGGGATCAGTAACTCCCTGTGAGGCAGGATTTTTGTTTGTTTTTATGTTGGTAGAGTTTTTCTGCTTTGATTTTTATTAAAGACCTTTATAGAAAGCAATACACATAGAGGTAGTCAATGGACCTACAGGGTACCCACTAATAACTAGGAGCAGTTAAAGGGCACATAGGGGGTCAGTATGAGAAATTTTTTTAAGGATTTTTTTTGCTTTATTCTGACAATTCTAACTCAATATAGATCGCAGGAAGGTCTTAAATAAAAAAAATTCAATATAATTTAACAAAAAAAAAAATTTTATTTAAAAAAAAAATTAATTTTTTTTTAAGTATTTACCAAAAAGTTTACAAAACATTCTCAAAAAGATATTTTTATAGAAAATTTTACGAAAAAAATTTTTTAAAAAATTTTACAAAAAATTTTCAAAAAAATAATTTTACTAACAATTTTCGAAAAATTAAAAACAAAATCATTATTTCTATGAAAATGAAAAAAAAACTGTTACATAACATATTTTAAATATTAAGAATAAATGTATATAGAGTAACATATTTTTTTTAAATGCGTTTGATTTTTAAATAGATAAGATCACTGTTTTAAAACCTAGATGCACTAACCACATAAACAACAACAGGATATCGTCTAAAAAACGTTCGTACATAGAATCCTTGGCATATGAAGCCGAACCAGAGAACTTTATCAGATAATAATCAATCGGCTTAAAAACAAAAACCCAAAATTAAACCCACAGTTACGTTATCACAACGGAATAATTAGTGATACGTTCACGACCAATATGGGCGTCCGACAAGGCTGCCTTCTATCGCCGCTACTCTTTGCAGTGGTAATGGACTGTTTTATGGAGGAGGATATTACGTGGAGTTTTCAAAGACATCTAAAAGATTTAGAATATGCAGCTGATATTAGCCTTTTTAACCGACTTGAAAAAAGAAGGAGGTTATCTATTCGTCTGAATGTTGCTTTTTTATGTATTTAACCGCAGAACTCAGCCATTTCTGAACCGATTTTAAAACGGTGTCCCCATATAACATACATGTTTTTTACGTGTATTAAGAACCGAGAAAAGGGCACCAAATTAAAATTTTAAAAAATTGCGTATCGGTATAGCTCCCAACAGCAGAAATTGATAAAAAAAATAAATTTAAAATTTAAAGGGTGTCCCCATAGGTGACGTAATTTGACCTATTTGAGCCTATCTTTTGAACCGTTATAGGCAAAACCTTGCAAACTTGACAGAATTTCGATCACTCTGACCGTTATAATAAAATGTATAAATATTCAAAATTTTAAAGGGTGCTCCAATAGTTAATTTAATTTGATGTATATGGCCATACTTTTGAACAGTTGTACACAGATCGCTGAAATTTACAAAGAACCTGTATTGCTGAGTCCGCTATAACAAAAAGTATAAAATTTAAATTTGGAAATAAAAGGGTGTCCCAATAGTTAATATAATTCTATGTATGTGGCCAAACTTTTGAACTGTTGTAGACAGACAGCTGAAATTTACAAGGAACCTGTAGTGCAAAGTCCACTATAGCAAGTATACAATTTGAATTTAGAAACTAGAGGGTGGCCCCATAAATTATGTAGTTTGATCTATATGACCCTATCTTTTGAACCGTTAAAGACAAACACTTGAAAATTAGGCAGAATATCCACTACTTTCTCTGGTATGATATCAAGTATAAATATTTGGAATTATAATGTAAAGGGTGTCCCAATAGTTCATGTAATTTGATATATATGGTTAAACTTTTTAACCGTTATATACAGATAGTTGAAATTTACAAAGAATCTTTGTGGCCAAATCCTCTATAACAACAGGTTTTTAATTTAAAATTGTAAATGAAAGGGTATCCTAATAGGTGATGTTATTTGATCTATGTGACCCTATCCTTGAAACCGTTATAGACAGTCCCCATAAAAGAGGGATGCTGGTGAAAATAGCTTAAATTTTGAACAGTAACGATTGACATTCACATAGTCTTTACTTTTTTCCGCTAATTTTGGCGCATCTATTTTTTTGGTTTAAATCTAATTCTTAAAGATTACTTCTTACATTTTTAATTTATAATTGCTGCCCTTCTATCTGTTCTGAAGTCGGTTTTTTTTTTGCAAAAATTATTTACATAAAATTTCGGACATGCAAGATAGAACAAATGATCAGCCAGAAGATTCGACTTGGAAATAAATATAAAAAGACGTAAGCCATACATCTACATATTAGCAGCAATGCGCTTATCACCGTCGGCAATCACCAAATAGAATACTTTGGGAGCAAAATATCGTCAAGCGGTGGCATAAATGAGAACACCACGAATAATCCGAAATAAGAATAGAGAAAGACTCGTGGAACTGTGTCAAACATTCCAACTGGTTATTGGTGGGACTATATACCCACACAAAGAAATACACAACTCTCGAAACCAGATCGACCATGTTTGTGTTCTCCGTGCGACCTACGAAAAGGGGAGCTAATATTGATTCGGACTATGAACTCGTGATCGCATATGTAAAGCTAAAACTAAGATCCCACAAGCCAAAAAAAAAAACAAAGGCTATAGACAAAACTTTAACCTTGCCAACTAAAAGACCACGAATTCCGTTGGGTCCCATGATTTGTTCTTCTCCATCATTATCAATGCCTACTTTAGCATTGAAATCTTCCGTCAGAATTATTAAGTCGCGTTTGACAATTTTATTAAGTGTTGCATCCAGTTCTTCGTCGCATCTTCTGCTTCTTTAATGAACGCATAGCACTTTACTGGGGTGAAAAAAAAGTTTCACTTCACTGTAGAAACGCGATCACAGATTGGTGTCCAAGCCTGTAAGGTGTTTTTCATTCTTTTCATTTGCATATTTGCTCATAAATAAACTTGTTAAAGTTTTGAAAATTATGCACGAGTGACTAAGAACACGAGAAATAGTTCTACTTACGGAAACAAAAAAAAAAGTATTTTAAAAGCTCATTCAACTTTAAATAAAATTTTCTTTTCATTTATTTAAAATATTTACTTCCCAAACACAACATATCAAACAAATGTATCAAACAACCATTTGAGTACAAAAGAAAAAAATACAGATACAAAAGAACCCGTAAATGCACATCAGAAGAACACAAATGTTTCAAATGTATTTAAAGCAAAATCAATTAAATAAAATGCACATGAAAGCAGGTGTTTGCTATTTTTATTTTTTTTAAATATAAAAATCTATATAAAAGATCTTCTGGTTATAAAAGTTGTTTTAAAATAAAAAGAGTTGCTTTTCTTCTTTTAAATAGAAGAAAAATACAAAAACTTAGAAAATAAAATCACTTGTTTAAATATGAAATGCATTTTGCCATTTGTTAAGTAAAAGCTTGCACAAGTAGACAGATTAGAAAGATTAGTTTCCAAACATGTGGGTTTGAAAAGTTTTTTTCATTAAAAGTTTTTCGAGCAAAACAAAAATTATTTTAAAACACAAACTTTTCATGCTAAAGGTATTAAAAACGTGAAGTTTTTAATTTAAACAAAACAAAAAAATTTCTTGAAAACATGACTAAAGTGGTTGCTTTTTGTTGGTAAAGAAATTAAAAATCTTTTAGTTTTAATAATAATTAAGGGTTTTTGAGTTGTAAAATTGTTCTGCAACATTTAGCAGTGAAAAAGCCGTCAGCCCATCCTTGTTTACCGGCCCTTAAGTGATTTTCTTCTCACTCAAGCATCGACGTATTGATCTGTAGCTTTATTGAGATACAGTTATAAGTGGTTGCTCGTACGTTTTATAGTCGGTTATAACCTAAAAATGTTTCAAATAAAAGTTCTATATTGGTGGAGTACCATATAAAACTCATGTTAAATTTATTAATAAAAACCGTATTTGGGCTGCAGATCCTGAAGGGGACGAAAAGCATCAATCATAAGGTGAAATAATCTTGCAATATACTGGCTTGAAGCATAGCCAACTATTTTTTATACCCTTCACCACGGGTAGAGAGAGTACATATAAGTTTCTCATTCCGTGTTAGGACCACCAATCTGCCAGGCATAGTTTCGGAAATTTTGGGATTGTAACTCAGCAACATCAGATTATTCCTTTTGGAGGCTGCGGACAAAAAACCACGCCCACCCATATTTTTTTTTTTTGGTTTTTTCATTTCTTTCGGTTTTAATGATTCTCTTTTGGAGTTTTTGTTAAGTAAACATTAGAACGCGATTGGAAGATAGTAAGGAGTGCACACAAATCTCGGGGGAACAATAACCCCCGATTTTGAGTTTATTTTTAGGTTGGTAAGGTTTTCCGTTTTGATCTGTATTAAAGGCCTTTATAGAAAGCAATACATATAGAGGTAGTTAATAGACCCAAAGGGTGCTCACTGGTAACCAGCAGCAGTCAATAGGGTGGTCAATATGAGGAAAATTTTTTTAAGGTTTTTTTGCTTTAGTCTGACCATTCTAACGCAATATAGATTGCAGGAAGTTCTTAATTTTGGCAAAAAAAAATTTTTTTTTTAAATTAAAAAAAATAATTTTTTGGCAAAAAAAAAACTTTTACAAAAAATTAAAAAAAATAATTTTAAAAAATCTTAAAAAACATGTAAAAAAAATTTCTAAAAAAATTTTAAAAAAATTTTTTCAAACTAATTTTCCAAAAAATATTTACTAAAAATTTGCATTCCGCTCGTGCTGGTGTCTAAAAATTAAATTTTCCCAATTTTTCTTTAATATTATCACCTAATTTGTAATTTAATTAATTCTTTCTTAGAGAGAATAAAAACGAACTTAAGCTTGATTATAAATTTCATTGTATGTAATACATAAACAGTTCGACTAATAATAATTAAAATTTTCAAAATTTACAAAAATTTTATCCAAAAATTTTTACAAAAACTTTTCAAATAAATTTAAAAAAACTTGCAAAAAATTTTCAAAAAAAAATAACAAAAGATTAAAAAAATTCAGAAAATTTAAAAAAAAAATCTACAAAAAACTAAAAAAAAATTTACCAAAAATTAAAAAAAAAAATTTTCAAAAAAAATTTACAAAAAAAATCTCAACAAAATTTACAAACAAAAAGTTTTTAAAAAAATTTTCAAAGAAAATGAGAAAAAAATATCTAGCATTACTGTGCTGAAGAGTATATAAGATTCGGCAGGCCGAATATACTTGTTTTTTTTTCTTTCAAAATCCAAAAAAGGGTTTCTCTAACGGGGCGATTATATTTTTTTTTAGTTCATAAATCATCATGTCCAGCGTTTATATGTTTAGTTACAATTATACTTTTTAGCCAGAATATTATACAAAAGAAATTTCCATATTATTTGCGCCATGTGGGATCGTCTTGCTTTCCAGTTGACCCTTGACTCTACTTCTTCTACCTGTTTCGCCTGAGGGTTACAACTTATTTAGATCAGTGGGCGCGAGTAAAATATTGTTCAAAGCCTTCGATAATTGGTCCACTTCTGCTATATCTTACACCAAGTTTTAAAAGATTCTCTTGAATCTGGTTTATCCAGCGGAATTTCGGTCGTTCTCTTCTGGGCTCATTTTAAGACGTTTAACTATACCAATGTTGGTGTATAGCTCCTACAGCTCATGTTTCATACCATGCCGATATTATCCATTAACGATAAAAAGGCCAATAAATCGTTTTATCAATCTTTCTCTCATCTCTACAGCACGGGCAATATATGCATCTATAGAGTATAAGTTTTGGCTGTATAGAGAGTACCTTATTTCTGACCTGCTTGCTTAGGGTAAAGTAAGTATTATTCTTCGTTTTATCTCCAAAATGATGTTATTAGTTTGGCTTATGGCAGTACCGAGGTAAATAAATTCTTTTACTTCCTCGAAGTGGCAATTATCGTTCACTAGTTGTCCAATTCTCGAAGACTGCTTGTTCGTTGAAACCGTCAATGTGATACCAATTTTTTGGATGCCTGATCGATTTTTGTGAACACAGCAGTTTCCTTTCTTAGGAAACTAAGAAAGGAAACTGCTTCTTAGGAAACTGCTGAGGTCCAGCCTATTGCCTGAAAGACTCCGCCTGAAAGACTCTTAGTTTAGATCCATCTGTATAGCAAGAGGTTAGAGCACGAGTCCAAGCTTGCCATGTTTCTAAAAATTGTTACTCATTGTGTCTGTGGGATACATGATAGTGGGCTGTACTACACAATGGGGGTGCTGGTCTGCACCACATTTTTAAGCAGTGGCAAGACCACCGTCAGATTAGGGCCAACATTGCTTCACCACTAACTATATAGCAAAATGCTCTCATGGGTATCTTCGCCGACTTTCTGTTTGATCAGGAATATCTAACTAATATCAGTGCTTTACAATTTTCTGCTTAGTATTTCCATTTTATTCTGATGGTAAGGGGCCGGGTCATATTCTAGTTCAATTTGAATAGGTTGGTTATGACGGATTATTTCCAAATCCTTTCTTGGTGAGGTTCTAGTTATACCGCTAATGCCAAGATGATACACTCGTTGAACTCTCAAAACAAACGCTTATTACTGACCTAAATTCACTTCTATAAAGCCAATGTATCATGCTAGGACTGAGGTCTCCTCCCTTTAAGTAGTGCTTCCATCTAAGTTCTTGTTTCAAAATAATACCTAAGTTTTATAGCAGATAAGAAGATCGCCTTGTTTAGGAAACGAAGTTTCAAATTTTAAGCGAACTTATTTTTGCTTATTTAAGGCCCTATGTTTCCTTTTGTCCACGTTATCCTGCAGATCTTTTAGTTGATCCCAGTTGGTTCCTTCTTAGGCTTTCTAACATGATATATTTAGATTACTTTCTCTTAGAAGTATTATGATGTGCTCTGCAAAGTTGACTGGGTTAAAACTTTTAGTTGTTAGGATCCTTAAGAGACTATGAACAGAATACCCACTTGCGGTATCCCGCATTGTCCCTTGCAACTAATATTTTATTATACGATCCACAATTAATTCATCAATTGCTTAGAATATAATCAATATAGTCGTTTAGCGATCGGTCGATCGATCTAGATCCGTTCCAAGGATTTTTTAATAACAACGGACTCACATTGTAGAGAGAGCTCCTTCAATGTGAATGCAACCATCAGGCGTGAATAAGTTTACACTGAATGACTTCTCTATTTAGTGCACAACTTCATGGAAATCCATTCTCACTGATTGGCCTTTGCGATAGGCATGTTGTCTAAACTTCAATCTATCATTTGAAAATATGCCTTTTATTTTGACAATCTTGTCATTCGAGTAAACAAGATAATAGAAGACTGAGCTGCCCACAAAAAGAAAATGTTTAAAGAATAAGTTCTTTTCAGTTTTCATCAATATCTACTGACTTCCTGTCATACAATAAATTTATTGGCAAAACAACTAGGAATAAAATGTAGAATTGAATATTTACGAGTAAAAAAAAAGGGAAATTGCGAAACAACATTATAATGTTACATAAACTGTTATTATGGAGCAACTACCTTAAGTACTTTTACTTATTACATTGTGGAACATGCATTACCAATACATTTATACATTTCTCATTTTTTTAGTTTTATTCAGCCGATAACAACAAAACTCATACTTACCATTACTTTTGTTGACAGGAGAGCCCAAACAGTAGTGGTCTATTTTAGTATTCCTCCTCCTCTCACAAGATATACTTCCTTGTTGTTGATGGAAAAAAAAACATGCTTCGTTTCGTACACTGATAGAAAATCTATCATAATGGTGATGGTATTTGTCATCCAGCCTATGATAGGTGTCTTTGGTAATTGTCTTTGCTTTGCTGTGACACTTGTCACCTTTACGCTGATATGAATATCAACGTAATTTTGTCATCAGTGTCAACGATTCCACTTCTGTCAATCAATGTTATACAAGCAGTCAACAAATTAATGACAAACAGGGTTCAATGGAATGACAAAAAGTCGTCAATGCAACAACCATACGCTGCCATCAATATAAAAAATATTTTTTATAAGAAAAATAAGACTTTGATAATTATTGGCTACTAAGCAGTTGCGTTACCTTCCTTGTAAAGCAATAGAGTAAGAATTACCGAACAAGAAAGCTTCACTTTTTATAAAATTTTTGTAATTGCAATTTTTTTAATTATTCTACTTCGCCGAAAATTTATTGCTATAGATATATGTGAACTAACGAAGGAGGCCGCTTTAATACAAGTTTGTATATTTATCAGAATAAAATGTATATTGGTAATTGACAATGGCTGAGAGATGATCCAGTGGCCGTCAGATCTATATATATATATAATAAAACAGTTACTTATTTCCTGTATGTATTTGTATGCGTTCGCATCACTTAAAAACTATTGGATGGATTTTAACAAAATTTTGTGAGTAGGTACCTTAGTATCCTATTTCAAATATAGGATATTTCTTTCCTACAAAAATACCTTATTTCCAAGGGAAAATGGAGAAAAATCTGTGAAAGTACACAATTTTATCGATATGCATACTTTAAGGTGGCATATTTTAGTAGCGATGAGACCCTTTATATAACGTTAATACATAAACCATAACTGAAGTACTAAATAAATCAGTCAAGTGCGAGTTAGACTCAGACATGTAGGGTTATGTACTATATTTAGTACAACTTTAAAAATTCAAGTTGTTAATTTTTTCATGTCTTATGAGCAAAGGCCCCCAACCAAAAAAAAAGTACTTAAAATGAAAATGAATTATTTTGCTAAATATTTAGCAAAGTGACACAAGCCTACCTTGTTGAAAGCTGGTATGCTGATACTGATTTAAAATGTTAACATGTAAAAATTTACATGTTTTGTTCTCTTTGTGAGATTCTCGTTAATATTGTGTAAGTGCTCACAGACCCTTAGGAGTTTGCGTGGAGCTCTTGCTTATGAGGCAACCTTTAATTTTAAAATTAAAGTCATATTCATGAAAATTGCCCCACTATTGGAACACCCTTTATATTTTAGCAATTGTTGTCATAGTGGCCATGGTAATACACTTTCTATAAAAATATCAGGCACTGATGGACCGCCCTCTAGTCATTAGTAAACGTTGTAGCGGCCGAAGAACGACATCTACTGTAAACAAGTCATCTCTCTGTCAGAACACCCTTTCGTTTTGTTATTTTTTATAGCGGCCACGGCATTTCTCTTTCTATGAATATATTAAGAATAAGAATAAGTAACTATACGTGAAAATCATGTCACTATCGGAACACCCTTTAATTTTTAGTAATCGTCATAGCGGCCGTGACTACATATCGCATTTTCTGTGCAAATTATAAGAGTCTACCTCTATTACGGTTCAAAAAATTAGGCGTTATACTTACTGTTTTTATAGGGGCCATAGCAATACACAATTTGTGAAAATTTCAAGAATCTATCAATTATGGTTAAAAAATTAGGCCTCATACATACATACAAATCACACCACTATTGGAACAGCCTTTAATTTTCAGGTTTATTTATTTAGACTTGTTTATAAAGCGAACTAAGTTTTAATTACAACTTGCATATTCCTCCTACAGTTCAAAAAATAAACACATATTCGTGAATAAAAAAAAATTAAGGTCTTATACATGCAAATCCCACCACTATCGGAACACCCTTTAATTTTTAGGTTTATTTTTTTATACTTGTTTATATAGAGAACTAAATTTTAATTACTGTTAGTAAATATTTATGTATGCCTCCTACGGTTCAAGAAATAAACAAATATTCGTGAATAACACCTCTCTATCGGAACACACTATAAATTTTAGTATTTGTTGCTATAGCGGCACAGTTATACACCTTCTGTGAAAATTTCAAGAGTCTACCTGTTACGGTTCCAGAGAAAAAAGGCGCTGACAGACGGACAGACATTGTAGCGAAAACAATAGGGTTTCGTTTTTACCCTTTGGGTACGGAACCCTAACAAGTAAGGATGTGTGGTGTGGATTACTTTCAAATCAAAATCGAACAGAATATTGTAAGGACGCTGACGATGTGGCGGGCATAGCTAGACAATTATATACTTCGTAGCCAACATGCTAAGCTACAGCACTCTTATTTATTATTTATTTCAACTTTATTCACATTTTTTTACTTTGAAGCCACATATGATTACTTGTCATCAATAGGATGACAAGGTGTCATTTCAATGTTGGCTTATGTCCTTTGTATTTGCATGTACTCTGTTTCAACTTTTTTTATAGGCATTCCGTTGTAGTTACATACGAGTTTTGTCATATTATTGATGCAGAATTTATATTAATGAAAAGCCATTATTTTTAGTTTTATAAAACTGCTTTTAAAAGGGATAAATAAAAACCAAACAATTAAATTTAAGTTGAAATGTTAATGGATATACTGGAACACGTTGTTAATTTTTCTTTGTATACATATTTTATCCATTAATAATTAACAAAATATGTCATCGAGTTCATATTATAGCAGTCATAACATAAATGACACCTAAAATATAACAAAAATCATATGATGACATTTTTCATTATACAAATGACTAGCTGTGCTCACACACGTTGTTGTGTGTATCCTGACAACATTTTGTTTAATTTTGCTTTGAAAGTAATCCACACTAAATTTTATGACTCTTAGGTATTTACGTTACATAAAGGTACCCATCCCTGGATAAAATTCTGAAATTTATATGAAAATCTAAATTTCCAAAAGTTATTGTAAAGCTTTGTGAAAAGTGTTAAAAATATTTTAATATCAATTTAATTCCAAAAAGTACAAATAACAATCAAATACAGATTATATTCAATTGGCTTTTGGCAGTAAGTAATACATATTTTGTCATTATTTTAAAACAGCTCCATCTAGTGTGTAACCGTGTATAAAATATCCCTATTTCAATTCATTTTTGTTATTATTCTAAAACAGCGCCATCTGTTGCGCAACATTCCTTAAAATGTACTGTTTTAAAAAATGAAAGATGCCTTAAGGTATGCAGTACCTTTAAATCGGTAAAAATAATCGGCGATTATTCAGTTTTTTTCTCCACTTTCTATTGGAAATAAGATATTTTTGCGGGAAAAAAGTATTCTATATTGGAATCAGAATGCTAAGATATCTCCTCACAAAATATCGTTAAAATCCATCTAGTAGTTTTTATGTGATGCGAACACAAAGAAAAAGACAGACAGTCAGGAAGTGAGAAAATGAGAAATTTTTTTGATAAGTTTTTCCATTTTATTGACGCCACTTTTCACATAATTGATGACAAATGTGGTTATTAATTTAATAAGTCTTGCAATACAGCATCAACACTCAGACGATGAATTTTTGTATCAGTGTATTTTCTGAATTCGCAACTTTATTACTTTAAAAATATATATATACATACAATATATGTACATTTCTCTAAAGTAAATATAAAAATAAAACTAAAAGTAATAGAAAAAGAAAAAGAACCTGTCAACCTGTTATGGTCAACTTATTTGCCCATTTATTTTGTGATTTTTATTCATTCATTCAATCTGCCATTCTAACTGGTCCATGCACACTGACACACACACAGTCAAATGGACATGCTTTACTTTAAATCAATAAAATAGAAAATTATTTAAAAAAAAAAATAAATTTTAGTATAGAATTTCAAATTTGTATTTGTATTAGTAAATTTGTATTATAATGTGAAAAAAGGATATGCACGTTTGAAGGTAATTTTCTATGACTAGAAGAGCTTTAGCAAGTGAATATACAAATTAGCTTTGTCCTTTTCCTTTTGTTGTTAAATAGATACTTATTGTTGGCATGACAGCCTTTTATAATTATTTACCTTTCAGGCAAAGTTTCTATTACCTGGGCTGTAATTGAAAATTTAAATGAATTTTTTTTTTTCGAAATTAACAAAATAAGAACAATATTGAATTACTTATTGAATATTTTTTTTTTTATTTTGTAGGGGGAATGCTGCAGCAGACCACTAGGTTCATAGGTTCCTTTTTGACCCCCTTCGTTTCTTAGTGATTTTTGGTATCCGACTGGAAATTTACGTCTACCTTACTTTCATTGAGTCTCGTGCTGTCACTAGCCTCTCGACTGTAGTGATTTGACACTGGCGACTTCTGCATGTCGACATTCTTCCTCATCACAGGGTCTATGTTACCATGCATAAATTTTAGCAATTATATTGCTAATATTTGCTTAAGGCTAAGTCCTCACAGCATCTCTATATGGTAAGTGTCTGCCCTCGGTCCAAAGCCTTTTTTATTATCCTTTTTCCAGGCACAGTCTGTAAGTATCGTCTTACCTCGATTTTGAAATTGGCCAGTTAATACTTGAGAGTCCGTGACCTGTCTAATGCAGTTAACCATTGTAGGCATCCATACTATACACCAGCTCCTTCTTGGTCTTCCTGCCAACTTGTAGTAAAAAATTCCCGAATCTATCGAACCCTCAACCCCGGACTGATAGACTAGCACTCTACCTACCTAGCCCACCGAGGCACCCGGAAATTGTTTTTAATTTAAGATCTAAAAATAGTATTGAGCTCAAGTGCGAATTTTTAAACAACCACATAGAAAAACATTTAATTGATTTCAGTTAAAAAATTATTTGACTCTATTATGAATTTAATTAAAAGAAAAAACAATATAATATTGTAATTAAAAAGTAATTGGATCCATTATAAATTTAAATAAATTTGTATCTTTATTCATTTCTACAACTGCCAGGCGTTGCGAGAATGTAGGCTCAATTTTTATTTGGGCTAAAAGTTATTTTCTTAAAAATTTCTAGCAGTGGCTGAAATCCATCGTGCAAGAGACGTGTATATGTCTGTTAACAAGCCGATAAATAGAAAGTTATCGACCGGAAAAGCTTTAAGAAACGATGTGGGAGAACCTATAACATAAAAAACCCAACAAGTCGAACTTTAGGATAGTTTTTACTCTGGCATACTATCAACATCTTCTGCTCAATGCCAACCCATTTGCGGATCTGTTTCACATATACCGAATGTCGACATCTCTACTGATTGCCGTCCTGAGATAAGTGAAATTAGCGAATCGAATAAATCTCTCAAACCAAACAAATCTCCTGGTTTGCACTACTACTGAAACCCATTATTAGGGCGTGATTTGATTTAAAGGTGACTTAATCAACACGAAGAATTGGAGAGGCATAACATAATAATAATTTCTCATATTATAAACAAAAGACTATCGACATCAATTTCCCCATCACTCCGAAATGAGAAAGCTGGCCTTCGCTCCGGAAAATTTTGTGTTAACCAAGTAAACAGTCTTAGGATTATCGTTGAGCAATCAGTGGAATGGAGATACCTCATCTTAAGAGACTTTGAGAAGGCCTTTGACACACTTAACCACAACGCTAAATGGAACTCTCTGGGTACGCAAGGGCATCTCCGAAAATCGAGTCCAGCTAATTCAGGCCCTCTACAAGAATCCCACTTGCCGGGTCTTGCATGAAAAACAACTGAGTAACAGGATCACGGTGAAAACTGGAGTTAGATAAGGCTGTGTTTTATCACCTCTACTTTTTAACTGCGTTCTCGATGCTGTGATGCAGATAGCAACCAGTCATCATAAAAGAGGTATTATATGGGGTTTAGCAAAGAAGGTTGGAGGATCTAGATTATGCAGACGACATATGTCTACTTAGCCACTCATTCTTAGAGATGCATTCTAAAATTTCCTCCATCAAAATTGGTTGGGCTAAAACAAAATCGCTCCGCATCATTAGCGTCTTTTCATTGTATGTTATCAAGACATTGAAGATGTTATGTCCTTCTGCTACCTGGGTAGCACAATTAAAACAAATGGTGGCTCAGCAGCAGATATATCCAGTCGCATAAATAAGTCGCGGGTACATTTACCCAGTTAAACCCGGTTTGGAAATGCTCTACTATTTCGAGACAAACTAAAATTAAATGATTTAACTCCTACATCAAATCTACTCTATTATATGGATGCGATACCTGAAACATGGCGCCACCCGCCATACAATGCCTTCAGGTGTTTATAAACAAATGCCTCCGCAAAATCTTGGCCTGTACCAATATCCAATAGCCAACTCTGGATGAAGGCAAACCAGTAGCCTATTAGCAAGGAAATAAGTAAGCGGAAATGGAGCTGGATAGGTCACATCCTCCGTAAACCACACGATAATATTGCTAAGAAATGCCTAGATTGGAACCCGCAGGGAAGCAGACGAGTCGGGAGACCAGCGCATAAGTGAAGCGGCAACTGACAAAGCAACTTTCGAAATTGCGTTTGAAGTGGAACGAAGTCAAACATAGATCCGAAGATCGAGATTATTGGAATCACCTTGTTATGGCCCTATGCTCCCCCGAGGAGTGAAAGAAACATATATAAAGGTTCTTTTAGGAGCTGTAATATCTTCGGGATGCAACATTATCTAGCCCGTCTTTAATGATTGAAGATACCGGAGTTCCATAGAGAACTGTATAGGTAGATTGTCAACAGGACAACACAATGGGCTTTAATGACTCCGAGTGAACTGCGACTTACTTAACCTAACCTAGGCGTAACTATGAGTCACTATGATACCTCCGCAGTTCAAAATGAGTGGCTTAAGTTCAAGTAAAGTAGGGAAATTTTGCACAGTGAGTGTTGTGTTGCCCAAACTGTGCTTTCGTTAAAATTAAGTTTTGGCCGAAATAATGCAGGATACTAAGGTACCTCCTCATAAAATTTTGTTAAAATCCATCCAGTAGTTTTTACGTGATGCGAACACAAAGATAAAGAGACAGGAAATGAGTTACTGTTTTATTATATGTATAGATAACCTATAAAAAGTTAAAAATACTTAAAATTTTAAGTTTGCTACTACTGCTCTCTCTTGTTTAAAATAAATATTATGCAACCCAAAACTGTCCAGTCACGTTTGTACTTATGGCCAAAGATAGCAAGAATACAAATACAAACACAAACACATGTGTAAAACACCACAAGCACTAAACCATTCACAACATAAAATATTATAAACAGGATACTTATTTAAAGACTGCATTTTTATTATTATGAACCAACTGCTGGCATTCCTTTTGTTTTCATTGAGAGCCAGACATTGATTTCCTGTTTGTTTTCCTCTTTTTTTTTATTTCGTACTACTCTTATAACCAACTCCTTGTTACTTTCAAGAAGACAAAAAAAAATATTTCTAAATACTTCCAGCTAACGATGCGATGCCATGTGATGTTTTGGGATGTGGTCGATGGTATGAGTAAGAAATTATGATGATAAAGATAAAGATAATAAGCCAAAACATTATACAATTATTTGGCCAATGGCAAATTTCAAGTCATCATTATGACAAGAGAAAATTGAGAATATTAGATTTATAGATTATTAAGAGGAAACTGAATACAAAAATTCATCTCATAAATTCATCTCATGAATTTTTGTATTCAGTTTCCGTCAAAAGATGTTGGATTTTTTTTTTTGTTTAGGGTTAAAATAATTACATAAAAAATATTGATAAAGAGGTATTTAAATTTTTGCTCTACAGTTCAATTATTCTATATACCTAAAAATATTTATTTAAGAAAAGTTTTAAAATTAAATTATTTTTATGCAAAACGAAGAGATGTTTCTACTTTACCATACGTAGTATAAGGTAAAGTATAGTAATTATGAAAAAAAATCGAGGTCGAGATTTTATACGTTTTGAGGTCGCCTGAAACCATTTTGGCCATTTTCGCGATGATGTCTGTGGTGGGTGTAACGTCACCATTTTGGCCATTTTCGCGATGATGTCTGTGGTGTGAGTAACGCCACTATTATTCTGGAGTTTGTACAGGTCCTACCGTTTCACATATCAAAATGAAATTTAGTGTGTGCCTTTGGTATATGGCGGTGAAGAGCTGTATTGTTTATGGGTATAATCGGTAGGGGGCAAGGGGTAGTTTCTTATCCCCAAATTTTGTGAACGCTCTAGAGGTCATACCGTATGACATATTAAAACGAAATTTTGCGTGTGTCTTTGGTTTATAGAGATGAAGACCTCTGTGAATTTTGGGCATAATCGCGAGAGTGCAAGGGCTAGTTTACTTAACACCCCAAACCGAAAATAATCAATTTTTCAATTCGAATATACTTTGAACTTATATTCTTTATGTAATACACCCATTTCTGTTTTGATTTAAGACGGTTTAAAAATAAAAATAAAATATTTTTTACACGATTTTATTTCTTTTAGCACGATTTAAAATCTTTTGAGCTTAGATTGTGAACAACCTATTCACAAGAGATACCATGACCGCATGTGTTAATATTTTGTGAACTATCAATGCATCTCTAAAAGAAAACGTCGAAAATTATAAATCAAAAACTACAACGTAAAGGCATTTCTTTGGAAAACAAAATTGAAATTTTAGATCGCTTTCGCAATGGAGGAGACTCAACATTTCTTGGCAAAATTATCGGTTTAAACGTCACAAAAGTCACAGTAAGAACTATAAAAAAATAAAATTCAATTGGGCAATCGTTGATTTCTGGAACGAAACTATCTGTTAAGTCTTCATCATACACTAAATTTGCAAATAAACCGTGCAAATACACATTATATGTACATGCGTATATGTGTAAAACATGTATAAAACATGCATATATGTGTAAGACATATTTAAAAAAAATCTGGTTTTTCACTAATTTTAATAGGTTTTAGAGATAAGGAATCAATCACCTATTTTTGTATATAATCATTGTCTTTTTCACACGGATTTTTCTGGAACCGATCTACCGTGTAAAAACAGAATTACGTGTATATCCATATAAATATCTGTTTCCATTGGATATGGTAAAGTTGAGTGTAGGCCACTCCAGATTTTTTTTTTTTTATAAAAATCATATAAATTAAATATTTTTTGATTTTTAGGTCCATTATTATAACTTGCCTTTAGCTAAAGTTAGGATTTTGTTGAAGCGATAAGTAGATTTTCGTTATAATAAAGAGGATAATGCTCATTGATATAACTTGTCCTTATAGTAAGTGATAGTTAAAAGTGGTTTTTAGCTTACTTTTAATAACGAAAAACTATTTATCGCTCCAACAAAATCCTAACTTTAGCTAAAGGCAAGTTATAATAATGGGCCTTAGCGTGTTTTACAACGAAAAAATAAAGTTGTCCCATAAAGTTTTTATCCAAAAATTTCGACCGTTAAAAGTACTGAGATCGAAATGAGAACCAAGTACTTGATAAATACAATCATTATATTGTAACATTATTATCGTTATATTTTTGATGGGAATCGAACCCACAACCCCCATAATGAAAGTGAAAATTTACAGTCTTATTAATGTGCATAGACTAGCAAATACATGCTGGATTGGAACATTTATCGTAGTACGTCCCATAAAAAGTGACAAATTATTATCGTTTGCCTGCGGAACTTTAACACGTAAAGTGTTGGAGTTGTTCCCCAAAAACCCCCGTAATTAAAGTTAATAGTCAAGCAAAAAAACCAGCTATATTGAAATAGTGGGTGTGATACCTCCAATACAAAGTGAAAAAACTGTTATCGTGTACCTAGACAATTATAATAGGTAGAGGTTTAAAAATTTACATATCTAATTCTTATACTGAAAAGCGGAAAAAAGGCTGGATTGTATATCCATTAAAAATAGAAAAATTATTATCGTGATATTAGAGATCTAGGGTCTAAGTAGAGTCTTAAAACTTATTAAGTTCCTTGTAGCCAATTTTTTTTTTAATTGACTGGTGCGGTAGGTGATGTAGCTCAAGTGGTTAGCACATTGACTACTAAGCAATGGTCACGAGTTCTATACTCAGCCGTGGAAACATCAAAATTTTTCTGATATGTATTAATTCTCTTTATAATAATGCATATGCACAGCGCCCTCCTTCGTCGGTTTTACCACATAGTACTAAATCGTTGGCGAAGTTAAAAATAATTATAAATTGGCAATGCTAGCTTGAAACTAATACGCCTACATAACACCAGAGGCTCTCTACAACACTGTTCTAAAAATAATCACAACGTGCAATTGCAGTGTTGCCATAAGCGAAGCTTGACTGTCACACTAACCTTCTTCTTCTTCTTCTATGCCATTCAACCTAGAATGGCAGTGTCACGGAAAAAGGCTTATGGAAACAATAAGTCTATAGTGAAGCCTTTACTTAATTTATGTTATATTTTATTGTTTTTCTTTATGCTTGTTTTCTTTAGTTTGTAAAATTTTCTTTTTTTGTTTTCTTTAGATTATAATTTTGTCTTCAATTAAATTATGCATTATTTTAAGTTTCTTTTTCGTTTGTTAATGTTTCTCGTAAAATTGTGGTTATACACGATAACCAGAACGATTGCGCGTGGCTGATTAATGCAACCACAAATTAACTGTACTACAGTACAGCTAACCGTGGAAGCCAATCACCCAGTGCGAGAGTGAGACGTAAACCACTCGAAGGCCTAGCAACAAGAACGGCCTGATTAACTTTAAACGATAACGGCAATGACGCGCGCATGTGTTCCTCTACCCAGAACTACTTTACGAATCACCTGTCACACTCACCATCTGTTTTATCTACTGCAATTGCAGCATTGCCATAAGCGAAGCTTTACTGTCACACTAACCATCTGTCTTATCTACTCCTATCCCTTTCCTAAGGAGGTAACATGATTAATATAGGCATTAATTGCTTGAGTGTTACTTCTTTTTAAAAAAAAAGTAAATATTTATAATTATGTAAAATAGGAACTATAATAGTTGAGGTATAGAAAATATTATAAATTGTTGGAAATTGGTTCGATTGGAACACAGGGCGTTGCACCTCGCATACAAAGTAAAATTATATTGTCGTAAACCTAGCGAAATATAATAGCTAGAGTGTTGAAATTTTATACTCAGAGAATAAATTGTGTTCTTGAAACGGAAAGCTTGGGGTGCCTCGGTGGGCTAGTAGGTAATGTGCTAGTCTATCAGTCCGGGCTTTAGGCAAACACATATTAAATGGAGATAGACCTTAGCCTGAAGCAAATGTTAGCAATTAACATTTACTCTTTGATGAGGAAGAATGTCGAGAGTCGAGAGTAAAGGGCTAGTGACCGCATTAAACTCAATGAAAGTAAGGTACTCGCAAATTTCCAGTAGGATACCAGAAATCATTGAGTAACGAAGGGGGTCGATAAGAGACCCATGAATTTAGTGGTCTGCTTCGGTATTTCCCCTAGAAAATAATAATAATAATAATAATAGTTAAAGCTTGGCAGGGCCTTATATGAAGGTATAATGTAATTATCCTATATCTCAAGAACAGCAATAGTGACACTCTCAAAATTTGGCACTCACCTCTAGGTAATTACTCAGCCTATGTTGCAACATATAAAAAAATATTTTTTTTAAGGGTCCTGTAAATGGAGTCTAAGATTTTTTGGTTATAAAAATAAAAGGTGCTGCCATGTTTTCTGTGCCATTAAATCGGTGAAATTACATACTTTAACTTATTTTTATTTTTTTTTTTTCTTTGCAAACAATTTTAGGGGAAAGAAGTATCCTAAATTTGAACCGAGGTGCTAAGGTAGCTCTCTACGAAATTTTATTAAAATTCATCCGGCAGTTTCTTTTTAAAAGCGAGATATTTTAAACACGGTTGCGCAACAGATGGCGCTGTTTTATAATAATGACAAAATTTGATTTGCTTACTGCCAAATAGCGAATTGAATAAAATTTGTATTTGATTTGTATTTTTACTTTGTGGAATTACATTGTTATTAAAATATTAAAATTTTTCAGAGCCTTACAATAATTTTTACAATTTTAGAATTTTATATAAATTTTAGAATTTCATCCAGGGATGTGTACCTTTATATAAAGTAAATACGTAAGAGTCTAGAAATTTGTTATGGATTACTTTCAAAGCAAAATCGAACAAAATATGGTCAGGACGCACATAACGCGTGAGGGCACAGCTAGTTACCAAAAAAACTTTAAATAAATATTTTTAGCAACATAAGAAACTTCAAATTTAATTTACCAGTAACATTGACATTGTAAATCTTACAAAAAAAAATGCCAAACTGTATCATTAATAATTTCTGTCATTCATAATTTATTGCCTTGTTAACTCATTAAAATCATCATCCAAATAAAATACTCCCACATAAAATTTACATAATAATTTTGTGTCTTATCTGATCGCCACAGTGGTGCTTAAGCAACAATACAAAAGACTATTTTGTCAAACAAACCCATGGCGGTAATTACAACAAAACACTTTGGTTTTCATTCATTTCAATTTTTGTTCCTTTGACTTAATCTTGCTGTTGTTCAACATATTGTTTGCTGATTTGTTAAGCAAAACTTGTTAGTTTTTCTTCTTCTGTTTTTTGAGCAAAAACTTTCGTGGGCCTTTTAAAAAAATGAAAACTTTGTTGCAAGTTTGTGTGTGTGTGTGTGGGTTGCGTTTTAGCCCACCACTATCAAGCCAAACAATGTGTTGTAAACTCATTTTGCTTTTGTCATTTTATTCGGTTGATGTGGGGTTCCTTTTTGCTTTTAGTTATTTGCTTCTTGATCCTGTAACATTAAAATGTTGTCGTTTGCAAGAGTTTTTGTTAAAAACCCCCTCTATTGGTTTAAAAACTTTACGAACAAGTTTTTGTGTGTTGTTGTGTTCTAGTTGTTAGTGGCTGTTGTTTCCGGAAACTGGTGTAGTAGTTGTAAAAAAAATGTTGGCGTTTGGTCTTTTGTTAGATTTCTTTAATGTAAAAGGCTTTTGCTCACTCACCATGCTGGAGGTCAGAGTAGATTTCTTTTTTTCATTTTCATAATTATGCTAAATTAGGGAAAGGATTAGAGAAAAAAAGTTCAATAGATTTAGTAATAAAATTTCAAGCAATTAAAATTCAAATTTAAACATTTTAAAAAACATTCTTAAAAGGAAATCAACGTCACGTGTTTAAATATTAATAATTTTGAGGTTCCAATAAAACATTGGAATGAAATCTTAATTAAATTAATTAAAAGTTTTATATTATTATTATATGTGCGGTTTACTTATTTATAATATTTATAATAATGAACCATACGCTGATGGGGGGGCCCTGGTATAGATATCAACATGCTTCTAGAACAGGAAAATCTGCGGATACCGCTCTACACAAAAATAACGGAGTTGTTTTAAAAAAATTTTAATGGTGGAGCAGTTTTGTCCCTCTTTAGTACATTGAGGTTACCTTTGGCAAGATCTCTGTCGTGAAGGTGAAAAATTCTCTTACTGAACTTAGGGTCGTCCTCATTATTTTGGGATATATAGTATCGGCACCCCCACACGTCGTGTGTGGCCTGGCCATAATTTGTTCGATTTTGCTTTGTAATTATCCACACCAAATTTAAACACTCTTACATATTTACTTTATATAAAAAATTCTAGGAAAGATTCTAAAATTTATATAAAATTCTAAACATTAATGTAAAGCTTTATATAAGGTCTTTAAAATATCTTAATAAAAATTTAATTCCACAAAGTAAAAATACAAATCAAATACAAATTTTTTTTTAATTGGCTATTTGCCAGTTATTCAGCGCCATCTGTTGCGCAATCGTCTTTAAAATGTCTCGCTTTGAACTCATATTTTGCCATTATTTTAAAACAACGCTTTCAAAAATAAAAAATAAAAGCCTTAAAGTACCGGTACCGGCTTACTTTCACACTTTCTCTTTTCTCCACTTTCTCTTGAAAAAAATATATTTTTGCGAAACGAAAGTACCATATATTTGAATCAGGATACTAGATACCTCCTCACAAAATTTTGTTAAAATCCATTTAATAGTTTTTACGTGATGCGAACACAGGTAGACAGAAAGACAGACAGTAAATAAGTTACTGTTTTCTTTTAAGTATAGATGTAGAACCATATTCTGATAAATGGATCCCTGAATAGATACCAACATTCTGATAGAAGAGTCCAATATACAGATATCACTCTACATGAACATGTCATAACTGTAGAAAAAAAATCTGAATGGTAGAGCTGTTTTTGTGAAGATGAAAAAATCTCTTTCTGAGCTTAGGTTTGATCCCATTATTTTAGAATATACCAGCCCACACACGTTCTGTGCGTTCTGACTATATTTTGTTTGATTTTGATTTGAAAGAAATACACACCAAATTTTAAAACTCTTACGCATTTACTTTATATAAAGGTATCCATCCCTGGATAAAATTCTAAAATTTATATAAAATTCTAAAAATTATTGTAAAGCTCTAAAATGAGTTACTCCAAATTTTAAAACAGCGCCATCTGTTGCTCAACATTGCTTAAAATATACTGCTTTCAAAAATAAAATATGCCCTAAAGTATGCAGTACTTTTATATCAGCAAAAAAATGGCCTATTTTTTCTTTTTCTTAAATTTCTCTTGGCAATAAGATATTTTTGCCTAAGAAATGTATCCTATATTGGAATCAGGATACTAACGTACCTCCCACAAAATTTTTTTTTTTAATCCATTCAGTAGTTTTTACGTGGTTGTCACATATTCTGTGACAACATTAACGTGGACGTGGAGCTCCTTTGAAAATCATTATACGTGCAAAGACTTATAGAATACAAGATTAGGCCATGCGCATGTTTTACCTTTAGAAGAGGTAGTTCGGCCAATAAAAGGTTGCCAAGGGTGTAATCAACAAATTGCTTCAAATAAATACGGCAAACCTGCTAATAAACTCCTGCTAATAAACTCCTATTATTTATATTTAAAAAACTCTCATAATTCATAATTTTGCTCTCATTATTTATATTTATACTCTCAAATAGAATTATTAGCCAATAGAAAGACAGTTTTGGGACATCATTACGACGCAGAAAATTTCAATGTTATTTTCGAGATTGCCTAATCTTGACTTTTATCATTTTTGATGCTTAAGGTTGGCGGAACGTTTATTAAGGCTATTCTAGGTTGCATGAGACATTCTCGTCTCATGGCAACCGACACATAGTGTATGGAACAGAGACTAGTCATAAGTACTAGCAAATCTAATGATACTATCTTTACCTTGAGGGAGGAAGTTTGTAGAGGTTGAATAAGGAAACTCTAACTCAAAACCGAACCTGGAATGAACACATTGAATTAAAGGTGTTGAAAACAAAAAGAATCTTCCATCAATATATGTGGCCATAGGGTTGGTATCATGCCCAAGGCTATATACTGAATCTACGGAAGGTAGGTGAGACCTCTAATACCTTATGAATATGTGGTGTGTTGGCCAAATGCCTCTCAAAGTATAATCAAACGTAAGAAGGTTTGAGTTCATCCACAATGACTAGCAATTTCGATCTTATGAAGAAATAAGAAATATGATTTATTCTTCGTGAATGATGAGTATTTGTTTCATAAGAGTATCCGAGACATAAAAGTAAATATTCGTGAAAGTAGTAATTTTTTTATAAGGCATACAAACAGTTCAATACAAGTCACACAATAGCAACTCAGTAATAATTATTAACTGATGTAATAAAAACTTCAAACAGCCTTATGTTTTAAATCCTTAAAATATTTAAATCATCTTTTCGGTTTGTTTTTTATCCCCTTTATAAACAGATTTTTAAATCACAATATCAGAAAAAAATAAAACAAAACAAAAAATCGCTTTAATTTACTGCCCAACCGTATAAAAACTCAGTAGTAAATCACTACAAAATGAGCTGAACAAATACAGCCAACACTCAGTTAACAACTACAACAAGTACAACTTCTCTACAAACGACAACAGCAACAACAAACATCGTAAAATAAAAAATTAGCTGAAATGCAACATTTGTCTGACAATCATAAACACGAATATGAAGTGGCCGGCATTGGATTGAAATCAAAAAAAAAAAAAAACAAAAATTTCCAACAGCAACATAAAACAAATGACTTCAAAACTGCAATCACACAAAATGTTTAAAGTTAAAAATACAAAATAGTTCAACAATTTAAATGTTAAAATTGCGAGAGAGAAAAAATGTGACAGATTAAATAAAAGCGATACAATTAAGAATTAACGACAAGCAAAGGTCGACTGTGATTGTCACTATTTAAAAGAACAATTCAAAATAGAAAATCGATAAATCTTAAGGATGTTTTCCCCTCTGCATGCCTTATAGATTTGATAACTTGAACGTGGATCTAGAAGTTTATACTGTTCATGTAATTAAACCGCATAATTTTTGGTGTTTTTATTAAGCCTTGGTAATGGTGCTGACAATATAAGTCGGGCAGAAGAAACTCTTTAAAAATTATCCCAAAACCTAGAGGAGTTTATTCGCTCATAATTGGATTCAAGTCTAGCTTCAGCTTAAAAACAAACTTACTGACGTAATGTAATGCTCTGCACATAAAGACTTTGTACTTTCTTTACTGTAGGCTATATGCAATCGGAGAGAGGAATAATAAGGCCACTCAGAGCATAAAGAAGTTAATGGCTAAGGTAACTCCAGTATAAATGATGATGTATATTAAAGTAATACACGAATCTGTAAGAAGTGCCACCCTTTCATTACATAGGGCTGGGCAATGATAGAGCAAATGCTTCACCGCATTTCCCTCTCCCCGTCCTGACAACTCCTACTGAAGTCATTATATGGCAGATTTAATGTCTCACTAGCGTGCTTATCTATCTCGAGAGGTTGTCAATAGGCTTGCAGTCTTCTGGCAATCATACTAAAGCAACAAAAACTTCGAAATCATGCAATTGACCTCGTTAGACCATTCGGTCTGCGCGGTCCGCAGTAAAGTTGTCTTTACAGCAGCTTAGCGGGACGCTGACTAGTTAATCTATCTCCTGATTCCTAAGGTAACTTCCAGATCTAGCAGATTCGTAAGCAATTACATTCCCATGCAACCTTGTGTGCCCTGATATCCAACATAGTTACAAGTTGAAGTACCTCGCCTCTCTCAACTAGAGATGTCCAAACTAATTTGGCTGTAGTGTAGACGCCCGAGTAGAAGTTCAGCGTACATTTGCTGTCAGTTTTAATCTAGATATCATTGCCATATATCCTGCGGTACTTCATCCAGCTTGCCGCTCTTTTTCAGAGCAGTGCAGAATTGGCTTTGCAGACTAAACTTTATCCTAGTTTGAAATCGAGGGACTAAGACGCCTCCCACCCCATTCCCATTTAATTTTCATTTTAGATCAACGTCTTTATGTTAGCGTACTTGCGCCAAAACACGAGAAACAATTCTCCGAAGGGTTCTAATATAAAGAGACAAAACAGTCGATGACTACTGTTGCTTTCTGGAGTTGTGAAGCCAGAACTTTACTGAGAGATGGTATGCTAGGAGCTTAACAGAAAAACTAGTTTGAAACAATTACCGATTTTAATTATTTTGAGATAAAAATTTAAATATTTTTTTTGATTGATTTAATTATTTATTTAATTAAAAAATAATATTGCTTTTCTTTAATTAAGTATATAATTAAACCAATTAAAAAATGTTTCAATTTGTATCTGAAACAAATTAAAATTTATAATTCACAGAAAAAAAATATTTTCAACAATTAATGATCTTAATTAGTTTGAGACACAAATGTAATTAATTCTTTGACTGATTCAATTATTTTCTTAATTCGGAAAAAACAAAATAATCTTCAAATTAAATAAATAATTGAATCAATTAACAATTTAATTAAATTTCTATCTGAAAGTAATTAAAAACTTTGATTGGAGTAAAAATATTTATCGGTGTTGGTGCAAACAATTTTTTCTGTGCACGATCTAACAATGATTCATGATTATAAACTTTAAAGGTGGAAGGCAACAGCTACTTGTGGGCAAGTTTGACTAATGCAACAAAAGCAATAAAGGTTCTTACATACAACCAAAGTACCGTCAGCTAACTGCGATGATAATAGGCTACAACAACCTATGATATAGTTTGACCGATATGAAGATCCAGATATTATCTGAAACAAATGAAGATCCAGATGAAGATCCACAAAGTTCATGTGGACTATAAAGCAAAGACGTAATCACAACTTTTTTGTGAGTTAATGTCCAACATTGCCAAGTATTATACTAAGGACGTCATCAGGCATGTCATTAAGTAGCTAAGAACATATCAAATATTAGCGACAATTACCAGTTGACAGCCAGAAGTCCCTATAACCCAACACTAATAATCATATGGCTCGCAACTATTACTACTAACAATAAAGCAGCTTTTATTATGGTCCATTGGCGGCCAAAGACACCATTACATAATAATTCTATATATAAAACTGGCCGTGCCCACACATGTTGTGTGCGTCCTGACAATATTTTGTTTGATTTTACTTTGAAAGTAATCCACTCCAAATTTTAAGACTAGTTCGCATTTACTTTATAAAAAGAAACCCTTCTCTGGATAAAATTCCAAAATTTATATTAAATTCTAAAATTCTAAAAATTATTGTAAAGCTCTGTAAGACACATGAGTTACTCATTATTTTAAAACAGCGCCATCTGTTACGCAACATAGCTTAAAATATACTTCTTTCAAAAATAAAAGATGCCTTGAAGTATGTAGAACTTTTAAATCGGTACAACAAATCGGTGCACTTTCACTGCTTTTTCTCCACTTCTTCTTGCAAATTTGAATCTTGATACTAGGGTACCTCCTCGCAAAAGTTTATTAAAAACCTTTCAGTAGTTTTTACGTGATGCGAACACGAATAGAAAGACAGACAGACAGGAAATGAGTTACTGTTTTATTATATGTATAGACTATTTGATAAAAATTAGTGGAAAAACTTTAGTTGTTTAAAGATATAAGAAAATATCTTTCCTATAAATATTAAAAATTGCCATAAATTTTTTCTTCTACAGAAAGATATTGTAATAATTATATTAAAGAAAAAATTTTTAAGTTTCAGGTGAGATGTCTTTGCCTAATATCTCTCAGAACGCTGCTTTAAAAGGCGGTAGAGACACGTGGCAATAAAATAAAAAAACGCGATATAAAAAAGTGAGCAATAAAATATGTACGAATGCATGCGCTTCCTTATAAATAAAAAAACACTAACACACATACATATACATATACACAAATCCCGTTACAAATGCACAAGTGAACCAGGGATGGTAAATGAAATTTTAAAAGTGTACCAACCGACCTCTAAAACTGTAGTTTTGTTAATTTTATACCCTTCAACACAGGTAGAGAGGGTATTTATTAGTTTTTCATTCCGTGTGTAATTTCTACAATATTCTCTTCCGACTCCATAAAGTATATATCTGTATTCTGAATTCTTATACATACAGAAGTGGATTTAGCGATGTCAGTATGTCCGTCTGTGTTCGGGTTGAAATTAACTTTGCCAAGGTACAAAAGAGATACAGAAAATTTAAGCCCACCAATCTAACAGGCATAGCTTCGAAAATTTTTCTATTCAATTTAGCAACATTAAACCATTCCATTCGAGGTTGCGGGCAAAAAACCACGCCTACCAATATTTTTTCACATTTTTTCAGGTTTGTTTTTATATTTTTTGGTTGGATTACATATTGTTCGCTTTTTTTTTTTTTTTTTTGTTACTAAATAATAGACGGCGAACAATAGATCACATTCAGATGTCGGGTGGCAATAACCCCCAGGGTGGGTCCATTTTGTGTTTGCTTTTAGGTTGAAATGGCTTTTCTGATTTGATTTGTACTAAATGTCTTTACAGAAAGCAAAAAACAGAGAGGTTCTTAGTAGAATCACAGAGTGGCCTCTGGGATCGAGGAGAGGTCAATGAGCTCATTGGAGGTGGGTGCAATATGTGCATTTTTTATAATTTGTTCCTTTTTGGATGGAGGTGGTTGTTTGGGGTTAATATTGAGTTAGTTTTTCTTCGGTTTTTTCGTTTTTTTTTTACTTAGGTCTGACCGTTTTAGTATCAATGGTTTCAGGGCATACCAGCAAAAGCCGGGGTGTGATGCAACCAATACCCCCTTCTAGTAGTAGGGCAATATTGAATTCATTTGCTTCTGGTTGTTATGCATTTTTTGCTTCGATTATGATCACACATAAAATACCATTTTTTTAAGCCAATAATACTCAGTCAACGGTCAACAAGGGGTAGCGGCGGGTGTGTGAATATATCGCACCCTAAATACAAAAGGGTCACAACTCAAAATTTTCCAAAACTGACTTTTTTACATAAATTAATTCAGAGTACATATCTCTAACTACTGAACAAATTTCTTTCATATCACTATCTTCTTTAACTGGAAAAATACAGTTATGTCTATTTTTATGTTAAATGTGTGGCTTCTGTACATAAATAGTTTTTTGTCTCTCCTAAAAATTTTAGTATTTTGAGTTGTGACCCTTTTGTATTTAGGGTGCCTTGGTTTTATTAAGTTTTGATTCTTTATTCGCTTTAAACTGACCACTGTAGGCCGGGTGGTCATATAAGCAGAGGGTCGGGGAGTGTGGCACTGCTGACTTTAGCACTTACTTGTTATTTATATATTTATTTATTAATTTTATTATTATCGTCTTACGAATTACAATAAGTAGAGTCTTGAAATTATGTACGAGAAGTACTCATATTACCGTATATAGCCGATTAAAAACTTTCTGCATTGAAAAATTGGCTGTAATACCTAGTCTAGCAATGGCTGAGTTTGAAAAATGAGCGTCATAACATGCATACACTGTGAAAAATTGTTGTAGTTAACTTAGGGAACTTAGGAACAAAAAGATAGAGTGTTAAAATTTTTTGCTCTAAGAATAATGTTCGTTTTCGGGTTAAAGCTTGGTGCTTAAAGGGGGACAGGTTCCCTCCATCCTATATGTAAAAATAAATAATGTTTTTTTGTGGTTGTTTATACAAAATTCGAACAGTCTAGGAATGTCTTACATCCATACCTCATATGACAAGATATTTGATTATTACACTAAACCTGTGGGGGCATAGGTTGGAGATATATGCTCCCCTCAGCAAATAAGCATTGAATGGGTTAATCACCACAACTTGTGGCTGAAATCGGAAGGCTAAACGCGCCTAATTGCATAATAGGGAGGCAGATCTGGATTGCACTAGTTTAACTATTTAATTACATTTTGACAATTATTTGTGGTAAAAACTGAAAACTGCACAAATTAGTTTTACGTTATTTGTCAGCAGCTCGCTCATCATGAGTTTCGCAGTGAATAAAACAAAAAACAAACCAGAAACAATGAGAGCGATTGTGCATTAAATTTTTTATTGCTTTTTCTTTTAAGCACCAAACGTATATTTATTTAAATGTACTTAAGTAGAAAAGAAAACAACAAGAACCAAATACAAGTGTTTTGAGAAAAACGTTTCGCAAACGTTTGCTAAATTATTTGCTCATTGTGGTGGATAACACACTGTGTAATTTTTTAAATCATGGCAAAAAAACCATATACGGACACCACTACGTCATAAAAGACCAAAAAAAAGACCCCTGTCTCCCAGTTTTGCCCAAAGTCCTCCAGGTTTTTTTTATGGGCCCTCAAAGATGTAGGGCCTCGATGTCATTTTTGCAAAAAAATTATCATTTCCTCAAGCTCATATTTTGCAAACCGTTTGAAATTTTGATATACTCTCTGAGGCAAAGTTGTAGCCCTTGTCATAAAGAACAAAAATTGTGAACATAATTATAAAATCAAAAAAACTTCATCTTCAAAGTCAAAATCGCACAAAACTTTAAAAAATTCAATTTTTTTACCTTTTTTCCCCTGTTCAGGTCCATAGGTAGCAAACCGTTCAAAATTCAAGGAAACAATCAACCACAAAAATGAACCTAAGATTTCAATAAACAACTTTCTAAAACATATGAACTTCCTAGGAATGATTCTTAACACCGTTTAAGTAGCGCTTAGGTAGCCGCAAAAGTGAAAAATTTCCCGAAAATTTTTTATTTATATTGGTGGCCAATCGAAAGGCCCAAAATGTGAAATTATGTGCTCACCGAAATGTTCTCTTAATAAATCCATTAATTGATGTGATGTGTAGGAAGTGGCGCCTTCTTGCTGACACCAAATGTCGCCGAGATCACGAGTTTCAATTTCAGACATCAAATAGTCGATTATCATGGCACGATAACGGTCGCCATTGACGGCTATGTTCGCACCGGCATCATTTTTAAAGAAATATGGACCGTTGATTCCACCGGCCCACAAAACACATCAAAACATTGTTTTTTCTTGATGAAGTGGTGAATCTCTTTAGGTTGATCTTCGTCCCAAATGCGGCAATTTTGTTTGTTTACATACCCATTGAGCCAGAAATGGGCCTCATCGCTAAACAAAATTTGCCTTGAAAACGTCGGATCTTCTTGGAATTTTTCAAGAGCCCATAGAGCGAAGCGATTCAGGCGTAAGTCTTTCCATTATGAAATACCAAACAAAAATAACATGACAGCATGACACGACTCATACGTGATCTGTCAAAACAAGGCTATTGAAAAAAGTATCTCGAAATAAATCACCCATTATATATTTGTTTAATTGAAATATTTGTTTGTTTAAAAGAGATCAAAGAAGTTTGCTGATTAAACAAATTATTGAATCAATTAATTATTTAATTTAAATATAATCTAAAACCAATTACAACCTTTAATTGGTGAATACATTTCTTTCTGTGTTCAAATAGTACCAAATGAGTCTTTGGTGTATCACTGTACTTTTTAGTTTCATATTTTACCAAAAATGCTTTAATTGTACTAACTTTACCAACCCTGACATGAACACATGCTCACTGTGGGGACATATATTAAACAAATAAACACGACATCATGTTTATATTTTATTACATTTTGTATTCGTATTCCTGGCCCATTTTTTCTAGCCAAGAAGTAAATTGTTAAAACAAAAAATGTTTTGAATTTATATATTTTTTATTCAACCAAAAGTTAGTTTTTCCATTAAATTATTCGTATTTGAGCAATACCAACATAAACATAAATATAGATGTGGATGTGTATGCGTTTTATTTTTTCCACTTATACACATGAATGCTGCTTATAAATGTATGTCTGAATGTTTGTATATGTGGTTAATGGTAAACCGCAATGCGAAAAATGTCAACTTGTGGCATGAAAGTTGAAAAAAAATTATATAGTGAGTATCACTTACATGTAAACAAACAAAAATATAATTTTACTTTGAAAAGGAAAAATATATCACCCTAAAAGTATGTGCACTATATTATTATTAATGGAGTTAAACTAAAATGGTTAAGTTTGACTCCCAGGATTTTAAAACCAATTTGTACACAAATTAGAGTCTGACTTTAATGCAGTAAATAAATACTCAAAATACGACCTCTAATAAGGGGGTTGTAGATACTAAGGTGCGAGTAAATACGATACAAATTGTACAAATTGTTTTTCATGTCATCACTTATACTTAAATAAAACCAATATCAGAAACCGGTGCACTGCATTCTGGATATAAAGAAAAAACTTTCTAAAATTGATTGAATATTTTTCACAAGTTTAAATTCTTAAATTAATGATATGAATTTTGCGCTTGCTCTTCATTATTATAACCAGTGTATGAGCACAAACAAAACGTTTCGCAAACGTTTCATGCAAAGATGCAAATTTTTCAAAAATTGTTTAATCGTTTTATTCAAGAGCAAAACAAAAACATTTTTGAAAGACAAGGAGCGCAAACAAAGCCTTTGGCTTTTCACTCATCTGCTTCCCTTGACAACCATTACAATCGCATAACCGTGCCATTTTTTTTTCAGTGATTGATTTAGTTGCCTCAATTTTCGAATTCTGATTTTGTTTATGAAATATTTTCTTAATGAGCTTTTTATTTTTTTATAACCACTGTAGTCTAGAACCAAAAAATCTTACAAGCTGTCGTTCAATACCTCTCAAAAATAAAGGTTATATATCACTTTAAATTTTTGTTTTACCAAAATGACCAAATCATTTAGCAAACTTTTGCCAAACGTTTTTTTTTCACAAGGTTTTTGTTTTATTCTCATTGTTTTCTTTTCTACCAGACAATGTTAAAATGGGGGTACATTTTCTGTTTAGGAGCAAAAAAACAAAACTAAATGACATTTACGTTCTCATTGTTTCTGTTTTACTTGAAACGAAATAAAACGTTTTGGTTTGTTTAATTTCGTACTCTGATCATTACTTCTACAATAATCTTTAAATAAGGTTTTACTTGAAATGAAATAAAACGTTTGGTTTTGTTTAATTTCGTACTCGGACCATTACTTCTACAATAATCTTTAAATAAGGTATGTACTCATGGCTCTAAATTCAGTGATTACTCTGCAACTAATAAACCTTATTAGACACAATATGCTAGGGAAGATTTTCCCAGTGCATTGCGTATTACTAATATACGTTGGATGCGCGGCATTCTTTAACACACTACTTCATTCACTGAACCCTGAAATTCGCTAGTCTATTATGATTCCGGTTAAAGCCAGTGCCTTCCCAACTGGGTGAAAGGATTTTTTCCGCCTTTTTTGTCCTTTGAGCACTTTACGCATCGGCGTCGCGTTTTTCCTTCAATAGGCATGTGATCGCCAATTACACCAAAACTGATGCCTCGAATCTTCAATTGCCGTCCCGATTTTTTCTTCTTGGGTACCATACTTTTCTCCAACCCTGACTTTATCATATCCCCCCCCAAAGCAATTACAAAATCTATATATGGAAGATTGGGCAAGTGATGTGTTTCTTTATAAATTATCCAGGGATTTACACAGGCAGTTTGAAAAAGTTTGTAAAACACCTTTTTCCACCACTTTGTAGGTTTTCTGTTTATGTCGTACAGTTGCGACATTTGGTCGGATAAATCGACCCCACCCATATATTTGTTGTCGACAATGGACTGCGGACAACTCAAGCTAATTTTTTCACCGCTTTTCTGTTTTCGTTGAATAAACCCAATCTCTCATCCATGGCAATTACTCATTACCGTCACCAGTTTTGTATCCTGCCAGTACGCACATGACGTTCCAAATTGATTTTGATAGCACACACTTTCTCCTCTTTTCAATTTCCTTGTACATGAAGGAAGCTGCTTTCGATTAGAAATAACAGTACCGACAGCGGGGAATGGTAGGGTGTTCAATAGGTACACCGAAGAAAAAAATCTGTCAAAGAAAAGTGCCACATTTGTTCGGTTGATAGTTTTTGCCAAGGCTATGACTCCTCTCTCGCCCAAAGTAGTGTTGTCGATTGCTTTATCCGACTCTTTTCCACAATATATATTAAAGTCATACACATACCCAGAGGTTGAGTCAGACCGTTCCCAAACTTTAATTCCTCGTTTGATGGGTTTCATTGGAAGGTATTGCTTCAATACGGATCTTCCCTTGAACTTAACCATGGTCTCATCAAAGACTTGAAATGAGCTGTCTTCCCGGCACGCAGCAAAAGTTTGTTTTAGGCAATTGACCACCTCTTCAATATAGAAGCTTTTTGCACAGCCGATTGGCTTTTCAGGAGAGTTGCAATAAAATTTTGAGTGGAGCAAGAGGTATCGATCGCGCGACATGCTGTCTCTTATCAAGGCGTTGCCAACAGACTTTCACTTAGACCAATACATAGGCATTTTCGGTAGTCTATTGTAGGAAGTCACAAGCATTATTCCCATCATTGCCAAAATTTCATGCTGGTCTGTTTGATGAATGGTCCGAGTGTTTTTTTTTTTTTTTTTGTATGTTCCTGGAGTTTTCTTCACAATATTTTTTCTCTCGATTGTGCACTGACTTATCCATATTAGCAGGCTTCGAGGAAACAATTTCAAAAACGTTTTCAATTCACTGGAGCCTCGATTAATATCGTAAAGCACAGACGGATTCTATTCTGAAGGCAATTTTTTCGTGGCTGGGTATTGCCGTCAATCGTCCATATATTCTCCGTAGCATGTGTTAGTGCAATTGCGCAATCTTCCACGTCGGCATTACCGATCTCTTCATCACAACTGGACTCTTCATCACTAACATCATCACATTCCATATCTAGACACTCTTCTACCGTTGTAGATGAATCGTTGTCGTCCGACCCTACATACTCAGAGCCGCTGTCTTCATATGGCTCCGAATCATCTGAGGAATCGCAGAGCACATTTTCAATGTCGTCGTCAGTAAGTTTAGATTTCTTGGTGGTCATTATGCCTATTAGGTGAATAAATTTAAATTTACTATTATTGAACTCAAATGCAGGTTAGGTACTCCTGGGATATATAGTCCCCAGTCAAAATACTGCTGGGACATATAATCCCATGAATACAAAACTTTAGCTTTTAACGAGAATTAGTGTATTTACTATCTTGAACTGTAAATATATACCCCAAACACACGATAAACACACGCTCAAGAAAAAAAATATAACATTTACCGGTTTGTTTGTTGTTTGTAGTTATTTTTCTTAAAGTTTTTTGCACACTTTCACAACACGTGTTCACTGATTCACTGATAACAAGCAACTGCAGCATTAAAATGTTTATATATTGTACTAAAGATGTACTGAAGTTTATAAATATCGGAAAAAATACATTTTCATTCGCATTCTTCATCAAATATTACCAAGAGGTGTTTTTAATTTTTTTTGGGATATATTGTACCGACCGGGTCGAAAGGGTTAAACTAAACCAATTCATAGGCAGTTTCTATCTTTATGCAACAGGACACTTATTTATTTATTTATTTCTAACTGATTTAGCTAGAAAATGCCTCATATTTTTTTCAGATCCCAGATAATATTTTGGGCCTATTCTCACCACATCCCTTTAGATGGGTATATAAGATTTCGCATGGCCGAATATAGCACTCCCATTGTTTCTTTTTTACAATATCTCTACCTCTTATAGAACGTTTTTACTTATCTGACAGATTGTTAAACAATTTCCCTTAAATACCTGAAATCTTCAAAGTAGAAATTTTAAATTAAACACAGACAGAAAATATGATTTGGAAGAATTTTTGGGTTGTGGATATTTTCTATTTTAGGGTGTGCCTTTACGTTTTTTAATATTTTTTATTTATTTATTTATTTATTTATTTATTTACTAGCTGTGTGCGTCCTGACAATATTTTGTTCGATTATGTAATCCACATTAAGTTTTAAGACTCTTACGTATTTACTTTATATATGAGTACTTATCTCTGAATAAAATTCTTTTAAATCGGTACAAAAATAGCGTTCGTTTTCTCCATTTTGTCATGAAAATAAATCATTTTAGCACCAAAAAAGGATCCTATATTGGAATCAGGATACCAAGGTACCTCCTCACAAAATTTTGTTTAAATTGATCCAGTAGTGTTTACGTGATGCGAACACAAACAAAAGAAAGATAGACAGACAGACAGGAAATTAGTTACTATTTTGTTATATATATATAGATTTATTTATTATTACAATATGGTTAACTTTACCGAGCAACGAAGACCTTCTCTCGTTGTAGTGAAACACCTAGAGTCTTTTGTGAGAATCATACCCATACCTAGACTGAACTGAACTGAACACCGCACACCACCTACTGCCTAGCGGGACTCACAATAAAATTAAAATTTGTTGATCAAAACAACAATTTATTAGTAAAAATTTTAATTTTTATTAGTGAAATTTTGGTGAAATTTCGTTTGTATACTGAATTCCGATTTTTGTTAGGGTACAGATTTTTTCCGAGTTTTCTGTTTTTAAAACAATAATAACATATAAAAAATGGTATGGGAAAACTTAAAGAAATTAGATGCTTTCGTGTTTTTTCGACTAAATTTAAACCATTTATGGATGGATTTTACTGATTTTCAATGCTAAAATTATCACAAATTATCTATGATCCTCAAAAAATCGATTTCAACACGTACACGGACGTAAAAATGGTTATACGAATATCACAAAAGTAACTTCCCTATTTATACTTTTTTGGATATAAGTTTGAAATTACAAACGGAATTTCAAACTCATATAAAACATTTTCATAGGGAACTGTATAGGAAATTTAAATTTTAATCAGCTTAAATGCACGAAAAACCTACGACAACCTTTATATGTACATATATATTTTTTTATTTTAGCTTCAGTAACTTTTATGTTTTCTCTCTTCAAAATTGTAATTTTCTTTTTCTAATTTGCTGATGTCTCAATACGCAACACTCCGTATCATGTGTCATGACCAAACAAACTTATTTACACCAAATAGACAACAACTTCCTGTTTATGTGTGAAATACCAAAAAACTAACGGATGTGCATGTTCGACAAAAAAAAATTGAACAACAATTTCTTTGGCAAAGTCAATAATTTTTTTGTCATTTTTATTGTCTAAGCCCTTGTGAGTTGTTGTGTATTTGAACAAACTATTACAATCATATCACATTTTTAATGCCAAGAAAAAAAAAAAAAAACAAATAATCTATAAATATAAAAATTGGAAAGACTCCTTAAGGATGTGTCTGATCCTTTTGCGAGACATGCAGTGAAGAGAATGTTTGAGTTTGATTATGACAATCACGTCTTTGGATAAATAAAGACATATTTTTGGTTCAATTATTCCTTTTGTTTTTCCACACTGCTAACCATATTATTACTTTGTAATTTTGTGGTTTTTTTACAATTCGAGGGTGGAGTCAAAACCTATAAGTTTACCTTTCTCTTGTAATTTCTTACATCAAGTAGTTTTGAATCCAACCTCGTACTTTTTTCCTAAGACAAAACATAGCAGAAAATAAAATTGGCATTGAAAAAGGAAGATACAAAAAGCCAACTTAACACAAATAATGTTTCTTTCGCAATATTTCCAATTTATTTTCTTTTGATATTTCAATAAAATGCCTCATATAGTTTATAACACTTAAAATAAAACTAATAAAACTTAAATTTCTAAAAAAAAAACATCTAAAAAATTTAACAACAAACAAAGGAATACTTTTCAATCAAAAAAAAAAAATTTCAAAAAACCTAAACAAGCTTAAGCTACTAATTCCTGAGAAATGAGATTCGAAAGCTTAAGGACCACGCAAAGGCGGCTCTGTAAAAGCTTCACTTTTGGCCTCACAACGGTTTTTATCACGTGAACTGTCAATCAACACTTCTTGTGTTAGTTCAATTAGCTTTTCCAAAGGACATTGGAACTCACAGCCGGGAACAGTTAGTTTTTGCAACTGTTCTTTGGGATTATTGCTAAAGTAGATCTAAAAGAAAAATTAAAAACCAAATTTTCTTAATTGAAAACAAAAAACACATATTAAACTTACCTCCACATAATATTCCCCAGTGTCAATATTTCTATGCAACTCAAATATGGCCATGGCCGAGTAACGTGGCATTTGTCTATTCCAGATTTGTAAAGCCGCCATTATGTTTACTATTGTGGAATCATGACCAGTGTATATGTACATTTTTCTTGACTTTGGTGTCAAATTGTTGCTGGCTTTAGCCTTCATTTCGTTAAGCATTTTAGTCAGAAAAGGGCCCGCCTTTATTTTCTGCATTTCACGTGTCCACACGTTGTATACATAACTTTGTTCTGATAAAAATTGCATTTTTGCGGGAAAGTACGATTTAATCCAGGCGGGCAGTGGCAGGCCAAATTCTTGCTAAATGTATAAAAAGGAAATTTATTTAAATTTTGCACATATAAAAATATAAAAAAATTGTTTTTAATATAAACATCATAAAAAAATTAACAAAAAAATTATATTTACTTAAATAATTAAAAAAAAATATTTAAATAATTTTTAGTACTACAATACTTCTTAATATGATCTTTACTGAAATCATTTAAAGAAAAATATTTTAAAGTAAAAATTTTTGGTACTAAAAAATGTTTGTACTAAAAAATTTCTGTACTAAAAAGTTTTTGTACTCCTAAAATTTGTATACTAAATGTTTGCTGTAATAAAAATTATTTTACTAAATATTTACTGTACTAAAATTTTTAAAAAACAGTTTACTAATAATTTTCTGCATTAAAATATTCTGAACTAATGTTATTTTTCGTTCAAAATTTATTTAAACAAGTTATTTGAAAAATAATTGTTGTTCTTAATTAAAAACTTTCGTTATTTAAAGTTATCTATTACAACTTTTAAGTATATCACTATTTTCAAAAAAAAAAAAAAAAATCTGTACTAAAAATTTTTTAAAAATAAAAAATTGTCTTTAATATAACACGTTAAGACAAAAAAAAATTAATAAAAAATTATCATAACTTAAATCATTTAAAAAGATTTATTTTAAGGAAACATTTTCTGTACTAAAACTTTTTGTTGCAAAAAAAAATATTTTAAATTAATATTTTTTGCTACTAAAATATTTCTGTACTAAAAAGTTTTTGTAGTCAAACATAAAATAATTTTTGTTACTAAAATATCTCTATGTACTAAAAAGTTAATATAATTAAGACAAAAAAAAGTAATACAAAATTATCATAACTTAAATTATGTAAAAAGATATATTTAAAGCAAAAATTTTCGGTACTAAAACTTTTCTGTTCCAAAATAAAATATTTTAAAGTACTAAATTTTAGTACTAAAATCTTCTGTACTAAAAATATTCTTTACTAAAAAGTTTTTGTACTCAAAAATTTTTTGTGCTAAATATTTGCTGTAATAAAAATATTTATACTAAATATTTGCTGTACTAAAATTAAAAAAAAAACTGTTTACTAATAATTTTCTGCATAAAAATATTCTGAACTAAAGCTATTCGTTCAAAATTTATTTAAACAAATTTTCCAGACTAAAATGTTATTTGAAAAATAATTGTTATTCTTAATTAAAAATGTTCTTTATTTAAATCTATCTATTACAATTTTTAAGTAGATATCTGATTATTTTCAAAAAAACAAAAATCTGTACTAAAATTTAAGACAAAAAAAATTAATAAAAAATTTTAATAACTTAAATCACTAAAAAAAATATATATTTCAAAGTAAAAATTTTTGCTACTAAAATAATGTAATAAAAATTATTGTAATAAAAATTTTGTACTAAGTAATTGTTTAAATAACAACTAACAATTTTCTACATTCAAATATTCTGAAAAAATTCTTTTTCGTACAAAATTTATTAAAAAAATTCCAGACTAAAATGTTATTTAAAAAATAATTGCACCGTTATTCTTAATTATAAGAAAATGTCTTTAATATAATTAAAACAAAAAAAATTATTATTAAATTATCATAACTTAAATCAATTTAAAAATATTTTTTTTGTGCTCAAATAATGCTGTACTGATATTTTTATATATAAAAAAATGTTTATAATAATTTTCGGTGCTAAAATATTCTGAGCTTACGAGTATGCAAATTTTGTTCGAAAAGATTTTAGGTTCACAATTTTTCTTAACAAATTTCACAGAATAAAATTGTCCTCTACTGCTTATTATATTACTGAATTTATAATAAATAAATTAACAAATAAATGAAATATTATTTTAAAAATAATCGCACTGAAATTCTTAATTATAATTATTCTTTATTCAAATATATCTATAAGAATTTTTAAGTACATACTTAGTTTCATTAAAAAATAAACAAAGAAAATTGTTAAGTAAAGTAAAAGTATAAGCTCTTAAATAAAAATTATCTGTACTAAATTTTTTTGGTACTAAAATTTTTCTGTACTAAAACTTTACTATAAAGTTCTTCTTACTAACAATTTTTTGATCTAAAATATTTTAAACTAAAATCCTTTCGAGTGTACAAAAAATATCGTATAAAAATATTTTTTAAAACAAATTTTTAAACAACTAAAATGTTATTTAGAAAACAATTGCACTGAAATTCTTAATTATAAATTTTCTTTATAAAAATCTATTTATTAGAATTTTTCAGTACTAAAAATGTTTAACAATAATAATAAATTGTCTTTAATATAAATAAAACAAAAAATAGTTATAACAAAATTATTTTCATTTAAATCATATAAAACATATATTTGTACTAAAATTTTGCTTTAATCAAATTTTCTTAAACTAATAATTTTCTGCACTAAAATATTTCGAAGTAGAATTTAGGGACAATTTAGGGACACACAAGGCATTGAATTTTTATGTGTTCTTTATTTTTATTTTTAGTTTTATTTTCATTTTACTTTAATTTAATTTAAAATATGTGCAGGAGATAATACCAAACACGTCATTCCATTTGTTTATTATTTGAAAAAGATTTTTACTCCAAATATACCGGCTGAGGGTATTTCCACCGAAATTGATATTTTGTGAAATTGGAAAAGCAATAACTTCTACAAATCCTTTCCTCCAGAGTGGAAGGTTTCTTTACTACTTCAGATTCCTAAGCTAGTAAAAGATCACACATAAAAGTAGAATCATAGAGACCTATTAGCCTCGACCATGATTCTTAAAAAATATTTTCCTTATTCAAAGTTTTTATAAAGAAAAAAAAATGTATTAAACTTTTGTACAGTATTTTTTTACTGAAAGTTTTTATAAGAAAATCTGTCACAAATTAAAAAAGTATTTTTAAGAAATATACACCTTTTTCCCAAATATTATTTCCCAATTTTTTTTTTTCAAAATTTTTTTATATAAAATTTGTCTATGCAAAAATTGTTTGTTCTATAATATTGCTATTAAGTTTTAAGTTTTTATAAAAAAATCTATCACAAATTAAAAAAATATTTTTTTTTTTCAAAATTTTTTTCCAAAATTTTCTTTTAATTTTTTTTTCAAAATTTTCTTTTCAAAAATTTTTTGTATAAAATTTTTTCTGCTAAAACAGTTTGTACAATAATAATTCTATTACCATTTTTATACACTCTTAATATATTATATATTTTATTAACTTTTTTTCTGCAATATATTCTGTACTAAAATATTAAAACATTCCGTACAAAAAAATAAAAAAAAACCCTGTGCCAAAAATATTATATAAAAAATACATATTCTAAATTTAAATGCAAAATAAATTGTAATTAAAAATTTTTTAAAAATTTAGTACAAAATTTTTTTCCAAATTAAAAAATATTATAATACGAAATATTTTTGTACCAAATTTTTTATAAAAGGATCTGTACTAAATTTTTCAGTTTTCTGTACAGACAAATCTCTGTACTAAAAATATGATACAAAATAATATTCAAAATATTAATAAAAATCAAAAAAAAAATGATTAAAAAAAATTACTACTAAATTGTTTCTTTAAAAATTTTGATAAAAAACATTTTTACAAGTAATAAAAATTATACCAAATTTTTTATATGGATGTTATGTGCCATTATTTTTGTGCTTACCTCCGCCATTAGAGTTAAGTATAGTGACTGTATATCTTCGGGTTCAGTTATATTCATTCCCGTCAATTCAGACAACTCTGGAAATATATGCTCATATGGCTCTATCTCCTCTTTGACAGCCTCCAATTCTAAAGTTTCATGTAAAGCTTCATAATAACGAGGACAAGCGGTGCGTACTAGCAAAAGCTTTAAAAGGATTCTTATCTCTCTCTCTCTCAAACTTAACTCTTTACTAAAACTTACTGTATCTTCATTTAAAGGCTGCGAAAATACCGGAATTGGCTGCCAATTATACTTTGAATTCCATTCCATGGGAGTGCTTTTGGGTGGAAACATACTGGCCAGTACTGTTTCCATAGACATGAGGGTGCGTGTTACACCAGTAGCCTGGGCATGCACCAACTATTAAGATAAAAGTAATTATTTAATATTAATAAGTTAATAAATTTCATATGGGAACAAAAAGATGAGTGTTTAATGAAAAAACTTACATCTGGCTGATAATATGAACCGATAAAGTTGCCATAACGTCTACGTAGCCCAGTGCCAATGTTGAATAATTCCCTTTTGCCAGCCTTCAGTGCGGCGGAATGAGAAGTTGAAAGAATTTAACCAAGAAAACCACCAACAAATGCAACATCACCAGCAGCAGCAGGAGCAGGAGCAGCAACAATACAATACCACATTAATATTATACGCATCATCAACGAAATTGTTTGTATTTAGTTGTTGTATTTTTTGATTTTATTTTATATTTTATGTTGCAACGAGACATCATCAGTGTTACCACACAAATTTAAGAGAAGTAAGAGAAACCAGTGAACAGCAATGATTTATTACAATGCAGCAGTTACCAACCAGACAGCAGCAACATGAAAAAATATTGAGCAAAAAAAGGAAATGTTTTTACCCCCCCCAAAAAAAAGAAAAGTTATTTTTTCGGTGTAAAGAATAAAATAAAAAGTTTATTTTATTTTGCAACATAAAGTGAAAAATAAAACTTTTAATGTTTGAAAAAAAAAAACAATCAGCAAAGAATTGTATACAAATGCCGGGCTTAAACAACAACAAACTACTACCACTGCCACTTTAAGTGGCAATTTTGTTGCCACTACGCTATTGTAAGAGTGTGTGTTTATGATGTATAAAGTCTCATGTACAGTAGTGGTCAAAACATTTGAAACTAAACTAGTACATGGAATAGTTTGCTAAAGAAGTCAATACAATTTTTATAATTCTTGGGCTAAGTAAGTAATGTTGTAATTTTTTCTGATCTTGATACAAATGACGCCATTTTATGTTAAAAGTCTTGAGTCAAAAGAAAAAAATAGATCGCAGAATTGTCTTTACATACTTTTATCAGAATATTTTTGATCCCCGCAGGCAAAGAAAAACCATTGTTATGGTATGGTCACAGGAACCACATTATCTTCTCTGTAACAATATATGGTTGCAATGAACACATTTTAGTTGTTTGTAACATTACTTTGGTCCCGGTAAAAAAGTTTTGTTTAAAGTGTTATCATTAAATGGTTACTACGTACAAAAAAAAAAACAACATGGTTGGTTTTAACTATTTAAAGTTTAATCCACAACCAAAGTTTTTTTCGTAGGTAACCAAAAGATTTAAAAAAAAAACAATGGTTTCTGGAATTCAATTTAAAATTAAATAGTTTATTATTTCTTTTTTGCTGTTAAATTGAACGCGTCGCAACCATCTTCTCTGGGTACCCCCAATTCGAGTCCTCTCGGTGTGAGACTGTAATTTATTTTTAATTTTTAATTTTTTAATTTAAATTAACAGGGATAATATGTTCGCAGATACAAAACGAAATTGGTCGGTGATGTAATTTACCAGGTGACATTAAAAGTGAAGATTTCTATACCTGATCTAAAGAAGTTGATGATAATACAAACTCAACTGTTGAGACTGGTTTTGATGTTGTTCTTAATCACAGCTTACAAGAATGCTTTCAGAGACAATAAAGACCTTAGTTTATACTTGAAAGACTACATGAAAAAGGTGTTGGCTGAATAAATTAAAAAAATTAAATTTAAAATTAAAGGGTGTCCCCATATGTGACGTCAATTTAAATATATGAACCATTGGAAACATTGTAGACAATCACTTGAAAATTGTCAAAATGTCCAATATTTATAATCAGAAATTAAATATTTATAATTAGAAGTTAAAGGGTGTCCCAATGTTGATGTAATTTGATGTATATTGCAAAACTTTTGAACCGTAACAGAGCGACGGTTGAAATTTACAAAGAACCTGTATATCTAAATCCTATATAACATCAAGTATATAATTTAAATTTGGAAACTAAAGGGTGTCCCCATAATTGATATAATTTTACCTATCTAGCCCTGTCTTTTGAACCGTTATAGACAAACACTTGAAAATTAGACAGAATCTCCACTATTATGTCCCGTATAATAACATTTATAAATATTTAAAATTATAATGGGTGTCTCAATAGTTGATGTAAATTGATGCATATGGCCAAACTTTTGAACCGTTTTAGACAGACATTTGAAATTTAAAAAGAATCTCTACTTTAAAATAAGTGTTTAATTTAAAATTGTACATTAAAGAGTGTCCCCTAGGTGATATTGTTTAACCTATATGGCCATATCCTTGGAACCGTTACTGTGTCAGTAATAATAAGTGTAAAAAAATAAACGGTGTCCTCATATCTGACGTAATTTGTCGTATATGGCTTTATCAGCTGAACCGTTATGGATAGACATTTGAATGTACAGAAGGTATATTAATATGCCCGTTAGAGCAACAAGTATAAAAGTATTTGATTTGAGTACTATTTCTTACAGATTACTTTCTTCTAAATTTTTAGTTTAAAATTGATGCTCATATATTTGTTTTGTAGTCGGTTTTTTTTGCAAGCATTATCTATTGTCCAGTTATTTGAGTTTTGAAATCGGGCAACCCTACACACACCTCTAATGTAAAGAAAACATAGTTTTATATACCGATATGTTGCAAGAGCAGGCCAGAGGTGAGAAAATTTAACAGCCTCTAAAATAAAATTCGGCTGCTATCTTTCAAAACGCCAACAAACGCATATTTTTTAATCTTGTCTACCAGAATCAATTGTCGGAACCACGTACATTTGGAAAATTTTGAAACTGTTATTCAGTGTTATTGGTACAAAAAGTAACTCGCAGAGGCCCTAGAATCAATGTTGTGGTGTGAAACTTCCGAGAGTTAAGTATTAATTGTTCTTGTTTGATGAGTATTGCATAATATGTGCTGTTGCATAGTAACCGAAGTCGTAAAAATAGATTTTGGACAGAAGAAGAAGATTTTCAGGATCAGGTCATGAGTAAACCTCCTCCGCGGGAGTTATTTCGTGCTTATATGCTGAACTTAAATATCGAGAGAGATACTTGCCCTCTATATAACGCTCCAGAGGAATGATGTCATAACGAATTGCAAGTCAGGAGGTTTTGAAAATTTAGTCCGCTCGTTTTGTATATGGTCTAAATTTCGAAGGAATTGGCTTTCGAGGAAAACAAAAAAATTATTAGCAGTTGGTGATGTTTTGATCATCACTGTATAGCTGAAACACTTATGTGTATGCATTTGCATAACAATTTATTTTAAATGTTGCATTTGTGCAACAAAAGCATAAAAGTTTATATAAAACAAAAATAAAACTACTTTGTGTATTTTCCTGTGTACTTTACTTACATTTGTTATGTGTCCCCATCCATATGGGTAAAATGTTTGATTAACATGTGGATCATTTGGGTAGGTGTCGGCAGGTGTACGTGGTCCATGACGAAATAGCTGCAATTTACAAAATGAAATTACTAATGTTACGTTTTTTTATTATTATTATTTGTAGCTAGCACTTGGCAAAAAATAAAACATATTTTATGCAAAATTATAAACTTCCGTTGTTTTGTTAGTAGATTTGTTATTTTTGTTTTGTTTTTTTTTTCGTAACAAAAAAGAAACATCTTAGCAGCTTAATCAGAGTTGCAACAGGAACAACAAAGATTTGTGTTCATCATCATGTAGGGAAATGAATGCAGTGTTTTTGTAACCACAAGTAGTAGATCAAATTTCTCAAAGTATTTTAATAAACTAAAAAGATTACAATAAATTTATTTTGAGCACGTTCTTAGAGTAAATAATTGTATAAAGAAAATAAGCAACTGGTTACTTTTTTTAAAAATCCTTTAAAATACTGTTAAAATTAACTCATTCAACTCTATGGAGTAGTAAGAGGGGAAGTATGAACTTGAGCCTACTTAAGTGCAATGCATTTATATGTTAATTCTTGCTTTTATCTAAAATTACGTTGTCCTCTTTATCTTAGTTTTTAAATTTCACATAAAATTATAGAATTTTTATTAATGTGTTTTATTATAAAAAGGCAAGATAATCTGCAAAGATTTTGGCTTGTCTGCAAAACGCACTCAGTCCATGATTTTTGAAAAGATCAAAATTTTTAAATTTTAAATCTAAAAAAACATTTGGTTTTAAGTTTATATCTAACTAGCTGCGCCCACACACGTTTTGTGCGTCCTGACAATATTTTGTTCGATTTTCCTTTGAAAGTAATCCACACCAAATTTTAAGACTCTTACGTATTTATTTTATATAAAGGTACCCATCCCCGGATAAAATTCTAAAATTTATATAAAATTTTAAAAATTATTATAAAGCTCTGTAAAAGAGAGACAGAAAATGCCATCTATTGCGCAACATTGCTTAAAATATTCTACTTTCAAAAATAAAAGTTGCCTTATAGTGTGCAGTACCTTAAATCGGTAAAAATATCGGCGTACTTTCGCTGCTTTTTCTCCACATTCTCTTGGAAATAAGATATTTTTGCGGAAAAAAGTATCCTATATTGAAATCAGGATACTAGGGTGTCTCCTCACAAAATTTCGTTAAAAGCCATCCAGTAGTTTTTACGTGATGCGAACACAAGAAAAAGAAAGAAAGAGAGACAGACAGACAGACAGACAGGAGTTACTATTTTATTATATGTATAGATTATTTTTGCCTGTGGCCCTCAGTGTAAGGTTAGCCAGTAAACACAGTAAACGTTACTATCTTAGCCTTTTTCAGACAGATTCTTTATCTCAATTTTTATACTGACTAGATTATACTTGAAGTTTCTAAAGCCTATTACTATGCAGTTAACCAGTTAAGGTATTCACATCCAAACAAGTTTTTACCAACCTACAAAAGTCCCTAAATCCAACCAATAACTACGAACTGCACACCAACACACCTAGGCATTCAATAATGGCTTATTATGTTATTCTTAAATCGAGAAATATTAAACCTGACAAGTTTATTAATAGTATGTTACAACAGTCACTGTGATCCGCTAATAGTTAAATTTATAAATTTTTACGGCCACTTTCACAATGTATGATTATAAATTAACATGAACATTAACCTCAGGTTAGTTTAAATTGTATTTCACAAAGTATGATTAACTTTTAAATGACACCATTTAACAAAAAAGTCTCTGTTAAATATAACCGAAGAAAATGTGCCGGTTAGTATTTTAATTGTCAGATTTTGTTCAATAAAAATATTTATTTATTTGAAACCAATTTAATTTTTACAAAAAAAAAAACTATTTGTAATTCAAAATTTTATAAAAATTTCAAAAAAAACTATTAACATATTTGTTACAATAAAAGGTCCTGCTTGAGATTCATCAGGAGTATAAGAGGAAGAATACTGCTATTACTCTTAAAAAAGACGACGGCACACTGAATTCTTGCATTATAAAATATGGATGTAAGAACACACTTTTAATCATATCTGGGTAACTGTGACACAGGCGTTAGTATCCTAATCCCATGACAATATCAATCATTGGCACTGATGTGGTCGAACGAAAGGTATCTTAAATGGTCCCACGCTAAACCATGTTTTGCTAGAGACCGTTAATCCGTAGACCCAAGCAAGCGAACACTAGCCCTAAAGACAATAATCGAGGTGATATACTACGACGCCCATCCCTCAGATTAATATGTTTTATCTATTACCGTAGTTGTTACAAATAATAGTATAATAAATAAATTATATGCAAATTTTATAAATTTGAGTTTTTTTTTTTAATTTATAAAAAGAACAAAAGAATACATTTTCTTGGTATTAAATAAAAGAGAGAGTAGATTTGAATACATTCAGTTCATCCAGTTCAAAAGCAATTTTTGAAATTCAATCTTCCATTACATTATTTTTCGTAAACAAATGAACACGACATTGCCATACTTTTTCTTATATTCTCTTGTTAAGTAGCTGTATGATGGTGAAACCCAAGTATATAACCGTGCCTGTTAACCAAACCGACAGTTAGTTAATTTTAAATTAAAAATAAAATAATCATACATTGTGAAAAGGGCCGTTAAAAAGATTTAAATTAAATTTAATTAATTTTTTTTTATATTTTTTTTTATTCGATTACTCGAATATTTTTTAGCTTTTAATTGGTTATTGGTTAAATTATAATGTTTTGTTACTATCAAAATAATTCAGTAATGTTAACAAAACGCAAATAAAAGTATTGCTTACTCTCTAGAGTATAAGTATTAAAAATCAATACATATAATAAAATAGTTACTCATTTCCGTCCGTCTGTCTCTCTGTCTGCTTTTCATTTGTGTTCGCATCACGTAAAAACTACTGGATGGATTTTTATAAAATTTTGTGACCTTAGCATCCTGATTCCGATATAGGATATTTTTTTTCTGCAAAAATATCTCATTTCCAAGAGAAAAAAGTGAAGAAAAAGCAGTGAAAAACACAACTTTCGGTTTAAAGGTACTAGAGTTTTAGGTTTAAAACAGGGATATTTTAAAAACTATTGCGTAACATTAGGCGCCAATTGAAAAAAAAATTGGTTTTGATTCGTATTTTTACTTTGTGGAATTACATTGTTGGAATAATTTAAAAGCAAAATCGATCAAAATATTTTCAGGACGCCCACGGCGTGCACAGCTAGTGTTAATAATATTGTAGACCTGAGTCAGTTTTGGACATTAAGCCATAAAAATGAGGAAATTTAAAACAAATATTCTTCGCATATTCTATAAAAGAAAAATTTTCTATTGCATAACGAAACGGATACTTATTTACAAGTTTGCAAAATAAAGTTAAAACTAATCGATTAATCGAATAATTTGTTTAGTTTTATTCGATTATTCGGTCAAATATAATGTGTTAAAAGTATCTATTAACTACTTTTGTGTATTGAGTACTACTAAAAAATTATCAAGTACTCGATACTCGGTACCCACTATTTAATACTTGGCCTGTACTAGTAGACCTGAGTCAGTTTTTGACCATTGAGTTATAAAATAGAAGAAATATAAAGAAATATTATTCCCATATTAAAAGTATACGAATTTATAAGCCTTCAAAACCTCTGCGATGGGTAGTCATCTTGTCGCGATGCAGAGGCTTAGTGCATGCCATGAGGCCATGCTGGTAGGGCCACCCATGCCAGACGGGCTCATGACAGGTACAAACTAAGAATTACCCTCCCCCTCAGTGTCTGATAGCGTCTGTTTCCCCTATGGGGCGGCTATCAGTTACCCTGCACGGAGTGTTTCTCCTTTCATTGAGACTGGTCACTCTGTCAGGGTACGTCCGTTTTTACTGTCCACTGTCCATAATCCCACCGGCGTCTGTTTCCCATATTGGGCGGCTTGGTGGTCTGTCTGACTCCCCGTCAGGCAATGGTTAAAATTACATGGCAGTATGTATAAAATGCAAACCCCCCCCTATCCCAAATGAAAAAAAAACCATGCCCCATGTATCCGGTCGGGGGCTTAATAATCTCCGGAGAACCTATTCCCGCTTCGTCGATTTCAGGAAGCGGTGAATCGACTACGACTGAGATCCAGGTTAGTCCGGTTGGAACGCCAGGCCAGGCTAATCTGCAAACCACTGGTGTCACACAAAACGCAGGAGGAGGCTCTGGGCAACCAGAACCATCCAAATGCACAAAGAATGCACTAACTAAAAGTGCCACAAAAGACAGCGAGGTGCCTCTGAACCTTAAACCAAGCACCTCAAAAGCTGCCAAGGTCCGTGCCGCTAAGGCTAAAACCCCTGTTTCGGGCGCTGCAAGCACATCAGCTGCAGCTGCCCCAGTGCCGGCTGTGAGCAGAGGAACTGCGAACAAGATTTCGGGTTCCACTGTCTCACCTCCCCCCGCCAGTGGAGGAACTGCGAACATGTCTTCGGGTTCCAAAGCTGTGCTCCCTGCCTCACAAGGCAACACAAATAGACCAACACGGCACGTCCCACCTGCCAGAAGGGCCTTTTTGAAACGGCGAGCAGCCGAAAAATGCGTCGGCCAACTTGGCAAGAAGCCAGCTGAGTCGCTCACTAAGGAGGAATCAACCTCTCTGCAATGGGCTAAATCCACTCTGGCTAAACCGCATGCACCTCCACCTTCGTCCACTGACGCACCTAAGCGTCAGAGGTCGGAGGAGGAGACGCATGCGAAAAGTCAGCAGCCCGACACCAAGCGTCCGAAGCACAAGTCGATGGACAGGAGTTTCAGCGAGGTCGCCAAAGGCAACCTCGTACGTGCTGTCATCGACCGCAACGATGCGGACAGCTCCATCTCTCATGCAAACTGGGAGGTGGTTCGTAAGCAGCTGATGAAAGTGTTCTGGAGAGTCCTTAAAGACAATCCAGGGCCCTCTCCTCAATGCGTAGATGCAGGATGGTTCAGAGGGCGTGTCAAACTCATGGCCTGTTCAAACGAGCGATCAGCCACGCTTCTGAAGCTGGCTGTTGCTCTTTTGGAGGGTCTTTGGGAAGGCGCTAGGCTCGACGTGGTTTCTCTTGAAGAGATTCCCCGCCGACCTAGGGCCATGGCACGAATTCCCGAAGAGCCATTCTTAGCTCAGGAGATTATGGATCTCATTCAGATAGGAAATCCTGAACTACCAACCAATGACTGGAAGGTAGCCAAGATTTCCGAACCTGAAGGTACATCCAGACGGATCACCGTCTTGCTGAACCGGGAATCTCTGGCGCCGCTTCGAGAGAGACGTGGGATGATCTTCTATGGTTTTGAGACGATCACCCTACGTGTCTACCGAGGTGACGATAGGGATCACCAGACTCAGGGAGATGATGATCCATCTCCGGACGTGGCAGACGATGAGACTGCTAGTCTAAGCTCTCATGAGGACGCACTCTCAAACTCTGAGTTTGTGGGTGAGTTCTTTGAGAGGATGGACGAGGCAGTTGACGAGGACGCCCTCTTGGACTCTGATCAAGAGGACGTCAACGTCACAATTGTACCCGCCACAAGAGATGGTGAAGGTGACGCAAGTCAATCTTCATCACTCTAAAGCAGCTTCGGCTGCACTGCTCCTCCGCCTGGCTGAGAGAGGGGAGGAGCTTGTCCTAGCCCAAGAACCCTGGCTACACCAAGGCAGGGTTTGCGGGCTCGGTGCAAAAGGCTTTAAGCTACTGCACACGAATGGTCAAGGTAAGATCAGAGCGTGTATAGTGGCTAAAAGCGATTTGAATATCTTCATTCTGTCTGATTTCAGTGATGAAGATACGGTTGCAGCCGCATGGGAGACAGGAAACAAAACAATTATAATTGTCTCCAGCTATATGGCGTATGATAGCGAAGCACCACCACCTAAAGTTCGCAGCATTGTAGAAATGGCAAATAGATTGGGTTTGCCGGTAATCATTGGAGCAGACGCCAACGCTCATCATGTCGTATGGGGAAGCTCCGACTGCAACACAAGGGGTGAGTTTTTACTTGACTTTATCCTTTGTAGTAAATTAGACGTAGTTAACGTTGGTTGAGAACCTACTTTTGTTGTGACAAATAGAAGGGAGGTACTTGATATAACGCTAGTAGACACTAGGCACTCAGATTTGATCAGTTCGTGGAGAGTCTCAAATGACTGCTCCTTCTCTGATCATAGGTATATTGAATTTAAGATAGGTATTCAGGGTAATGGGGTTACACCCCGGCGTAACAGAAGGAAAACAAACTGGGAGCAACAGCGATCTTTTCTCTCAGACTTTCTTTCAAACCCTCCTGTTATCAATGATAGGCAGGGTATTGATGTCGCAGTCGGTGCCCTAACAAATGCATTCGAACTAGCGACGTCGGAATCTTGCAGAGTAAACATCTGCCGTGGTAAGAGTAAACCACCCTGGTGGAACTCCGAAATTGCGGAAGCTAGAAAAACCTCCCGCAAACTTTTCAATGAGGCAAAAAGACTAGGTAACTGGTCAGCATATAAGGCCTCAGTTAATAGATTTAAAAATCTGATAAGAAATGCGAAGAAAGCGTCATGGAAATCCTTCTGTAGCGGCGTAGAAGGGGCTTCTGAGACGAGCCGACTTCGAAAAATCTCATCAGTGTCGCAAGTTGTACCAAGTTTCATTAAGAAACCATGTGGTAACTGGACTACCAGTGGACGTGAGACCCTTGAGGTACTCATGGACACGCACTTCCCTGGTTGTATTCCTCTAATAGGGGAACACTCAACCTGCTTAGACTGCCACCCGCAAAATTCAATCCCTATTAGCAGGGAAGGACTTTTGTGGGCTATAAAGAGCTTTGACCCGTTCAAATCTCCGGGTCCTGATGGCATTATACCTGCTGACCTGCAGCATAATGCGGATCTTGTAATACCATGGTTAACCCGAATATACACAGCATGTCTGTCATGGGCGTATATTCCGGAACTGTGGACTAGGTGCTCCGTTGTTTTCATCCCGAAAGGAGGAAAAACGTCGCACACCTCACCGAAGGATTTTAGACCTATCAGTCTATCATCCTTCCTTCTGAAAACATTGGAACGGATAATTGATCTCCATATGAGAACAACAATTAATCCAAACCGACTCTCAACATCTCAACACGCATATACCAAGGGTAAATCGGTTGAGACGGCACTGCATATGCTCGTAGGATGTATTGAAAAATCTCTAGAGCATAAGGAATATGCATTGGTGGCGTTCCTTGATATAGAGGGGGCGTTCAACAACGTGAAACTGGAGGCCATAATTAGGGCTCTGGAGAGACTGGATGTTAATCAGTCGATTATTAGCTTCATTAGGAATTTACTGACCTATAGGGTCATCATATCCAATATGGGGCGGGCTACTGTCTGTAGGATAGCCAGACGAGGGACACCACAGGGAGGGGTGCTATCACCTCTTCTTTGGAACCTCGCCTTAAATTCATTGCTTACGGTACTGGACTCTATGATGTTCACAACCGTGGCATATGCGGATGACGTTGCAGTAGCTGTGTCAGGCAAACACCTGGACACTATATCGCAACGTCTGCAAACAGCGCTTAGACAAATTAGTAGGTGGAGCACCGAAGGTGGTCTAAGTGTTAATGCGCAGAAAACGGATCTTGTATTATTCACTAGAAGAAACAAGATTCCCACATTTTCGCTACCACACCTTAATGGAATGGAGCTTAAACTGTCTGACAGTGCGAAATATCTGGGTGTTATTCTAGATTACAAACTGTCATGGAACCCTAATGTACAATTTAGGGCAAACAAGGCTTTAATAGCCATATATACCTGTAAGAAAGCCATAGGTAAAAACTGGGGCATTAGCCCCGGAAATGCCCACTGGCTCTTCAATACTGTAATAAAGCCCATACTAATGTATGGAGCGCTAGTATGGTGGCCTGCACTAGGCAAGCCTACATACTGTAGTATAGTCAACAAAGTACTACGAACTTCAGCCTTGATGATCACAAGTGCCTTACGCACGACACCATCAAAGGCTTTGTTTACAATGCTGCACTGGCTGCCAGCCGATCTAATGGCCAAACAGCTGGCCCTGAACTCGGCAGTAAGACTTAGTGCAGCCGGGACATGGAAATCGAAGAATTTCGGCCATGCGAATATTTTGGGATGTGTGCGCATATCGACCATCCCGGAAAATATTGATTATTGTGCACCCTCAGCCATGCCGACCAGAAGGTTCGAAGTATCAACTTCAGGCACGTCATCCATGATGACACATGAAAGTCATCAAGAAAACGTGCTTGAGGTTTACACAGATGGATCTAAAACGGACATTGGAGTAGGGGGAGGCGTTTTCATTCCTTACTTTCAAATAAGGATGAGTTTTAGGCTACAAAATCATTGCAGCACTATTCAGGCTGAAATTTCTGCCATAAAAAGAGCGGCAAATTGGCTAAGGTATCACAGGATATATGGTAAAGATATCCAGTTCCGTACTGATAGCAAGGCTGCGATAAATTCCTTATCGGGCGTTTATACTAAGTCCAGTTTGGTTCGTGAATGCCGGACATCTCTTGATGAGATGGCGAGACATTCCAACCTGGAACTCTTTTGGGTGCCAGGGCACGCGGGAGTGCCCGGAAATGAAACTGCGGACGAACTGGCTAGATCTGGAACCTACCTTAGGGACCAGGAGATAGATCAACTAGTCGGTGTTCCGCTAAATTGCTGTAAGGATAACATACAGCAGGAATTACTGGGGGCTGCGCAGACCAGATGGTCGAACGAGCCCACCTGCACGACCTCGAGGCTTCTATGGCCTCAGTATGACTGCAAACGTACTGCAATCCTGCTGAGAACCCCTCGAGGTCAAATAGGCACATTAGTGGCTGTGCTGACAGGGCATTGCATTATAGGTGCACACGCTAGGAGATTGAATCTACCGCATAATGACTTCTGTAGAAGTTGTCAGGATGAGGAGGAAGAGGAAACAGTGAAACACCTCCTCTGTCACTGTCCGGCCTTATCTATGGAAAGGGCGGCGCTGCTAGGCAGCTCGATATTACAGGACCTCACAGACCTATCGGGTTGCGATTTAAACAGGATAAACTCATTTATCCGGCTCTCCGGTTGGTTTTTGCACCAAACCTAAAGTGGGGATCGGTAGGTATCTATCCTGCTCATCCCTCTTTCGGGCGTCACAACGGGACCTAAGGGACCCAAGTGAGTCGGCTTTTACCCTTTTTGCGTAGCCGGCGACCCGTGCAACCTAACCTAACCTAAGCCTTCAAAAACTCTAAATAAAAACTACTCGTGCCATCATGTGGATCAAAAGTTCGTATGAAAAATATTTGTCCTTTTATAACAAAAACAAATAGTGTTTATAACTAAATAGCAAAATCTTTCCGGTTTAAGAATAATTGGTAAATAAAGGTTTGCAAAATATGAGCTTGAGTAAATGATCATTTTTTGCAAAAATGACATCGAGGCCCCACATGTTTGAGGACCCATAAAAAAAACCTGGAGGACTTTGGGCAAAACTGGGAGACAGGGGTCGTTTTATTTTGGTCTTTTATGACGTAGTGGTGTCCGTATATGGTTATTTTGCCTAAAGGGACCTAAGGGTAGGTTGACCGAATTTCTTGGGGTGAAATTTACCGAATGGGAGTGGCCCCGCCGAAACCGAACCCGTGTCGAAAATGTAGTTTTTCTCCATATAAGTAGACTACAGAAAAAAAAAGTAACATTTTTAAAAAATTTTTTGTAAACTTAGTAGTCTTTCAGTGAACCGTTTTAATTGGGGTAAAACTTTGTAAAAAAAAATGGTAATTAAGTGGCCCCAGACCCCCTGAAGTGTTACTAAGGTCGACAAATTTGTTTTTGAGCGTGTAATTTGACTATCAGAAAATTAAAAATCGGCCATAATTGAAAATTTCGAAGTAATAACAGGTATGTATGTATGTATGTTAACAACATTAACATTCGTAAAAAACGTTAAAAGAACTCTTAAAATTAAAACGGGTCTTCTTTAAAATTTATTTGTTTACCCTTATGTCCCTTACTATTTTCGCGGTCACAAATAATTGTTAACACATCAAAGCCTTATACTGTAAATAACGTTAGGTCAGGGGACACCCCTTCATTTTTAAGTTGAAAGTTTAACTTAAATTTTAATGTTCTATAATTTCCTGATTAAATAGGTTTCTAATTTTTTAACATTTATTTTAATGTTGGGAAAATAATTTTTCGTTCCTGCCATCGAAATGTCATAACAGTTCGGTTTTTTTTAAATTATTATATTTTAATTATAATTAAAACAATTTCAAGGGATTTATGTTTTTAACGAAAACTTTATTATTTTATTTATATTTTAAATTATCTATAACTGTCAAATGAATTGATAAATAAATATTTTGCAGCCTAATTGCATGCAATGGTTATCTCTTTATGATAAAGGGTGTACCAAAATTTAGGTAATAATTGAATTTTATCTACTTTGTAGCAGGTGATTGTCTTAAGACAAAAATATGAAGTTAGAGTTATTAATCTATACATATAATAAAATAGTAACTCATATCCAGTCTCTCTGTCTGTCTTTCTTTTGTTTGTGTTCGTATCACGTGAAAAATACTGGATGGATTTTAATAAAATTTTGTGAGGAGGTACCTTAGTACCCTGATTCCAATATAGGATACGTTTTTTCCGCAAAAATATCTTATTTCCAAGAGAAAGTGAAGAAAGAGCAGTGAAAGTACGTCGATTTTTTATCGATTTAAAGGTACTGCATACTTTAAGGCAACAGATAGCGCTGTTTTAAAATAATGATTAACTCATTTCCTGCCTGTCTTTTACAGAGCTATACAGTAATTTTTATAATTTTATAATTTTATATAAATTTTTGAATTTTATCCAGGGATGGGTACCTTTATATAAAATAAATACGTAAGAGTTTTAAAATTTGGTATGGATTTACCTTCAAAGCAAAATCGAACAAAATATTTTCAAGACGCTACACGAGAAATAAACGAGTTTAATGAGTTTCTTAGCAGGAGTTTTTAATCTTCAAAATATATAATCGAAATAGCAATTTAATACCATTAACTACAAAGGATCACTGTTAAGTATAACGATATATTAGTTCCTCTTACTCCTGCAAGGAGCATAGGGCCGCAAAAGTATAACGTTAATTATAGCAAAAATTTATTTTTAAAATATTATCTTGCAATAAAAAATTTAATTCGGGCTCACCCTTTATCAATTTAAAACAGCTACTGTTTCACATTTGTGTAAAAACTTAAACAGTTAATTACTAATTTAAACAAATATACTAAATATCGACAAACAAAAATTCCATTACAGAATAAATTAGCAAAAAAAAAATGCTGTAAAAGCCTCTACGCTCATATAAAATTACTTGCTTATGGTAAATTTTAATTATTTATTTTATATTTGATAACGTTTGGCAATTAAAATTGTTTTTGCCCCATCACACTCATTTGCATTTGATATAGATTTGGAAGCACATTTATATATTTTTTTTTTTTTCTAGCTGCACGTGTATTAACTGATATTGTTTATATTTTATTTTTTAATTTGTTTATGTTATCAAATCTATAAATGCAAATGCATTCATAAATTCAATTAAATTTTCCCAACTACCGGGTACTAAATGCAGAGAGAGAGAGAGAGAGAGAGAGAGAGATAAAGACAGAAAAAGAGGGTCATAGACAAAGCAAACTATTGAACTGAAGGTTACAGTATTTAAAAAAAAAATTTAGAATAGGGAAGCAAAAGTAAATAAGATTTAAGTAGGAAAAAAACAGTTTAAGATATTGCACAGTGGTTAAGAAACACAAGAAATTTTATGAAAATAGGTTTTCTAACTAATTATTTATATTTACAGGCTAAAATTAAAACCTGCATAATGTTGTCTATAAAGTTATAGAAATTAATAAAAGAAGTAATCGATATTTTGCTAAATTACCTAAAATCCACAAAACAAATTAAATATCAACAAAAATTCTATATTTCACCGATAAGTCTAAACTATACCAAAATATTGAAAGTATTAAAAATAAAATATTGAATTTTTAATGAAATAATAATAATAATAATATTAATAGTCGTAGGGAAAATAAACCGCCTCGCTAGTGACTTCTACGGGATTGTGAATAGAAAATCCCGTAGAAAGAAAAAGCAACATTTATAAAACAATATAATTTTTTTCTAAAATAGGCTTATTACTTTACCATACGTAATATAAGATAAAGTATAATAATCGTGAAAGAAAATCGAGGTCGAAATCTAGACGGATTTATACGTTTTCAGGTCTCCTAAATCCATTTTGGAAATTTTATAAATGCTCTACAGGTCATACCCTATGACATATTAAAATGAAATTCAGTATGTTCCTTTGGTTTACGGAGATGTAAAGCTGTATAAATTTTGGGCAATTGGGAAGGGGCAAGGGGTAGTTTACTTAACGATCCAAACCGAAAATAATTAATTTTTCGATTCGAATATACTTTGAAAAATATCTGTTTCCATTGGATATGGTAAAGTTAAGTGTAGGACACTCCAGATTTTGTATATTAAAATTAATATAAACAAATCAAATAAGGCATATTTCTAAACATTTTCATAGATATAAAATTTATATAAAATTATCTTAGTTTTTGATTCAATATTCAATAAAATGTAATTAAATTATTGTGGACAAAAAGGACCACCATGCCAGGCCAAACTCGCAAATAGCGTCTACTCCGAAAAAGCTTAGTTTTGACATTTATCTACTTCTTTATGATATTTAAAAAAAACCGGGTTGATTATTTGCGGTTTTCTTATGGTGGCAACAATAATAATAAAAATAATAATAATGAATAAGTATGAGTGCTATATTCGGTCATCCCGAATCTTATATACCGTTCGCGATAGTAATGTTAAATATTCCCTTCCCTTATGTTTCCCAATTTCACAACACTATACATTCGGTTTTTTCTTTTTAAAAATATAATTTTTTAGAATTTTTTTTTTGTAAAAATTTTATTGAAAATTTTTTTAAAAAATTATAGGGAAAGTTTTTGTTAAAATTTTAACGAGATTTTTTTTTGTAACAATTTTATAGAAAATTTTTTGTAAAAATTTAACAGAAAATTTTTGGTAAAAATTTAAAAATTTTTTTTTTTTTTTGAAAAGGTTAGGCGAAAGCACATTGGTATGGTCATATTGACCCCCAATATTGAACTACCTATTGAAGTTCTCTAGGTACACAAAAATTATTTTTCACTTTATTTGGGAGCTACGACGCCCACTGTTCCAAACTAGTGTAAATTTTGGTAAACCATGCACTTTAGTATGACGGTTACTTGTGCAAAGTTTGAAGACTCTATTTATTTTAGTTCACTACATACACGATAATATTTCACTTTGTATTGGAGGTACCACGCCCACTGTCCAAAAAAAGTTTATATTTTGCACATTAGTCTGAGGGTTTTTTGTGCAATGTTTCAATATTTTACCTATTGTAAATAGTTCTCTAGATACACGATATTAATTTTTCACTTTGTATGAGAGGTACCACGCCCACTATCCCAAAACTAGTTTCTAATTTGCTAAACTATGCAGATTAGTATGAGGGTTACTTGTGCAAAAATTCAATACTCTACCTGTTGCAGATGTACAGATAGACGATAATAATTTTTCACTTTGTGTGGCGGATACCACGCCCACTATTCCAACCCAGTCTGTGTTTCGCTAAAATATGTATATTCTAAAATATGTATAAGGGGGTGGTTATTGGTGCAAAATTTCAACGATCTACTTGTTATAGTTCTCTAGCTACTAAAAAAGTAAGCGTAAAAGTGGGTGTGGTCAATTTTATTTCCGTAAAAACCTAAGTTGGGTTTTGATGAAGATTTAGAAAGAAAAATTGGCCAAATCGCTGTAGTCGTTCTTAAGCGATGCGATTACCAGCGAACAACAACTCACTTTATTTAAGATAGATTTCACTGAATCTTAACCACTGTATTACAACGGCAACAACAACAAAGTATGTACATATATATTATTTTATTTAATGATTATTTTTAATATTTAATTTCAACACACAATTCTATGCTGCTGTCGTACACGTGATTGATAGATAGCTCTAGTAACGCTTTTATTAACGATAAAGGAACATATGTGACCCCGCACAGAGAAAGGGAACTAAGGGTAGGTTGACCGATTTTTTTTTAATTGGGTAAAATTTACTAGAAAATCGAATAGGAGTAGTCCCGGACCCCGCCAAAGCTGAATTCGTGACGAAAATTCATTTTTTTTGCACGTAAGTCGAGTACAGAAAACTCTGAAATCTTTCAGTGAACCGTTTTAACCAATATCTCATGGATACGACACTGATTAGCTGGCTAGGTTTCACGAGAAGGTCCAGGTAGTTCGAACGCACTGGAGGTACTAAAATTATATAGGGAAAAGTGGGGATAGATAGTCTGCGGGGCTACACAATGGGCCTAAAAGGTCTTCGAGTGAACTAGCATTGTGAGGGCGGCCCGTTTAACCTAACCTAACATTGTACTTTTAAGTGTCTTTTTATTTACACTGTCACATAAATGAATATATACATATATAGTATTAGGGTGCGTAAAAGATTTTTTGTTCAACATTTTTAAGAATGACATATACAGAAAGCTATTAATGATTTTATTATTTTTTTAACCAAAATGCAAGAACTGTTTATGTTGAGAGCTGCATTCATGAAGTTTTTAGGATCAAAGAGTTGGGTTTTTATATCTTTAAGCTAAAGAACTAACGTAATTTGCACAACTTTTATTTTCGTTTTTTTTTTTGTTAATTAAAAACCTCTAGATTCTATTTATAGCCGTTCACAACGCACCACATGTAACAATTCCAATGTTATCGCTGAAGTTCCATTACTTTCATTAAAGTGTTTTAAAAGCGAAGCCAAGATTGCAATTGTACAGCAACAAAACAAGAACAAATATACAAATACCGTTGTCAAAATAAACGTCATAACTGAACAAAGTTGTTAAAATAAATACTAACAATTTTAAACTTTTAAAGTTTTTTATACTTGAAAACAAATCAAACACTTTACTTCTATAAGCAAAATATTACAAAAAGCTTGTAAAAAATGTGATAAATGCAATTAAACTAACAATTTATCTTTCGATTGCTTGAAGGTGTGGAAGAGATATTCTTTTAACAGGGTGATATGGAATAAAGGTAGCAAACATTTTAAAAGAAATATTCCCAGCTTGTTGCGATATTGCTAATATTACAAAAGCTCCTTTGGGTTAAAGAAATCAATAAGATGTAAATTGCTTTCATCATAAAGTTTCGAATAGGCTAATAAAATTAAAGGGTGCCCTATTTCAATTAGTATTTCCAAAATGCTTATCTTTTGAACTATTATAGACGGACACTAGAAATTATCATACAGTGTGTAATAATACAATCACAATAACAATAAGTATTAAAAACAACAAGTAAGAGTGCTATATTCGGCCATTCCAGATCTTATATAACCTCTACCATGTTTCCCAATTTCACAATAATATACATTCGGTTTAAAATTCTATGATTTTCAACTTAATTATTACAAATATAATTTAAAGCTATACACAATTTTGTTGTAAAAATTCTATCGAAAATTTTCTGGAAAATTTTTTGTAATAATTATATCGATTTTTTTTTTTTTTTTGTAAAAATTATAACGAAATTTTTTTGAAAATTTTTTTATCGAAAATTTTTTGCTAAAATTTTATCGAATTTTTTTTGAAAAATTTTATCGAAATTTTTTTGCTAAAATTTTATCGAAAATGTTTTGCTAAAATTTTATGGAAAATTTTTTGTAAAAATTTTGTGGAAAATTTTTTATAAAAATTTTATGGAAAATTGTTTATAAAAATTTTATGGAAAATTGTTTGTAAAAATTTTATGGAAAATTGTTTGTAAAAATTTTATGGAAAATTGTTTGTAAAAATTTTGTGGAAATTTTTTTGTAAAAATTTTGCGGAAAATTTTATCGAAAATTTTTTGTAAAAATTTTATCGAAAAGTTTTTGTAAAAATTTTATCGAAAAGTTTTTGTAAAAATTTATTTGAAAAGTTTTTGTATAAATTATATTGAAAATTTTTTGTAAACATTTTATCGTAAATTTTTTGTAAAAATTTTATCGAAAATTTTTTGTAAAAATTTTATAGAAAAGTTTTTGTAAAAATTTGATCGAAAATTTTTTGTAAAAATTTTATCGTAAATTTTTTGTAAAAATGTTATCGAAAATATTTTGTAAAAATGTTATCGAAAATATTTTGTAAAAATTTTATCGAAAATTTTTTGTAAAAATTTTATCGAAAATTTTTTGTAAAAATTTTATCGAAAATTTTTTGCACACATTTTATCGAAAATTTTTTGCAAAAATTTTATCGAAAATTTTTTGCAAAATTTTTATCGAAAATTTTTGGCTAACATTTTATGGAAAATTTTAAAAGATAAATGTTTTCTTAAAATTGTATCAAAAAATTTTTGTTAAAATATTATTGAAAATTTTTTATGAAAGTGTGATCGAAATTTTTTGTAAAAATTTTACTAAAAATGTTATCGCAAAGTTTTTTCGAATATTTTTTGTAAAAATTTTATGGTAAATTTTTTATAAAAGTAAGAACCTGCCTGCAATCTACATTGCGTTGGAATATATTCAGACTAATGTGTCTGTTCACTGCTACTGTTTCCCAGTGGGCACCCTTTAGGTCTATCTGCTACATCTATGTGTATTTTTTTCTATAAAGGCCTTTAATACAAATCAAAGCAGAATAACCCTACCAACCTAAAAACAATCAAAAAACTCCCCTCGCAGGAGGTTATTGATCCCTCAAGATCTGTATGCACACCATGCGATCTACTGGTCGTGGTCTAATATTTATTTGACAAAAAAGCAAAAGAGAATCATTACCATAGAAAAAAAATAAAAACAACGTGAAAAATAAAGGTGGGCGTGGTTTCCAGAATATATTTACTTTATGGGTTCGCAATTTAATATTGTAGAAATTACACACGGAATGACCACTTGTGGTAAAGGGTATAAAAAAAGGATGTCCCCATGGTTGACATAATTTTTATATGGCTTTATCTTTTGAATCGTTATTGATTGATCTACAAATCTTATTGTTCTTTTTGAAGATAAATTAAAATCTGAAAACTAATGGGAGATACTGTATTTAATAATTTGGCAAGACACCAGCTATTTATATTGTTTTAGAAGTTGTTTAAACAATACTTTTATAATTTTTCACAAAAATAATTGATATATTTTTAATTGAATTTAATAGCAGGCTGATTTAAATATTGTTTAACAAAATAAAAATGAGAAATAATAAAATGAAAAAACAAAAATTAAGAAACAAGTTTTTTTTTTTGTTTAACAAGCCATTGAACTCTAAAACATTGTTGATTAAAAGTATAAATAAAAACTCAAAGTGGCCGCATAAATTGCAGCACGTGACTGGTTTCAATGTTTTTATGAATAAATACTGTATTACAAATGATAATTAAGCAAAAGGTTTTAAACGCGTTAATGAACAAAACGTCATAATTAAGAAAGACAGCATAAAATATAAAACCATCGAAAACGATTACTTAAGAGAAACACAGGGATTTTTTTTTAAATATTTTTATATGCAAGTTATAATGCATTTTAGTTGGTTGAATACATATGTGACCTCGCAGTTGTAAAGTGACTTAGGGGTAAAAAAGTAAATTTTACAGAAGAGCCGTTTAGAGTTTACCCTTTTTTAACGTTTATTTTTTGAGTGTAAATGCTGTATGACTGATATTATGACTGATATTTTTTATTTTCCGGTGGTCAAATCACACACTGAAAAACTTTTATTTCAACCTCAATAACACTTCGAGAGGTGTGAGACCGACTCTATACGATGTCCCATGAAAATGTACAGCAATTTAAAAAAATTTTGAATATTTGTATGGGTTTTTATATCCTTCACCACACTTGGGAAGGGTATATATAAGTTTGTCAATCTGCATGTAATTTCTACAATATTCCTTTCCGACCCCTTTAACTATATATATTATGGGTCCTTATACATAGAAAATTTGATGAAGCGATGTCCGTCTATGTTCCGGTTGAAATCAACTTTGCCAAGACACCAGAAGGGATACAGAAAATTTAAGAGCACTTATCTGCCAGTAATTTTTTCGAAAATTTCGCTAATGGAATTCATCAACATTAGACCATTCGGTTCGAGGCTGCGGGCAAAAAACCACGCCCACCATATTTTTTACGTTGTTTTTATTTTTTTCGGTTGTAATGATTCTTTTGCCTTTTTTTGTGTTAAATAAATATTAGAGCGCAAAAACTAGATCGCATTAGTGCATAAAGATCTTGGGGGAATAATTACCCCCTGCGAGGTGCTAATTTTGTTTGTTTTTAGGTTTGTATTGTTTTTCTGTTCATTTATATTAAAGGCCTTTATAGAAAGCAATATGTATAAAGGTCGAAGATGGAGCCACAGGTTGTCCGCTGTAAAAAGAAATTTCGATAAAATTTTTACAAAAAAATTTTCGATAAAATTTTACAACAAATTTTCAATAATATTTTTACAAAAAAATTTTAGATAAAATTTGTAAAAATTTTTTTTTTAAATTTTACAAAAAAATTTCAATATCGCTATATAATATTTGTAATAATGAAATTGCAAATCCTAAAAGTAAAAACCGAATGTATATTATTGTGAAACACAATAGAGAAATTGTTTATTTAACATTACTATGGTGAAGGGTATATAAAATTTGGCATGGTCGAGTATAGCACTCTTAATTATTTTTTCTATATTTGACTTACTTATGTACATGCAGAAAAACAAAATTTTTTACACAAATTTGGGTTTGGTTCGATTCTCTAATTTCTTCAGTACATGTTACACCAATTTAACAAATTACCCTTAGGCCTTTCTTTATCACAAAAGAGCCTTAATAACATTCAAATAAATAAATATTTTTAGTTTAAGAAATGCTTAATTTTGAAATATCTTATTTCAACAAACATATCTTTCTATAACATATCTTTCTATATAAATTTCGATAAATATTAAACCGTTCAAAATATTGGTCCTTCTAATTTTTGGTAATTTGCAGTAAACCTTCGACATAAATTCTAAGCAAATGTTATATTTTAATATTTGGCAATTTTCTCCTTTTTGTTGAGTTTTATGAATGCTTAATGATTATGACTCATCATAATAATTTCATTATTTAGTCGATTTTACTTATGCTATTAATAATACCGCCTTTTTGAAACCCTTCAATAGCGGATGAAAAAAATATGAATTTTTAAACTTATTTACAGAATTCTTTAAATTGTACAGACAAATTTTAAAATTATTTGTCTTTTTTTCGTTGCTAATACATTTTTAATAATTGAATTTTTGTTTGGAAAATTCGAACATCAATTTCGAATTTTCCAATTATAGCAAATTTGAAAGAAAATGCCTTTAAAAGTCCATTTATCGTAAAAATATATTTTTAAGAAAAATATTTAAAAATATTATATTTTAGGAATGTTCGAAATTGCAAACATAACATTTGAAGCTTACAATAGCCGATTAAAAATATGTATGTATATGAATTTTTAGATTTACTTACAAAATTCTTAAAATTATACAGAAAATGTTTAAAATTATTTTTTACTTGTATTTCTTCTTATCTTATTGCTAATATCTACATTTTTAATAATTACATTTTTTTTGAAAATTCGAACATCAATTTCGAATTTTCGAAATATAGAAAAAGCACATTTATCGTAAAAATATATTTTTTTATAATTAATGATCGTTTTATTTAAATTAACGAATTTTAGCCATACAACATTATTTTAAAAATAAAGAAAACATATATTTGTGTTTTTATTGACCAGAATTTCGAATTTTATGTCTACATTTTGCTAAGTTTATTAAAACGGCCAAATATAATGTAAAAAAATATAAATTTGTCAATATTGACAAAAAATTTTAAAATCTTTAAGTTTAAACAATGTTCGAAAATTTTGAACTAGCGAAAACACGACTTAAATCGCCCAGGATTATTATATTTTCAGTTCACACTTATTTACAAACTTAATTTTACACTTTTATAACAGATTTCTTAAAATAATTACATCTTAAAAAAAGGAGGTGAAAAGTACCATGAATTATTATAAAGTACCAAATATTGTGGACCAAACCTAGCGAATTTTTTTATGGATATGAAAACAGGGCTTTTAAGATTTTTGTTCAGTTGGCGTTTTTTCTCGAAATGGCTACCAAAAGTGTAGTTTATTACATTTGGATCATAAAGCCAAATCTTTATTTGAATTTATGTTATCGCAGTATATAAATGTAATTAAAAGTTGTAAGACTCTCAAAAGAAATCAGCTTTGACTTCACTACATGTGTTGTTACACTTTACACCAAAAAATTTTATTAAAAAGTTTAAAATCAGAAAATCACCTTATGATGTCTATACTTTTTATTTAATCAAAAGTTTTAATGTTTTAATTGAGCCGTTTTTAGGTCCGTGCCCAAAGGGTAAAAACGCAACCCTATTGTTTTCGCTGTCCGTCCGTCTGTCAGCCCTTCCTATCCCTGGAACCGTGAATATAAATAGACACTTGAAATTTTCACACAAGTTGTATTACTGTTGTCGCTATATAAACAAATACTGAAACTTACAGGGTGTTCCGAGAGTAAAGTATTATTCACCTACAAGTCTTTATTTCTTGAAGGCTCAGAAACTTGAAACTGACATAAAGTTATTAAAACTATGTTCGCTATATGAAATAGTATGAAAAAACAAATCTAAAAATTAAAGGGTGTTCCATGATTTGCATGTATATGACATAATTTTTGAACCGTAATAGGTAGACTCTTGAAGTTTGTACACAAGTTGTATTACTGCGGTCGCTGTAATTGCAACTACTAAAACTTATAGTGACGTGTTATTCGTGTATACGTCTATATTTTATTGAATCTTACGTGGCAGACACTTAAAATGTACAAACAGTATTTAAAACTATCTTCGCTATATACAAAAGTATAAAAAGATAATCTTAAAATTAAAGGGTGTTCCGACATTGACATAATTTGCAGTATATGGTCTAATTTTCTGAACCGCTATAACAATTACTAAAAATTAAAGGTTGATCCGACAGTGACATGACAGTTACAATAGGTGTATTACTATGGTCGATATAATAACAATTACTAAAATTTGAAGGGTTTTCCCCTATTGACACGATTTTTGCCAATTTAATAAATATTTAAATAAATATACAGTATATACAGGATATACAATTATGACCGCTATAGCAAAAAAAAATATTAAAGGTTGTTGCGAAAAGGAAAGAAATTTACGTTTGTAGCCTTTTTTTGAACCGGAATGGGTAGACAGTTTAAATCTAAACATATTATATATAAATTTGTAGCCTATAACAAGTACCAAAAATAAAACTAAAAATTAAGGGTGTTTCGATAGTGACATGATTTTGCATATGAGACCTTATATTAGTAATGCACTGATACTTAAAATTTACAATATATTCTTTAACAATAAGTAACAAAATAAAATTAATAAATATTAAAAGGTTTTCCTTTGACATCGCGAATTTCAGGAATTCGGTCTTCTCTTCTAAACGTTAGAGGATGATGTTTGATATTTCAACAGGGTATTTAGTACTATGCTCTAGTATAAAAAATAATTAAAAATTAAAGAGTGCCCCAAAAGACGTAAACAAATTAACAACTTCCACTGAACAGTGTACGGAACCCTAGGTGTGTAACACTTGACTGATTTTTTATTTTTTTTTCGAAAGTAGCATTTGTCACCTCGTTTTTAAATCGATAAATATAAGGGTTTACTTTTTACTACGTTGAACTTAAAAACATACAAAATTATTTCAAGTTTACGTTTGATTTATTTTTTTATTTTTAAAAAAATTGTGCTGAAAAAAAAAACTTTATTATCACTTGTTTTTCTTTGTTTCACCAAATTTAATTAACTAAAAGTTTTTTAAGCTTGATAACATAATTTGGCTGAAAAATTCTAATCATATTATAATTTTATTGTTAAATTTTATTATCTAATGTTAATTAGTCTAAGCAATTTATCAATTAAGAAGCATTTGTTTGAGTTAATCACTTCCCCAACAACTAATTAGGTAATGAGACCTCCATAGTCTGTATATAGATTTCAATTAGGGTTTTTTTTTTATATTACAGCCATTAAAACTAGTTTCAACTAAAATTTTATATGCACTTTTCATTTAGTTAAACTCATACTATATTTTAATATTGCCTTACTTCAAATACAATTTGATAACCGATCTGAGTATGAATGATACTTAGCACGTAATTTAAGTATAATAACGATAATTTTGTTGTGTTGTGTTTAAATTTTATTGATTATTTAAATATTTTTATTTAATTATAGAAACAAAAGGGAAGAGCTTGTGCTATTTTAACAGTTGACGACCGTATAAATAAATACGACGGCCGTCTCAAAATAGCATAATGAGCAATTCCATTTCTTTTCACAGATAATTGATTGGCACGAGACTTGTGAGTGAATGCTGACTGCTGACAAAACGAGATCACAATAACTGATAAGAATTTTTAACTCATTTCAAATGAACGACAGCAATAACAATCCAAGTACAATTATAAATGTCTTATCAGAAAAAAATATTGTTTTTTATTAAACATAAATTCAAAAGATTTCTTTTTAAAATATCGGGTGATTTTTTTTATAATTTTATTTTTTAGTAAAAAAAAAAATTTCCAACACTGTACCTTATCACATGTTATAATTGTCATTTCATTTGGCCAGCAAACCAACCAAACAACAAAACTTTAAGAAACGAGAAAGGAGTAGTGCGCCCACAACGCCGTAATTTCTGAACCGGTTGCAGTTTCTTTCTAATTTAAAACAAGCTGTGTCCTGACAATATTTTGTTCGATTTTGGTTTGAAAGTAATCCACACCAAATTTTAAGACTCTTACTTTTATAATGCTTCACGTATACGTATTTACTTTATACAAAGGTACCCATCCCTGAATAAAATTCAAAAAATTATATAAAAATCTAAAATTCTAAAAATTATTATAAAGCTCTGTAAAAGGTGTTTAAAATATTTTAATAACAATGTAATTCCAAAAAGTAAAAATACAAATCAAATACAAATTTAATCCAATTGCCTATTTGACAGTAAGTAATTTATATTTTGTCATTAATTTCAAACAGCGCCATCTATTGTGCAACTGTGTTTAAAATATCCCGCTTTTAATTCATATCTTTCATTACTTTAAAACAGCGCCATCTGTTGCGAAACATTGCCTAAAATATACTACTTTCAAAAATAAAAGCTGCCTTAAAGTACGCAGTACCTTTAAATTGGTAAATAAAAATCGGCGTACTTTCACTGTTTTTTCTCCACTTTATCGCGGAAATAAAATATTTTTGCGTAAGAAAAGTATACTATATTGGAATCAGGATACTAAGGTACCTCCTCACAAAATTTTATCAAAATCCATCCAGTAGTTTTTACGTGATGCGACCACGAATAGACAAACAGACAGACAGAAGTTACTGTTTTATTAAATGTATAGATTAAAGGGGTCCCCATACAAAAAACATATCTATGGAAATGTAAAGTGAAGGCATATCTAGTTATCACTATATCGCTATAGCTCCTAATAATAAAAGTTAATAAAAAAACTAATTTAAAAATTACAGGGTGTCCCCATAGGTGAAGTAATTTGACTTATATGGTCCTAAATACCAAAACGTTATAGACAGACAGACATTTGAAAATTATACAGATATTTTCGATTTAAAAACAAATATTAATTTTAAATTTATAATTTAATGGGTGCCCCCTCAAGGGTGAAGTAATTTGAAGGGTATGGCCTTGCCTTTATTCTCATACTTATCTTTTTAAAATTGACAATTACTAAAAATGTTTAATACTCTGTCCGCTATATCAAATATTAAATTTAAAATTCGAATTTAAAGGGTGCCCCCTAAAATATAAATTAATTTAAAGTGTGTGGCCTTATCTTTATCCTTATCTTTTTAAACTCGAAAATTACTAAGAATGTTTATTACTATATACGCTATATTAAATATTAAATTTAAAATTAAAATTTAAAGGGTGCCCCCTAAAAGGTGAATTAATATGAAGTGTATGACCTTATCTTTACCTTTATCCATATCTTATCTTTTGAAATTTTAAAATTACAAAGAATATTTAGTACTATATCCGCTATAACAAGTTTTAAATTTGAAATTTAAATTTAAAGAGTGTCCCCATTAAAGGTGAATTCATTTGATATATATAGGCTCATCTTTTATACAGACACTTGATAATTAATAGGATGTGTATTACTATGTTTACTATAATAACAAGTATTAAATTTATTAAGTATAAAAATAAAATTAAAAGGGTGCCCCATAGGGAACCTTAATAATTTAACATATTTCCACTTATATTTTGCACTTTTAGGCACAGACACTACAAATTAATAGAGTTTGTATAATTTCATTCGAAATAGTAGGAAATATTAAAAAGAAATGTTAAAGGGTGTCCCCATAGGTAATATAATTTTTCGTATGCAAACTTATCATTTGACGGACACTTAAAACTTACATAGGTCATAAATTTCTATGTTTACAATATTAAGTATACAAAATAAAATTTAAAGGGTGTCCCCATAGCTAACACAATAAAATGTATTTCACCTTATCTTTTGCACGTTTAGGTACAGACTCTATAAATTAATTGAGTTTGTATTACTTTATTCGAAATAACAAGAAATATTAAAAACAAAAGTTAAAGGGTGTCCCCATAGGACACTGGGACCTCTTTAGACAGACACTTAAAAGTTATACAGGACATGAATTTCTATGTCCACAATATTAAGTATAAAAAATAAAATTTAAAGGGTTTCCCCATAGCTAACACAATAAAATGTATTTCCCCTTATATTTTGCCCTTTTAAGTACAGACACTACAAATTAATAGAGTTTGTATAACTTCATCCGAAATAGTAGGAAATATTAAAAACAAATGTTAAAGGGTGTGCCCGTAGGTAATATAATTTTACGTATGCAAACTTATCATTTGAACCGTTTAGACAGACACTTAAAACTTATACAGGACATGAATTTCTTTGTCCACAATATTGAGTATAAAAAATAAAATTGAAAGGGTGTCCCCATAGCTAACACAAGTATTTCACCTTATCTTTTGCACTTTTAGGTACAGACACTATAAATTAATTGAGTTTGTATAACTTTATTCGAAATACCAAGAAATATTAAAAACTAAAGTTATAGGGTGTCCCCATAGGACACTTATTTTGACGCATATGATTTTATCTCTGGGACCTCTTTAGACAGACATTTAAAACTTATACAGGACATGAATTTCTATGTCCACAATATTAAGTATAAAAAATAAAATTTAAAGGGTGTCCCCATAGCTAACACAATAAAATGTATTTCACCTTATCTTTTGCACTTTTAGGTACAGACACTATAAAGTAATTGAGTTTATATAACTTTATTCGAAATAACAGGAAATATAAAAAACAAAAGTTAAAGGGTGTCCCCATAGGACACTTATTTTGACGCATATGATTTTATATCTGGGACCTCTTTAGACAGGCATTTAAAAATTAAACAGAATAAGTATTACTATGTCCGCTATAACTAATTTAAATTTAAAATTTGAATTAAAAGGGTGTTCCCATCGATATGAAGTAATTTATATATATGAATATTGCTCTGTACACCATAACGATTTGTATTAAAATAGACGTTGCTCCCCATTCAATTTATCTTGCTTTTCACATTAAACTTTATTACACTTTTTAAAATTATTTGCGTTTGTAGTTTTGGTATTTAAGAACCCAGCACTTAAAAAATCACTCTATATAACAATAAAATTATTTTCTTTATGTTATTTCCTATAATTATTATTTAATTTCCAAACTCACCACATGTAATAATTTCAAAGTTGTTTCATTGCCTCCTTTCTCATTGCCCGGTTGAGGTGTTGACATGACCGTAGAGCCAAAGTAACCGACTACGATGATAGTTAGAAGCACCATTAAACCCGTCATGACGAGACAAAGTTTACGAGATAAGTGTGTATGCGGCATTATTTTAAGAGGTATTTTATATAAACAAATTGTTTATATATATTTTTAATTAACGAACAAAAACAATTTATTTTATATTAAACAAAAAAATAAGTATAATTAATTTAAATTAGTAATTTTATAATAATCTTGTTTTTTTTTTGTTTGCATTCAATATTCCTGTTTACTTGTCATTGTTTTTGTAAATTTTGAAATATTTTTTATACATTTTTGCATTTTCTTTAAAAATTAGATTAATGCTAAAATTAAACAAAGGAATATACAAGTACGTAAGTCATTTCGTTTTTATTTTTAGAAATAATTAAAGCTATGAAAATCGTTTAACAAATCAGTTTCAGTATTTAAAATCAATGTTTAGAAATTAGTTTTTTATTTTGGCTATTGCGAAATTAAAATTCACAGCAATAACCAATGGCTTGGTTGGTAAAAAGGGTTTTTTTTACATAATGTTTTGCGCCTTTGATTTTTTATAGCTATTACCTAAAAGTCGCTAAAAGTAAAAGTTTTTAATTTTCACGTGTTATGGGGCACCCTATAATTTTTAGTTATTTTTTATACTACAGCGTAGTACTAAATACCCTGTTTATATATCAAGTGTCTGCCTACAACGATAAGAAGGGAAGGTAAAATGCCTTATTTTCACAAAATCTAGGGTGAGTGCACCTTTTCATTTATAGTAAATTTATTTTCGTTACTTGTTGTTACAGTGGATATTGTAAAATATAATCTGTGTAAATTTTAAGTTCCAACCTATTGCTGTTCAAATATAAGGTCTGATATGAAAAATTGTGTTACTATCGAAATACCCTTTAATTTTTGATTTTTAAGTTTTCTATCAAAACAGGTCTATAGTAATTTAGTTGGACAGTTGTTCGGTCTCACAAAAATAAAACCTTAAAATTTGTTATAAAGATTTAGTAGGTTTTTTTCTTTTTCGAAATATGTAGTAAAAGGTGGCTCTATTTTATGGAACACCACTATATATTTACAAACTCTGTATATACTTTTATTATATACTTTTAAAGACTCTGTATAAATTTACTTTAAAAAAAATAAATATTAGTAATTGTTGTTATAGCGGCCATAGTAATACAAATTGTGTAAAAATTTCAAGAGTATAGATTTTACGGTTCCAGGGATAGAGGGTGTTAACCGACGGACAGACGGACAGACATTGTAGCGAAAGAATTAGCGGTACGTTTTTAGCCTTTGGGTATGGAAGCCTAATAAAAACACATTAAAATCAACAAGGGCTAGTAGCCACATAAACAAGCGCTATCAGCCGCAGTAACAAATGTCAAATGTCTAGTAGTCATACAAACAAGCGCCGCTTGTTCCAACAGAAAAATCATAAATAACGACACGTATATACCTACATAAGTAAAAAAGTCAAACATCAAGTTAATCGTACATTCATATGTATGCAAATGTAAAAAAAAAAAATCTTCGAAAAAAATTGTAAATTGTAATTTGTATAATCCAAATATTTATAAGTTTCTAGAAAAAATATTTAAAAACAAGAGTGCTATATTCGGCAGTGCCGAATATTCTATATCCGGCAGTGCCGAATATTCTATATCCTTTACCATGATGATTTTATTTTTACAGACATAGGTACAAAATTGATTTAATTTAAGAGACAAAACATTTAAGAAAAAAAAACTCGTATACGGTATACATATATCGTCACCTGAAATGCGTAACTATGTGAAAATCTTCTACCAAATTTTTGTAGAAATTTTATAATTTTTTTATTTAAATTTTATAGAAAAATTAGGTAAAAATTATATAGAACATTTTTTTGTAAAA